>JAMPIV010019462.1:0-63894 GCA_024509875.1 Oreohelix idahoensis | reverse complement strand
GAAAATAGAATCCATGGACATATTTATACTCATGCACTGCTAGGACAGCAGTTGCTCTTTAAGGCCCTACATGTATTATTATTACTGATAGAATCCATGAACATATTTTGCATTCTTACACTGCTATGACAGCAGGTGTTTTGAGGCCATACATGTATCAGTATTAGAAGGATCCGTGAACATTTTGCATTCTTACACTGCTATGACAGCAGGTGTTTTTGAGGCCATACATGTATCAGTATTAGAAGGATCCGTGGACATGTTATATTCTTACACTGCTATGACAGCAGGGGTTTTTGGAGGCCATACATGTATCAGTATTGGAAATTAGTAGCACTGTGATCTTTACAGGCTACAGAAAGGGAGAGCGCTAAGGATTCCATATATATTACTACTGAGTGGATCCAGGAACATATATTGGTAGCGCTGCGGTGTTAGTAGCCTACAGGATGAGATAGCGCTGATAGGATCCATGAATATCTTAAAGTTCTTGACGATACATCGAGGCCGGGAGGAGTACAGGCCTTTAGTTCGTATGCAGGGTGAACATTGAGAACTTACCTGTGTTATTTGTTAGTTCATATGCAGGGTGAACATTGAGAACTTGCCGGTATTATTTCATCTATTGTAACTGTATTTTGTTGATGTTATGGTGATCGTATCGTGGTGTGATTAAATTGTCTAAGAAAACGTCACCAGGTTTTCCACGATCCATGACTCTTATGTGTATGTGCTGTTTGGACAATACACACAACATTTATCAATAGGATGTATCACACACGATGGATGTATCAGTGGTAGCCAACAACATTTCATGGTGGTATCAGTAAGGAGAGAACAAGAAAGTATTCAGTGGGGTTCTGGAAGATGAGACTGATGTGTATTTCAGAGCTGACATTTGCTGATGATGTTGCCCTGATTGCTAAATCAGAGGCACATCTCCAATCCAACTTGCAAGTCTGGAAGGAAGAGCTGGAGAAGAGAGGGATGGTCATAAGCAGCTCTAAAACAAAATCCATGGTGATATCACGAGAAGAAAGAAGACATCAGATTAAGTTGGGAGAACAGGTCCTGGAGCAGGTCGACCACTTTAAATATCTCGGTGCTATTAGACCAAAAGAGAGGCATCAAAGAAGAGTTGACCACTCAAAAAGCAGCAGCTGGGAGACTTTTTCAGGTCATAAATTGAGGATCCCTCAGCAAGAGAGAGGTTGGTAAGAAAGCGAAGATGGCTGTATACCGCTCCACCTATGTCCCAGTCTTGACATATGGATGCAAGTCATGGGCAAAGACTACAACCCACAAAATCCAGATCCAAACCTCAGAAATGAGGCATATGAGGAAGGTGGTTGAAGTAACAAGAAGAGACCTGGTCTGCAACCAGACGATACGTCAAGGCCTAAAATCCCACACCCTGCAGACCCAAGTAGAACAGTCCCAACTAAGATGGTTTGGCCATGTCTGCAGAATGGGAGAAGATCGGCTACCACGACAAGCATGGGAAACAAAGAGCCAGGGATCCAGACCCCCAGGACGACCCAGAGTCCGCTGGGAGGACAACATTAAACAATCTTTGAAAGACCGAGGACTAGAATGGAACCAGGCCAGGAGGAAGACAGCCAATAGGATAGTCTGGCGCTCTCTCTTCCAAACCTCTACACCTCACGGTAGAAGGGGAATGACTAAGTAAGTAAGAGAACACATACAAGTACATTCACACAATCTGACACTTTTGATTTACTCTGTTTGGACTGGTTGGAGGTAAAACATGAGGCCATATGCAGGTATCAGGAAACAAAATTATTATCTTGAATTAGCTACATTATATATATGCAGGACATTTTTTCATCATTAAAACAAAAAAGCAAAGAATAAAAAAAATTACCATTTATTGTTATACTGATCTAACAAGGGCATTATACACTTGCACATATTTTTGTAAGTCATAAGAACTTCTCGATGCTTAAAACTTTATTCTTGTCTTATGGAGAGGAGTTACAGTGAAATGATGTTTTCATTAACAGTTGCAAGATTTCATTTAAAATGTACAGGTTTAACCTACAACTTTAATAGTTATACATAACAACGCACCTGATGGTTCAGTGCTATTAGTTGACATGGAAATAGTTGCCATTTTGGATGTTAGTGTTGCCGTTAAATTTTTAGTGATAAGCTCCATAGTGTATTTTGAAACTTTTTGTCTGATTAGATTTTGCATAACCTTAGTAGATTCAAATAAATAGGATTTTAAAGTTGATGTCTAAAACAGCAGAAATAAATCTTTTAAAATTGTACATTATTTGTAAGACTGACAATTTTTTAAAAGATGTCATAAATCTGATGTTACTTTGATTTTAAAATACAGTAGAAATTTTCTACACCAAATTTCATGTCAACTGATAAATTAATAAGCATAGTTATAAGAGCAGTTAGTAACATAAAACCAGGATCTGACTAATTAATTATATTTTTGAAAAAGGAATGCTTAATTTCTTAAGAAAATACCATTTTCAAAGTCAAGATATTCCATTGTAGAATGTGTTCTGGTAATCTGTTTTCAGACAGATTGCTTCAGGAGAAATGTAAGAAAATAATTTAATCCATATTTTCATTTTTTTTAAATTTTGACATACTATCTAGTGCTGCTCCTTACCTCAAGCTTTCATTTTCTTAGACCATGTTATACAAGTAAGAAATGGTCATAATACCATTCTTTTTCATAAAGGATAGCCATCTGATTTCTATAAAACATCCTATTTTCATACCTGTCAACCTCCTGAGATGAAAACCTGCATGCGGGACCAGTAAAACCTTACAAAATCTTACACAAAAAATATATTAACAAATTATATGTGATACGGTTTTAAAATGACAAATGACATTTGTAATTTGATTAACACTTGAAATAGTGCAATATACCACATACTAATAAAGTCTCATGTTGTTTTTAATGTGTATTAGAAATACTATGAGCGATAATCATTTAATATGTGCTATATCCCTTAAAGTTATCACAGCATTCATAACAAGGTGATGTTTGCATTAATTATGCACCAGAAAATCAAAAACTTTATAACCCTGGTTGCTCAGATAATAATGGTGGCTCAGATGTATTGCAACCAGGTGATATGTTGAGAGATCTTTTTTTTTTTTGACTCCAGCAACGCCGGGTATTCATTCATAACCCTCCACTCCCAAAGGAGCATAGGCCTTCAACAAACACATGCCAAGTCCTCCTGTCACGTGCCATCATCTCAAGTTCTTTCCACATTCTCCTCATCATTTTCACCTCTGTTTCCAGCTCTCTTCTCCATGTGCTTCTTGGTCTACCTCTGCCTCTCTTGCCCTGGGGGTTTTAGAACAAGGACTGCCTTGTAATGCTATCAACAGGTTTCCTCAGTGTGTGTCCTATCCATCGCCATCGTCTTCTTATCATCTCTTGTTCCACTGGCACTTGTCTGGTTCTTATCATCAGTTCCATGTTGGTAACCTTGTCATACCATTTTAATCCTATTCTACTCAAGCACCCATTTATGAAAGTCTGTAGCTTTTTACTGCCATCAATGGTACCTATACCTTGTAGCGGTATGGCAGCTTGCGTACCCTGACAATCCCCAGAGCTATGCCAGTGGGAGTTTTACTCCTGGTAGGTTCAACCAAGCTGGACTGGTCTGTGAGGGTAGGGGTCAGACAAAAGCTGGTACCCTGGTCCTCCAGGTTGGGGGTTTTAGCATAGGGCTGACACCCCTGTCTATGTAAAAAAAATAATGAAGTTACGGAAACAACATAAAATGAACAAACTTTGCTGCGGGATGGACATTCGGAGTCTGTGGCTCGTATGACTGTCAGTGGTGAAAGCCGAAAGGAAGCCACTGACATGAAAACGGATGTCCTGACCGCAAAACAGGATACAAGAATAGGATTTTGGAATGTCAGGACAATGTACGAGACAGGTAAACTAAGACAGGTCACGGCAGAAATGAGAAGCTATAGGTTACACATCCTGGGGATAAGCGAGAGCAGATGGACAGGGGCAGGAAAAGTTAAAACAGCAACAGGAGAAACAGTACTTTACTCTGGAAGAGAGGATGGACAGCACAGTGAAGGCGTAGCCATTATTCTACAGAAAGGGATAGAAAGGACATTACTGGAATGGAAACCCATCAGCAACAGACTGATACGATTGAGATTGAGAGGGAGATTCACCAACACTACAATAATACAATGCTACGCACCAATGAATGATAGCGATGAGGAGGTCAAGGATGAATTCTATCAACAACTGCAGAAAGAAATGGAGGACACACCTAGATATGATCTTGTTATAGTAATGGGAGACCTCAATGCGAAAGTTGGTACACACAATACATATAATGAAAGAACAATGGGGAAATGCGGCAGCGGAATAGCAAACAAAAATGGGGATAAGCTAATAAGTTTCTGTAGCATTAACAACCTGGTAATTGAACACCAGAAACACTAAACACCATAAAGATGAGAAAGGAAATGAAAAGAAAGAAAACAGAAGCGAAGTCCCCCAGGTTAAAGCAACTATATAGCGAACAGTACAGTCAACTGGACAGGGAAGTTAAACGCCAAACCCGAGCCAACAAAAGGAATTCCCTAGACGATCTTGCAAAACAGGCAGAAGAGGCAGCACTGAGAAATGAACAAAGCACAGTATACAAAATAACTAAATTCATCAGCGGAAAACAAGGTGCAAACAATATTACATTAGTAAGAGATAAGCAAGGAAATCTCATCAAGACAGCAGAGGGACAGGAAACAAGATGGGCAGAGCACTTCACAGAAACTCTGAACAAGGAAATACCAGAGACACAATTGAATGTTCCTGAGGCTGAAAACGATCTAGATGTAAATACAGACATTCCACGAAAAGAAGAAATCATCACAGAAATCAAAGGGTTAAAGAACGGTAAAGCTCGGGCCATGATAACTTAAATGCAGAGCTATTTAAGACAGACCCTGAGCTAGCAGCAGAACTATTAGAACCACTATTTGCACAAGTGTGGAAAACGGGGACAACACCATCAGAGTGGAACAAAGGAATAATTGTCAAATTGCCCAAGAAGGGAGATCTTTCAGACAGCAATAATTGGAGAGGAATCACTCTTCTCTCAGTTCCCAGCAAAATACTAGGCAGGATAATTATACAGAGAATTTCAAAGGCAGTAGACTACAAACTGAGGAAAGAACAAGCAGGATTTAGAAAGAACAGAAGATGTGTAGACCATATATTCACTCTCAGGAACATTATAGAGCAGTGCTCAGAATGGCAAAGACAGCTTTACATAAATTTTGTTGATTTTGAAAAGGCTTTTGACAGCATACATAGGGACAGTTTATGGAAAATACTGAGGGCTTATGGAATTCCAAGCTGCATAGTGTCAATCATAAAAAGCCTCTATGCCAACTTTACGTGTAGTGTTGGGCAGAGCAACCTAACCTTCGAGGTGAAGACAGGAGTACGACAGGGATGCCCCTTATCAACCACTCTATTTTTAACAGTCATAGACTGGGTGATGCGCCAAACAACAGAGGGCAGTCCAAGAGGAATAAGATGGACTACATTTTCTACATTGGAAGATCTGGAATAGGCAGATGTCATTGCACTGCTGGCACATTCACATCAACACATCCAGGAAAAAACGGATAGACTTAATAAAGTTAGCCAGCAGGTGGGCTTGAACATCAATTAAAGAAGTCTGAGGTCATGACGCTCAATGTGAGCAACCCTGAGCCCATATCAGTAAGGAATCAGCAACTGGTACAGACAGATACCTTCACATACCTAGGAAGCATAGTAACACAAGACGGTGGGGCAGGCAAAGACATCAACATCAGAATGAATAAGGCAAGAACAGCCTTCTTTAGCCTAAATAACATCTGGAAGTCCTCCCAATACAGCACAAGCACAAAATTAAGATTATACCAGAGTTGCGTGCTTTCTGTGCTTCTTTATGGTGCGGAATGCTGGAGAGTCACAGAGAAGGAAATGTCAAAATTGTCCTCTTTTCACACAACATGCCTAAGAAAAAATTCACCGAATCTTTTGGCCGAATACCATCACCAACCAAGATCTGCTTACTCGTAGCAAGCAAGAGGACATGCACACCATCATAGCTGGCAGACGCTGGAGCTGGGTTGGTCATGTCCTCAGAAGAGACCCTGATGCCATCACAAGAACAGCTATGCTTTGGACCCCTGAAGGAAAGCGAAAGAGAGGCCGACCAAAAACAACTTGGCGGAGGACTGTGGAGGCTGAGATGCAAAGAATGAACCAGAGTTGGGGCACTGTACGAAGGATGGCCACCGACCGAGCAAAGTGGAATCAATTTGTTGTTGCCCTACAAGACGCCACTAGGCGTGATGGCCACTGACTGCTTTGACGGTCGGTGGTTAAGGATCGAAGAAGAAGAAGTAGCTTTTTAGTTGTTGTTTTTGTTGTTCTCCATGTTTCACAGCCGGGTATATCTGCTAGTAATATAATACAAATAAAGACAAAATACTGCCATGTGTAAAAGCAAACAAATGCTAATAGTTGCAAATTGATGTGCTATAAGAATGCTCTGCCCTACCATTATTCTAATGAAAAAAAAGTCTTTAATTATGCTAGTTTTAAATTATGGAATTCATTCCTTGCATAAAATACTGCTACTACTACCACGACCTCTGACCCCATCTACGAGCTTTCGTTTCCTTGAATTATGCCAGCCATCAATTGATGGATGAGTTATTTCAACAATAATCTTGGGAGGGGTAAAAACATAACACAAATTCACACAATTATTATTAAAAAGTTGGTAAACCAGTGGTAATAGTTCTTCGATTTACAGAAAAATAAAGCAGTGAATCTTGACTGCTGGTTTAAAATACTGCATGGATTTACTCTAGAAACAAAGAAGCTTATGCAAACAAACATTTTTTTTTTCTAGTTATGTATATCATGACATTTTATCGGAAATATATAAAAGGGGAAAATGTAACTGGAAAGGCAAAGAGAATAATAAAACATATAACAAAGCAAAACAAATAGCCAACAACAGAAAACAATATTTAACAAACTTTTGAACACAATATTAAATACTTAGCTTATTTTAAAATGGCATCTGTGGGGTAGTTACGAGCGTGGCTGATGACATATAGCTATACAAAATGCTTCTTGCCAAGCTCAGCGCGCAAAATAAATGAGATTTCAAAATTGCGACATACTGGCAAAATTCTTGGGTATAAAAGGATTAGATTGGTTTCTGGGAGAGATCTCGTTTCTCTTCGAGAAATTTCAAGACAGCTTAATCTCAGACGCTCTATACCAAGATGGTTCGATCTAAGCCAGATCCCAAAAGAAGAAAATTTGCAGCCGGCCCACGTGTACCCAACAACAGACCAGCATCTTTAAATCTCAGAAATGGGATACCGAAGAAGCCGACCAGTACAACTCTTGATACAGAGACGGAGATGCCAGCGACGGGTTTGTCAAATTCCAGTGTAAGCCTACTGGAGAACCCAAACAGCCCAACTCTTGATACAGCAAAAGAGGTGACAGCAGTAAGTAAATCTGACCCAACAGAAGATGTGTCTGACATTGCCGACCTGGCAGAAAATATAATGAGATCACTAACACGGATCCGCGAGGCAAGAGATGAAATGAGTGTGATTTCACCACCACCCTACATAGCTACAATGACGATCACTGCAAGTTCCCCTACAAGTGTGCATCACAAAACACCGACGACAGGAGACAACTGTGCTCCGAAGCCTGACAAAGCAAAATTGCCACCAAAACAAGATGTCAGAGTCGGGGCTCCAGCGTGCAGTGATGAGGCAACCTCTTCAAAACGTGACCAGAAGCAGACAACGAACCTGAACGTGAGTCCATCCCACAGACCACACACTCTAACAGAGATGAAAGTCCCAGTGAGCCACCTTTGCAAACCAAGCAATGCCGTTTCCTACGAGACACTACAGGAGAGGATCGTTAAGATCACCCAGATGTCTTGAGGTGAGGCCACGCTCAGTGCCTTACCTGACAATAAAGTTATTGGTATCCTCGAAGCAATAGCAGGCAGGAGAGGCATCAATAATGTAGGGAGGCATGAAAGGGAGTCATGCTTTCTCTCAACAGCATGGAAAAAAACAACCTCGCTAATGACCGAACTGGATTCCGGGCCAAAAGAATTCCAGCTGCCCCACTACATAAAAGTAGTGGTGGAAATCTTCAAGACAACAAAGAAGATGGTGTTAAGAGGGGTCAATACCAGATGGTCCGCACGCGAAGTTTACAGTTGCCTACAAACAGAAAGCATAGATGTCAGAATCACCCAAGTTGAACGGCTCAAAACCTGGGATAAAAAAGATACCAATCTAGTTGTAATAACTATTGAAGGAATGACACGACCTGAGAAACTGATGCTGAAAGATAAATCAACAAAGATAGAAGCCTATATCCCTCCGGTCATGCAGTGCTCCAACTGCCAGCAGTTTACACACACCAAGAAGACATACAGGAGAGAGACAGTTTGCCGGTATTGTGCAGGGAGCCACCCATATCGCGACTGTCCCAGAAAGATGGAGGATCAAAATTACAAAGCCATAAACACAAACCACATCTGTGTAAACTGCCTCAGAAACCACGGGGAAAGATACAGAGGCTGCCCGGTGTTTCAGGAAACCAAGAAAATACTGAAGGAATCCGTGTGCAAAAACATCTCCTTCAGAGAGGCAAGACACAGAGTGACTGCAGATGCCACGAACAAACTGTACCCCATAACTATAAGACAACTGCATCAGCTGACCACGGATGTTAAAGAAATCAAACAAAAACTCAAGGTCGAGAGTAGAAGCAGGCAAACACACAAGGATCAGACTGAAAGAAGTAATAATATGACTGATTTACATAGTGTTAGGAGTATGCTGGAGTACATGAAAACAATTCAGCAACAAACAGACATCAAGAAGCAAGCAGAGCTGAAAGAGGTACACGAAGAAGTCCTCAAAAGAACTGCAACTGAAAGAATGATCATTGAGGAAACTACGTCTAAAAACAAACAAGAAAATAAAAAGAACGACCAACCCATTGAAAAAGTCATCTCTGAAATGCTAAAATGGCTACTCCCAACAATAACCGAAAAAGCGATACACCAGTTACAGGAGAAAAAGACAACCCACACAACAGAAACGAGGAGGTTAAACACACACAAAACCCAAGAAGCCAGCTAATGGTCCTTTTTAGGACCAATCCCTTTTCAGGACTAGCAACCGGCTAGCACAGAAGAACATAACGCATAATATACCAGAAATATAACCGTTAGGGTGAACAGGGTATCACTGAAATACTGTTGACATAAGTAAATAAAAAAATAAAATGGGAGATCTTGTTTTAAAAAACAGACACTGAGAAATCCCAGGATTTTTTTTAAAAAAAGTTTTAAACAGTAGTAGACCAGCAATGACATTGGAGAATTTTTCAAAACAACTGTAGGAGTTCGCCAGGGATGTATCCTGTCACCAGTGCTCTTTAACATTTATCTAGAACATATTATGCAGGAGGCTCTTTACGATTATAAATCAACCATATCGATTGGAGGCCGACCTCTGTGTAATCTACGTTTTGCTGATGATATTGATCTGATAGCTGGAACAGAATCAGAACTTCAAGACCTTACCTCTAGACTGGAGAAAGTAACAAGAACATATGGGATGAAATTAATATAGAAAAAAGCAAGATATTGGTGAATAGCCATAAGAAACATGTTCCGACCAACATTACGTTAAATGGGCAAACGTTAGAAGAAGTTAACACCTTTAAATATCTCGGGTCCACTATATGTAGTGATGGAAGATCAAATAAAGAAATCAAGACAAGACTTGAGATGGCCTCAGCTGCCATGACAAGGTTGAATGTGATCTGGAAAAGTAACATCAGTTTTCCTGTGAAGATCAAATTATACAAATCACTTGTATTTATCTATTCTCTTGTATGGGTGTGAGGGCTGGACACTCACTGCAGATACGGAGCGAAGGATTCAGGCTTTCGAGCATAAATGTTATAGAAGAATTTTGCGCATTTGCTAAAAAGAGCACAAAACAAATGTCTATGTTAGAGAGAAGATAAACACCTATGCAGGCCATCAAGAACCACTTTTGTCAATAGTGAAACGTCGAAAGCTTGCCTGGTTTGGGCATGTAACTCGTCATGACTCCCTTTCGAAAACGATCCTCCAGGGAACAGTCGAAGGTAAACGGAGAAGAGGAAGGCAAAGAAAATCCTGGGCTGATAACATCAAAGAATGGGCAGGACACGGTTTCTCCACACTTGTATGCATTGCTGAGAATAGAGAGCAGTGGAGGACCCTGTCTGTTGATGCTTCCACCATGGCACCCCTACGACCCATGACGGGTTATGGGTTGAGAAGAAGATGAAGAAGACCTTAAGAATTAAGTGACAATTTTCGGTTCTTTTTTTTTCTCCATGCAACAACCTTGCACGTACATACACAGCTAAAAGTGTCAATTTCCTGTACGTTATACCAGAATTCAGTACAGGTTGACAAGTATGTATTTTAACACGAGATTACAATATTTGACTTTTAATGAATAATACCAACTACTTACCAGCAGCTGTAGCTATACTAAGTAGCAGCACTTGAAAGCATCCTAAGCTAGCCATATCAGCACCTGGTAATGAGATCAGAAGAACAATTGTTTTATTTTAAGCAAAATCATGAGCACCACTTTCTTTAATGCATTTGCTAATTCCAACATCACACACTCACAAAATAAATCAAAACTGTAAAGAAAAGTGTAATAACACATTAAAAAAAACACACAAAGTCAATGAGACTAACAACAGAATAAACCACGCAAAGTGGTGTTCCTCAAAAATGAAATATAATGTGCAATAAATTATTATTCTTTTTTTCCCCTTTCATCTCCTAAAGGAGCATAAACCTTCAACAAACTTGGGCCACGTCTTCCTGTCCCATGACATCAGCTCAAAGTTTTTCAATAACTTATTCATCTCCTTTTTCTCTGTCTTGAGTTCTCTGCTCCATGTGTTCTTTGGTAATCTTCTACCTCTTTTACCCAGGTGATTCCAGAATAGGGACAGCTTGGTAATGTTATGAACAGGTTTTCTGTAAGTGTGTCCTATACATCTCCACTGGCACTTGTCTGGTTGTTGTCATCAGTTCTAAATTAGAGATTTTGTAATACTACTTCACTCCTTCTATTCTATGAAAGCATTTACTTATGAAAGTGTAGCTTTTTGGTTGTTGTTTTCCATGTTTCAGAGCCATACAATAGGACTAACTTGACATTTGAATGGTTAATTCTGATTTGTGTTGGACCTGATTTCTCCAAATATTTCCCAATGCAATGAACTTCCTCTAGCCTTTTGTATTCAAATTTTGATACCATTTTCTGTCCATCCATCTGTGCCTATATTGCTGCCAAGGTACCTGTATGATTCTATATCTTGTAGTGGTGTTTCTTCCAGTACAATTTTATTATTGTTTCCTGCATTTATTTTTATTATGTTTGTTTTCTTTCTGTTTACTTTCAGACCCACTAGCTGTAAATCCTTACTAATGAACTTAAATAATAATGTGCTGAAGTGTTACAAAAAATCAGTTTTACTGAATGGAAACGAGTCAGGAACACAGCGTAAGCATATGAGAACATAATAAAGACAAGAAAGAGGTGGTTTCTTTGAATAATGATAAGAATTCAATTCCCTTTTCTCATACTTAAGGCAGGCTAATGAACAAAGACATAATCTCAAACAAACATAATGTGGCAGTTCCATAGCAGCCTATCAAGATGTCAGCAGCATTCATTATGTTTTCTTAACGTACAAGATACAGACCAGTGGAGGCAAGAGATGCAAAGCATGAACCAGATCTAAGGCACCATACGAAGGATTGCTGCCGACCCAGCAAAATAGAGAGTTTTTTGCTGCCCTACAAGAAGGCTGGCAACCTCAACATACGGAAACATGGAAATAGTATATTCATAAACCACTACAGCAGGCACTGGTGATTTCTTCTGGCTAGCCGTGCGGAAAACCCGACACCAGAGGTGACCCCAGACTCCGACTGGAGCAGTGTTGAGTGATGATTGCATCACATGTGCCTCAAGTGTAGAATATCATTTTGTGAGATATATGTAACTTGTTAATGTTAGTTCAGGCACAAATCATTATTCGCGCTGCCCAGACACAATTTCCCAGTTAATCCCCAGAGGAATAGTGGTGATTTCTATTCATCTTTCCTGAGTTACACTGTGTATACTCAAGAATTTAATTCTTCTGAGAGATTAACATTGGTGGGTGGACAACGGGAAGATGCACCTGTTAAGCTTCCAAGTAAGTGTACTTAGCAGAGGCATTTTGTTCTTTCTATTTTGTCCAAAAGTTCGTGGAATGAAGCTAGTTGTGAGAAACCGGGAATCCACACCAACTGCCTAAATTGGACAAGTTGTGTGAAGAAGTGCCCTCATCACAGCTGCAGGACCTACCTAAAAGTTAAGTGCTTATAAAAGGCACCAGCAAAAAAGGACATAATTTTTTCAATAAAATCTCAGAAGCTGTCCTCTGCTCTGATTTTATAACTCTTTATCGCTACTGTCTCTCCACTCTATAGCATTCAGAAGGAATGTTAACCCTTTTTCCCTCCACGAATTTTCTCTGTTGATGACTTGGGCTTTAGACTCAAAGACTCTCTGACGCGGCTGTCATCTGCTGAGGATCTGATGAGTGGCTGGTTGGGAAAAGTATGATTTCCCTATCTCTTTTCCATTGTACTGATAACGGGTCTGGTTCACTACCCCGATATGTGATAGCCGAAGGCGGTAATTAGATTTAAGGCTTTATTATGGCCTTCTGATGAGCACTAGGCGACGCGCCTATCTGATCTGCTTAAGTGAGCTTAGAGCTCCTGATTCCTAGAACCAGTTCTCACAGAAGATTTTTCTCTTCACCCCAAGGGAACTTCTCGGTTCTTTCACCTCTGGCGATATCTCGAGCTCTCGGCTCCTGAGATGACAAATTTGCCGTTGATAACTTGTAAGGGCCGGTTTCAACCCCCCTATTGAGCCATGAAACTTTCCTGTAGACTAAAGAAATAGCAACTAATGTACAACACTTCAAAATAATCTCATCTCTAACACATACCTCCCATAAATCCTCAACTCCGATCTGCTCCCTACTCTTGTGCTTGGAATGGAATTCACCACTATACATCGGATTTGTGAACTACGAAAAGACATTTGACAGTGTAGACAGAGAATCACTTTGGAAATTGATGAGGCATTATGGAGTTCCCCTGAAGATCATTAATTTAATAAAGAAAACATATGAAGACATGACATGCAGAGTTCTTCACGAAGAACAGCTTACACAACCGTTTGGGATAAGAACAGGAGTGTGACAGGGATGCCTCTTGTCTCCATTTCTTTTCTTACTAGCAATAGACTGGGTTATGAGATCATCGACAACACACAACAGAAATGGAATCCAGTGGACTCTGACTAAGCAGTTGGATGATCTGGATTTTGCTGATGACTTGGCTTTTCTGTCCCATAACCGTAATCAGATGCAGGACAAATTGAAAACACTAGATGAGAGGTCACAGCAATTGGGTCTGAAAATACACAGGGAAAAGATAAAAATAATGATAATAACTGCAGGTTATGATAACAGGGTTGAACTTGAAGAAACACCAATACAAGATGTAGAATCATACACATATCGTGGCAGTAATATAGACAAAGTTGGAGGGACACACATCAATATCAAAATAAGAATACAAAAGGCAAGAGGAGCTTTCATTGCATTGGGAAATATATGGAGATCAAGAGAAATCGGATCCAACGCGAAAATAAGAATCTTCAACTCAAATGTGAAGTCAGTCCTATTGTATGGCTCTGAGACATGGAGAACAACAAAGACAACAACCAAAAAGCTACAGACTTTCATAAATGGGTGCTTGCGTAGAAGAGAGGGATTAAAATGGTATGACAAGGTTACCAACGTGGAACTGAGGACACGAACTAGACAAGTGCCAGTGGAACAAGAGATGAGAAAAAGACGATGGCGATGGATTGGACACACACTGAGGAAACCTGTTGATAGCATTACAAGGCAGTCCTTGTTCTGGAACCCCCAGGGCAAGAGAGGCAGAGGTAGGCCAAGAAGCACATGGAGAAGAGAGCTAGAAACAGAGGTGAAAATGATGAGGAGAGCGTGGAAAGAACTTGAGATGATGGCACGTGACAGGAAGACTTGGCATGTGTTTGTTGAAGGCCTATGCTCCTTTGGGAGTGGAGGGTTATGAATGAAGAAATTTCTCAGACTACAATTGGGATTGAGCTATTTTAGAATAGAAGAGTCTTACTGTGTAGAGTGTTTGGAGGAAAATAATATAAAGCATTTCCTTCTAAAATGTAGCAAGTAAGAACAACAGAGAAAACCAAATTGGATTGTTTGCGGGCATGTGATTATTCATAACTGTAGAAGAGGTTATGAGAATAGACAGACCTAGGGAACTGCACATGTGACAAAACGGTTGTGCACTCTCGTTTCCACTCCGGCAGTACTGAACTACCTTTACTGTGCAGGTGTTATTTTGGTATTTCTCTCTCTGCCCCACCTACGAGCCCCCCCCCCCCCCCCCCCCCCCCCCCCCCTGTGAGATTGCTCGCCCCCCCCCCCCCCCCCTTTTTTTTGTGGCCATTTCTGAACACAGAAACTGGTGCAATGGTCATTGTTTGGTTTTTCACACTTCGACGCAGGTGACTAGGCAATAAGTGCCCATCCCTGAGAGATTAATTGGTCATAAAAGCTATAATTCACACCTTGACTCTGGGAAAACGTGAGCAGAATGTTTGTACAAGATTGCTTAATTCCTTTCTGGTCCGCCAGTAGAAGGGTCATACAATACAGAGTAATTGTATTTGACCATGAATTGTCTAGGCAGTCTGATTGTAACAGGAGAGATGAGTCAGATAAAAATTCCTGAATTACTTGGGAAGAGGTGATTATAAATAACTACAGTCTTGGCAGAAATCTTGAAGAGTGCGCGGGAGGGTGTGATAGTTGTAACCTTTGACAAGTCCATATATGGAAAAATAGACGTTCAGAAAATTATGAAACATCCAAGTCATACCAGATATTTCCTCATGAAATTTGCATAACTTGCTTTCAAATAGATTGGCTGGCATTTTGAGACATAAATAACAATCAACTTGATTGGGAGTTTGCCCCAAAAGCCAGGTGAAAGCGTGCCCCAGAATCTAAGATAAAATCTAGAACATTCTGTCATATGGGATTGCATTCCAGAAATCATCACAAGTAGACAGCAGACAGGAGCCAGGAAGAATAAAGTGGGACTCTGAATTTATTAGGAATGGAAAAATATGTATTAGAGCATCTTTTTACCTACTGGATAACAAAACTCGCCAATATTAATACGGACCCGGACAGCTACAGAAAAACTACTCACAAGTCACAGAGGAATTCTTAAATAAGGAAAATCCCAGACGTGTGTTCAAGGCTGTATCAAACTGCTGAGACTATTCTACTGAGCCAGAAGTCTAAAAATATTCCTAGATTACTAGGGTAAGTGGTACATAAATTTTATACTTTGAATTTATATGTGCACACTTGTTAGTGGTGTTAAAGATTCATATGAGGCTGGCAACCTCAACATGTGAAAAGGATACATTTACGAATCACCACAGCAAGTGCAAGTGATTGCTTCATGCTAGTTCTCTCAGAGACCCAAAAGCAGAAGTAACCCCAGACTCCAAATGGAGCATGGAGTGAGTGATGATTACATCAGCATGTGTATAGTGTTTACTATCATATTTTGAATGAATATGAACTTTATATGTTGCTTCAGACACAAGCCACACGCTACTGTCCAGTCACAAAGTTTTCATTAGATTAACTGAAAAAATGGTGATTTTTCATCACATCCCCTGAGTTAGATAATATACGCTCAGAGAGAGTAAATATCTGAGAAAAAAGAATTAGTTGGCGGACAGTGGGGAAAGCGTCTGATTCACAGCAGCAGCACAAAGATTTAACAGCAGAATGTGTTCTTTCTATTCCCTCTAAAGTTTGTGGTACCAGTACGAGGCAACCCCAGTATTTGAAGTATGACCTGCAGGGACCACTAGCTGTACAATGACTGTGGTTTGAAGCTTGAGATCAACCATTGAAGATTCTTGCTTTGACCAGGAGGAGATACTTCCGAACTGTACGGGAAATGTGCTCCTCACCACAGAGACGAAATCTACAGAGAAGAAGCATCGACACACCAGCATTTTGGCAAGTTCAATGTTTTAAAAGGCCAAAACAACAGACTTTATTTCTAAAAACCTATTGAAATTCTATGATGATAACTATCTTGTAAGAATTGCTATTTCACATTTATTTACAAGTGTTAAAGGAACTGATTATTAAATCTGTATATGTTGATTTTGACAAATCCAAAGCTGAATTAATCATTACAGAGTGTAAGGCAGATGTGTGAATCCTGATTTTAATATATAGTTCTACCTACACCTGAAGAGCCAGTAACTATAATAACAATAATACCAATAACAATAATACTAATTAGAGGAAGTTCGCTGGATTAAACCAGCTGGGGGCTTAACGAGCTAACGACTTATAAGATAACTGTATCCTTCACAAAAGTTGACGGCAGATACTAGAGGTAACATTGCTAAGATTCATTCAGCATTGTTCTCGCTTTTCTGAGGATCTTGTGAAAACTTTCTTGAGGTAGAAGCATCATTATCCTTCTACCTACAACTCTGCCAAGTGTAATCTTGTGCGAAGGTAGACACCTTTGAAGACCCAAATTAGTTACTCTTGAGTAGTGGCCACTGTTGGACCACTACTGCAGAGCTAAGGGGAGGCAATCCATGACAGCACAATATAATAACAGTATATAACACCCAAAAAAAATTATATAATTAAAGACCAGTGATGGGGTGACAGGAAACTCTGAAGGGGATCTCTTAATGCTTACTACTGATGGCAGATAATTGGTGGATTTGGTGTTATCATAGACATCCTGGGCTTTCCCACCCTTTTCCCCCTTGGTAACAACATGGCAGTTGTGAAAGACTGTTTTTTTGTCTGCTTGTTTTTTTTTTCGGGGGGTTTGGGGGGGGGGGGGGGGGGGGGAGGGGGGGGGGGGGGGGGGGGGGGGGAAATGGAAGAGCACACACGTATACATTCACACAATTTTACACTTTTGATTTACTCTATTTTGAGTCAGTGCAGTGTAGAGATGATACCTTATTTTGATATTGGAAATTAAAATTAGTATCTTGAATTAACTACACTTATTTGACTTTTTTTTTTTTTAATAAAGTATCCCATTCAACCCTTAATGGGTTATAATTAGGACCTATGGTGTACTAATTCAAGAAAATAAAGTCAGATTTCCAATACTCAAAAAAAAAAGTGGGCTGGGCTCTCGGAACCAACTGTTCACTCCAAGCTGCTTGTTCATTTTGCCAGACAAACCATAGTTTTGGATTGGCCACACAATGCAGAAATCATCCGGCCCCTTTGTCATAAAGCTTTGTCTTTTTGCTGCTTCGCGTGAAGTTTCTTGTGTCATTCTATGGCATGTGTGCTATCTTTTAATCTCTTTATTCATTATCTCGATAGGTAATCAGTATACCCTCTCCCATCTGGCAACAAACATTCCTGTGTGTGTCACGAGTCCTTTGTGGCAAGGCAACATGCTATTGTGTCCCAAGATGATGACACTCATGTTGTTTCAACAGCGGATTAGGCATTAAGTGAATTCTTTCTATGGCCAAGCCGGTCATTTTCCAGGTCAAACAATACTTGCCTAACGTGGCCAGGTGAGTTTCCCAAGATTCTAACAAGGCCTGGTGGGTTTTCAAAGATAACGCAAGGTGGGGAAATAAATCAAAGTGGTGTAAAGTTACACTTAGGTACAAGCTGTGATTAAGAACGATAAGTTTAACAATGATGAAAGAGAAAAACGAGAGAGAAATAAAAAAAAGAAAGATATTGGAAAAGCTACAGGGCGATAAAGATAGGTTAACGTGACACATACGGAGTGGAACAAGACGATCATAGTTACAGGTGCAAAAGGGTCATACGTCAAAAATGTTGATAATTACTTTCAAGTTCATGAAGATTCTCTAACAATAAAGTCCTCTTATTCAAGTGACTAAGGGTCACTTCCTCTACCATATCATATGTATTGCAGTCAAGTCCGTTGACCTTCTTTCAAGGACATATCTTATGGCCAACGGATTCATTCTCAAGGAGCAATACTTCTTATCATACTTGTAACAATTCCAGACTTTTTCCATACGATACTTAGGTAGCATATATATATAAAATCCAAACAAAGTCATCCACGACAATACGACCAGGTTAGAGTTCTGTGTTGACTAACCTCTCTATATCCATGCCACGACTTTGGCATTGACGAAAATACGGCATATAAAAACATGTGAAGCATACAAATCAATTAACTTCGTTTACTCATAGGTATCCTCCCTCTACGGTAATTCAAAAAGGGCTAACGACTCCGTCTGTCCATTCTAGGAATGACATACTACGATGAATTCCCGCTAGACCAAAACTAGGAGCGGCCTGATACTTTAATTTAACTCAATAAACATTCGATATGACATGGGGCGACACTTACTTGATACTTCCACTATTGGCTTCATCATGAATACCAGTAGATATCATACAAAATAATGGCTTCTTCAAACTTGCCAGAAAAATCCAAGAAATATATATCGGACATAAACATGGTCCGAACTGCCCCGTTCAAAACATGACGTCAAAATCTCCTAACTAGGTTACCCGTGCGTCCAAAGCAACTCACACTGCATTGTGCACGTCAGTGCGTGAATCAATCGAACGCACAAATAATATAACTATATTAAAACTGGTGCGTACATTTGGCAGGACCGAAGACTACCCCCTTAGGTAATAAATGTAGGTGCCTTAGTATAATTCTGTAATCAAAGTTGCCATAGGAGCTCAAATTTATTAATATGATGCAAATATTTGGGTTGAAAGCAATATAACTTGTTTTTAAAACTTCAAACAATTAAAACTTGGCTTGACAGAAATTATTTAACGGTCAAGAAGTATTCACAAAATTATGCACAAAGGCTATCTAACAGACAGAATAGTTTACTTATTAGCTTCTGTGTGATGAATCCAATGCCCGGTATTTATGTTATACTTATTTCTTTATTTTTTTTGGTGGAGGGGAGGGGGGGGGGGGGAGGGGGGGGGGGGTATGAGGGGAAGTCATTAATTTACTGTCAAGCTAAATATGAGTTTATAAGATTAAGCTTTTTGGCTTTGTTTTTCCCTTTTACATGCTGTGTGTTTGTTCTTTTCCATTGTGAAATGCCACAGTTATTGTTTTCTTTGGGCTTTTTTTGTCTACTCGTAGAGCTACATATCTCTATTTTTTTTAAATTGAATCACCATATAAGTTTGTCTTTTTTTTCATAACTGCTCTGTTTATTATTTTATTACTTGTTTATCTATTCTGATTTGTCCAGATAGTGGGGCCCCTCTGCACCGCCATTTTTTCTCAGTTTTAAGTTTCCTAATCACGATGCAATTTTTTAGTTAAAAACAAGTGACAACAAAATGTAATGACATTTTCCAAATATTATTTATCAGGGAAGTAACTGTGAAGTTCTTCTTCATCTTCGTTTGCCCTCAGACTTCTAAATTAAAGACTCTAATAAAGGCAGTAGTCAGCTCAAGGTTCCTTACATCTCCAAACATTTTTTAGTGGAGAGAATTGGGTTGTTGCCATATGCTACTCATTCACTGCTGTAAGTTGGGCAGGACTGGAGCAGATGATATACTGTCATGGGACTGGTGCCACAGGAGCAAAGATCTGTTGGACCAACCTGTACTTGTGATATTGATGGTAACTCAATCTCTTGTGACCAGTACTTAAGCGGAAAATGATGACCTGGTCTCGCCTAGATGCTAATGATAGGTGTCACCTTTTATGTGACCTCAGTGTTCTCTGCCCATTTGGACTTGAATAGGGCTTTTATAGTTTTATAGCTAAAAAATATCCCGTTCAGCTAAAACATATAATGGTTATATTTTTATATTTGACAACTAAATATTTTACACAACACACATATATATATATATATATATATATATATATATATATATATATATATATATATATATATATATATATATAAATATATATATATATATATATATATATGTGTATTTATTTATATTGACTGGAATATGCTATTAGCATTTTATCTTTCGTCAGTGTAAAAGACTCTCCCTGTGGCCAGGGCCGGGTCTACCGACGGTGCAACACGTGCATTCGCACGGGGCAGCAAGCTTTGAGGGGTGGCAAAAAATATTTTTACTTATTTTTACAATCCCGCCAAAATATTCCGCCTGGGAGCCGCGCTGGTGTAATGGTTACCACACTTTGCTAGCGATCAGGTGTTCAAGGTTCAAGCCCAGGCGTGGGCATTTGTAGGAGTGTCATCGACTGGGATTTTGGCTCAATAACCTGAACGGCTCCTGAAAAAAACCCTCTGTGGATGGTGTCACGGAGTGTTCGAAGGTTTCGTCTAGATTATTTTAAAATTCCTTACTTTTCTATTCCTTCACATTTTGTCTGTTTTCTCTACGAAATATTGGCACCTGCGGTCTGTTCTTTAGCTGTTTTTCAAGTCTTCACTAATAGTTCTGCCATACGATCCTAATGCTATCTTCTCCTACAAAGGCACTAAAAGGTATTTCTTTAAGGACGTCAGTACAATTTATTCGCTTGGTCGAAACCACAGTGGTTCCCAGAGGATTATATTTCCGTGTTCTGTGGTCAACTGAAGACAGCCACGATAAATCTTCCGGTATGGCTGAACGAGAGACGGGAATTAATTAACTTGGCGTGGGACTCAGGAATTTATTTTTTTTTATCAACCGTTCTATGTTGGCGGCTCGAATGTTTCAGTTGTTTTCGAGTGTGCATTCAAGGAGGCTGATTTTGCTCAGTGTTAGTGTGCTATGTGTTACAGTGATAAATAAGTTTTTTAAACGATTTATGGAAATTAGTACAGTGCTTCAGCCTCCATTCATTACTAAATAATACATTTTATTGTAGGGTTTATTAAAACCATTTTAATATTCAATTAGATATAATGTCCGATAAAAGAAAAAAACTATCAGGTGCCGAATATCGGAAACGGAAACTGGAAAAAGAACGCGATATTCAAAAACATAGCGGGGCTTTACATAAATATCTAAAAACTGAAACAGCTGATGTAGGACAGAAGAAAATAAGAAAATGTACCGAAGCAAATGATTCTGAGCTCATGGCAAGTACTTCTAACTCGGACCCCAGTAACGTAGATATTACTAACAATGTCGAAAATGAGACTGATTTGACCGTTTTCAATTCCAGAGATTTAAGTGATGAACTTGAGAGGTACACTGATCCTTCTTTAAGCGATACCGAAAGACTGGAAATCGTTAAAAAAAAGGTCTGCCAGGGAGACCAAAAAATGAGTTTGTTTTTCCGCGCAGCTCTAATGGTCAGAAATTTTCACTAAATTTGTACACTAGGGAGCTAAGCAATGGAGAAACATATTAATCGATCATGGTTAGTGTATTCAAAAGAAAAAGATTCTGTATTTTGTTTCTGCTGTAAGTTGTTTTCCTGTAATAAAATGTCACTCACTACTGATGGCTATAATGATTGGGGCCATTTGTATGTGTATCTTAATGAACACGAAAAATCTAAAAACCACTTGGAGTCCCATACAAAGTGGATTGAATTATCGTCCAGGCTTAAATCAGTACAGACAATTGATTCAATGCAACAAAAGTTATTAAATTCAGAAGTTCGACACTGGAGGAACATAATAGAATGCCTAATTGCTATTGTCCAGTTCTTGAGCCAACAATGCTTGCCATTTTGTGGAACATCTGATAAATTATGACCCTAACAATGGAAATTTTTTAAAGCTTGTTGAACTGATTGCCAGATTTGATAGTGTTATGTGTGAACATTTAATGAGAGTAGCTCGTGGATCGACCCAACATTACCTTGGGAAAAACATTCAAAATGAATTGATTGCTCTTCTCTCTGGAACCATAAAAAAAGAAATAATTTATATGGTGGAGAAAGCTAAATATTATAGCATAGTTGCAGACTGTACTCCCGATGTAAGTCACTTTGAACAATTAACACTAATTGTAAGATTTGTTAATACGAATCCAGATGATATCAACATCCATGAGCATTTTCTTGGTTTCATTGCTGTAGAAGCCACTACAGGCTGAGCGTTAACCAAATGCATTCTAAGAAAATTGTGGATCAAATATGAAAGGAAAACATTCAGGAGTTAAACAACGTATTAGGGACTTGAACCCGAGAGCTTTTTATATCCCTTGCTGTTCTCATTCTCTCAACTTGGTGGTCAATGATGCCGCGATGTCATCTAGAGAAGGGGTTTTATTTTTTGAAACGGATCAGAAATTGTATGTGTTTTTCTCAGCGTCAACACTGCGTTGGGGAATGCTTAAGAAACATATTACAACTCTAAAGCCCAAGCCTCTAAGTACAACTCACTGGGAATCTAGAATCAAGGCCATTCGTCCTTTAAGATATTATATTGAGGAATTTTATGATGCATTGATAGAAATTGCTGATGACGAGTCAGTAGACAAAATGGCGAGACATGAAGCTGAAACCCTTGCCCTAAAACTCAGAGATTTTACATTTTTATGTTGTCTGGTTATATGGCACTAAGTTTTAAACGAAATTAATGTTGCTAGTAAACTGTTGCAAAGCATAAAAATGGAACTGACTAGTGCCATAACAACTTTGAGAAATGTTCTCCAAAGCCTTAAGAATCTCACAAATGATGAATCATTTCAAAATTTTTTTGTTGATGCTACAACATTAGCAGAGAAAGTTGAAGCTGATCCTGATACCAATGTTTGAATGTACTAGAGTGCGTCGGCAGAAAAAGCAACACAACTATGAAGCAAGAGATGAACCTATTTTGGATCCCAAAACTAAATTCAAAATTGAATTTTTTTTTTTTATTATTGATGTTGCAACTAATTCTATTGAAGAAAGGTTCGAGCAATTGGAACATCACAGTTCACATTTTTCCTTTTTATATAACATCCCTAAATTGAAATCTGAGACGACAAATGAGCTCTTAAACAAATGTAGAAACATAGAAGGCGTTTTAACACATCAAGAAAATAGAGACATTGATGCCATTGAGCTATGTGATGAACTGAAAGTAGTATCCAAATTAGTACGATAAAATACACCGCCAATTGAAGTTCTTCGTTATATTATTGAAAATAACATTGCTCCTAATGTTGCTATAGCCTTAAGAATATTACTAACTTTGCCTGTAACGGTAGCAAGTGGTGAGCGTAGTTTGTCAAAACTGAAGCTTATTAAAACTTATTTACGCTCAACAGTGGCCGAAACTAGATTGGAAGGACTTGCCATGATTTCAATTGAACATGAAATCGGTCAAAAATTAGACTATGCAGACCTTATTTCTGCTTTTGCAAATATGAAAGCAAGAAAAGTGTCTTTTTAAGTAGTACATACTTCAAACAATATAAATTAAAATAATGTGAAAATAGTGCTAAAAACTATAACATGTACATACTATAGTTAAGTGTTTGTGACTCAACAGTTCATCGTTCCACATGAGAAGAGCATCCCCTATATGTAAGTAATGTAACTACATTTATTTCATATAATTGTCTTTAATAAAGTCAATGGTTTATTTTATGACTATACAGTATTTTCATCAATTTATCAATACATTGTTATTAATGGTACTATTTAAAATTAGGCTAATGGTCATGAAATTAATGTTGAAGCTTGTTTAACATAATGGTTTTACAAATTTCAAACATTAATTTGAGGTTTGGCTGGGGCGGCAAGGTATGGTATTGCACAGGGCGGCAAAATTCCTAGGGCACTGCCTGTGGCTTCAGGGGATATCACTCTATTCTCATTTTTGAAGAGAAAAGCTCAATAACCTGGTCAATTTAAATATCATATTAAACAATTACAACTCTAATATAAGCTACAGTAGAATGTCCATTATCTGAACATTAATTATCAAACTTTTTTGTTTTTAAATTAAAGTAGCCCATTCAACCTTTATCGTTAATTCTTACTTCCTTACTTAGTCGTTACCCTTCTACTGTGAGGTGTAGAGGTTTGGAAGAGAGAGCGCCAGACTATCCTATCGGCTGTCTTCCTCCTGGCCTGGTTCCATTCTAGTCCTCGGTCCTTCAAAGATTGTTTAATGTTGTCCTCCCAGCAAACTCTGGGTTGTCCTGGAGGTCTGGATCCCTGGCTCTTTGTTTCCCATGCTTCTCGTGGTAGCCGATCTTCTCCCATTCTGCAGACATGGCAAACCATCTTAGTTGGGACTGTTCTACTAGGATCTGCAGTGGGTGGGATTTTAGGCCTTGACATATCATCTGGTTGCGGACCATGTCTCTTCTTGTTACTTCAACCACCTTCCTCAGATACCTCATTTCTGAGGTTTGGATCTGGCTTTTGTGGGTTGCAGTCACTGCCCATGTCTCGCATCCATATGTCAAGACCTTATGGTTAATTCAAGAAAATAAAGTCAGATTTCCAATATCCAATAGCTGAACGAGACTTCCCATTTCTTCCCCCTTTTTCTTCGTTTTTCTCCACCGATCTTCTCCATTACATCTCCCTTATTCTTCTCCCACCGTTATTATTCGTCCTCTTTTCCCGTTATTATTCGTCCCCTTTTCTTCGTCTTGAAAGTCTAAAGCTGTTTGGTTGTTTTTGTTGTTCTCTGTTTCAGAGCAAAACAATATGACTGAATTAACATCTGAACTGAAGATTCTGATTTTTGTGTCGGGCTTCATTATTCATGATCTCTATAGCCTATATTTCCCAATGCAGTGAAAGCTCCTCTAGCCTTTTTCCTATGCCTATTTTGATATAACTTCTGTGATCATATTTCTCCTGTGATCAATTTCTCCCTCTCCGTGCCCTTCCACTTTGTCCCAGGGTATCTAAGATCTTGTAATTCCACCATTAAGGGTGGGCTAAGGGTTAGCAATCGTAAGCCTAACCCTTGTTACTAATCCTAACGAAGTGTGGGGGGGGGGAGGGGGGAAGGGGCTTATTTGGATGGCATCGAAGAAAACGTCCCCCTACTTTTCATTTCAATCATACTAATAAATAAGCGACGATAACGTTTTGTTTGAAACTTACAGTAGCCTACTAGTCGTTTCCTTGTTCATTTCTCCGTAGTTGGAGTTGTCATGACGACCTTTGTGAATAGCTAAACGTTACAAAACTTTAGAAGAAATGAATTATTCACACAAGTTCAACACTTTCTGGTGCAGATGATAAAATGTCCAGCCGTTCACATTTAAAATATATCACTTGTTAAATGATTTGTTTCTAATGTACTTCCTGGTATGATTATTGCACTAGCACGATGTTTAATGCGATACTAACTAGTAACACGATACCATTAAAGTATCGGTAGCTTTGTTTATCGATTATGTTACTAGTACACAGAAATGTAATTACCGATGTATGTTACGTCGGTCGGTCTCACTCAAAATAGTAACTCGCACCCGAAAAAAAAGTGCTCAACGCACGATGTGCAACTTGCGCGGCGTGGGTGTTATATAAAACAAATACTTTGGTTTCTCTTAAAGAAGCTCTAGAAACCAACACAATAATCTGGAAAGTGAAAGAAACACAGAAAGCAAACAGCCACATTCAAAACTTCCAAGAAAACAACATCAAGAAACAAATAAAACAAATAACCACTGAAGTACAAAACATAAAGGAGAAAATACAGAAAGAAAATGAAAGTAAAACACGCATAAGCAACAGCGAAGTAGAAAACAACACAGAAGAGACAGAACATAACATCACCCAAGCCAGGCAGGTATTAGAAGAAATTAAAATAGCACAACAGGCAATAGAAAGAGACCTCAAAACAATAACAGAAATAAAAGAGGCTAATGAAGAAATCCTTTAAAAAATAGAGAGAGAAAGAGCTATTTTGTCAGACGAAAAAATGGAAGAAAAATTTAAGGAAACAGTGGAACTACACCTACCATACATAGCAGAAAGAGTTCGGAGTACAATGGTTACTTGGAATGATGAGTTTGTGGAGAACATGAGAGATGGTGAACAAAACCAAAAGAAGTAGATCCCCTATCAAAGAACCTAATAAAAACAATAACATAACTAAACTAACCATACTAAATGGGGAAAAAAGACTCTAGAGCTATCAAAGTAGTTAAGTGGAACTTTAGGGGTGCCAGGAAGAACCTGATGTCTCTTATGGGACAGTATAAGGAGGCAAAACCCATCTTTGCAATACAAGAAACCCTCCTGAACTCCAAACAGAAACTGAACTACCAAGGGTATATAACACTTAGAAATGATAGACCTGAGGAAAGAGGAGGGGGCGTGGCCTTTCTAATACATGAAGACTACAAAATATTAAATTGGGAACAATTCAACACAGAAAATATTGAAGGAATAAGTATAACATTAGACAGTGAGCCAGATAACTTAAAAATAATAAACATCTATAGCCCCAAGGGTAATATAACCGATAGGGACATTGCCACTATTAACACACAAATAGACCAAAGAACATTATTGGTAGGTGACTTTAATGCACACCATGAGGCATGGGGTAACAACAGTAATGATCCAGCAGGAAAAAGACTGTTGGACTACATTGAAAGTGCTGAGCTAATCATACTAAATGATGGCTCAGTGACAAGGGTTAACCCATGCAACAGTGGAGGAGATACAGCAAAAGACATAAGTATTATAACACCAAACCTAGCCTCTGCTAAATGGGAAGTATTGAATGACTCCAGCTCAGACCACTTACCCATAGAAATAAACCTAAATGATAAATATAGAACTAGTCCAAGAAGCTCGAAACCTACATTCAACCTAAAAAAGGCAAACTGGGAGTCCTTCCAATTGGAGCTAAGTAAACTAAGCATAGAACAAATTGAATCTAACAGTATAGATATATTTGCAGAAAAACTAACAAATGAGATTTTAAAAATAGCAATAAAATATATACCAAACAGGAATATGCCTGAACACTTAAAACCAACACAAAAAGGTAAAAATATGAAAAGAAACAAAGATAAAAATCCAGTACCATGGTGGACAGACAGATGTTCAGAACAACTGAAATTGAGGGAGAGGGCCCTGAAAAAGTATAGAAAAGCCAAAACTGAAGAGAATTACACAAACTATAAAAAAAAGTAAGAAATGAAACAAATAAAATAATATTCAGAGCTAAAGAAAAGAGCTGGAGAACATTTTGTCAAACATTAAACCATAGGTCACAAGTAACTACAGTTTGGAGAAAACTAAAAGCAATTAAAGGAGGAAACAACAAGAAATTCAAAATCCCAACTATTAAAATACCAGAGAGAGCTGAAACAGATAGAGAAAAAGCCAACATACTAGCTAAATACTTCTATCAGGTTAGTTCAATAGACAGTCTAGATAAGGCAGAAATAAATAGGCGGAAAATACTGCTAGAAAAATTAAAAGGAGAAAATATGGACACCACACAGGATGCTAATTATTTAAATGCAGATATTACAGTAGATGAAATAGAAAGAGCTTTAGCAGGAAAAACCAATACTACCTCTGGGGAAGACGTTCTGAGCTATGAAATCCTCAAAAAGGTACCAAATACAACTCTAAGAGTGATTGCATCCCTCTACAACAAAATCTGGCACACGGGAAAAATACCATGTTCATGGAAGACAGCAGTAGTCATCCCCATACTAAAGCCAGATAAGAAAACACATGATGTCAGCTCATACAGGCCAATATCGTTAACATCGCATCTAGGAAAAATTCTAGAAACAATAGTCAACAGCAGACTAAAATTTCATCTAGAAAAGCATAATTTGTACAGTCCAACCCAGGCAGGCTTTAGAAGCCAACATAGTACAATAGAGCAACTGTTGAGGCTGGAACATGATGTTAAAACAGGCTTCAAAAGGAATGAAAAGACAGTAGCAATATTCCTTGATGTAGCAAGAGCATATGATGAGTGTTGGAGGGAGGGTGCACTACATAAAATCAGGAAATTAGGTATAGTAGGCAGAACCTACAATTACCTAGAAAACTTCCTGCAGGATAGATACTTCACGGTACAAATAAACAATGATAGATCTGAGGTGTATGAGCAACAGAATGGAATTCCCCAGGGATCAGTAATATCACCATCTATCTTTACGATTATGGTCAACGACCTAGGCGACGAGTTTAAAGACTTAAAAAACAACTTATCCCAGTTTGCAGATGACGCTGCGATATGGAGAACGGGAAGAAATCTCCCATTCCTCTATAAAACAGTACAAAGGCAAATGGATAAAGTATCTGACTGGATGAACAAGTGGGGATTTAATCTAAACGTTAAAAAAACCATAGGAATGATCTTCAGTAGAGGGTGTGTAATTAAAAACAATATAATTGACATAAGCATTAATGAGCAAAAAGTATGCACAGCAAAATCAACTAGATTTCTTGGTATGGTATTAGACCAGCAACTAAACTGGAACAAACACATAGACCTATTAGTGCAAAGCAGTAGGGGACTTATTAACATGCTAAGATATATGAAAGGAAGTGGTTGGGGCGCCTGCAATAAGACCATGTTAACCTTCTATAAATCATTTATTAGGGGCAAACTTGACTATGCCAGTGTTGTCTATGCATCAGCCGCCCCAAGCAATAAGAAAAAACTAGACACAGCCCAAAACCAGGCACTGTCAATAATAGCAGGTGCCTCAAAGGGAACATCAGCAGAGGCACTAGAAGTAGCGCTAGGCATTATACCCCTGGAGCTAAGGAGAAAAGAACTGAGATTCAGCTACTGGGCAAGAGTGGCAAAAGATCCAACTCACCCAGCACATAAAACCTTTGATAGGGGTAACCAGTACATAGGCCACATTCCATTAAACCATAATAGATACCCGTCAGGGTGGAAAACAATGGATGAAGTGGATCAATACCCAGACCTATTTAATGCAATAAACAGTAGTGCTCTGTATAAAGCAAAGATCCCACCATGGGAATTAAAAGTGCCAGAAACTGACTCCCACTTAACAAAGATCATAAATAAATCTAACGACATAATCTCAGCAAAAAGTAAAACACTAGAGTACATAGACTGGTATATAAATAATAGCCTAACTATATATACAGATGGGTCAAAAGATGAAGAAGGACAATTAGGAGCAGGAATAGCAATACCAAAATTAAAAATTTATAAAAGATACAAAGTAACAGGTAATACATCTATCTTTACAGCAGAATTAGTGGCAATCCTAAAAGCTTTAGAAATAGCTGCAGAAAATCCACCAAAAAAAGTAACCATTCTCACAGATTCCCTATCATCAGTATTAGCTATCAGAAACAGAAATGAATGTAGCAGGCCAGATATTATAGAGGAAATACTACAGGTTAATACATATCTACAAACTATAGGATGCAGTGCAACACTAACATGGATACCATCACATGTGGGGATAGCAGGAAATGAGCTTGCAGACAAAGAAGCCATAGGGGGGAGAACTAGCCATAACAAAATTGAAGAAGGCTTAGGGAAGTTTGAAATTAAGAGCTTAATTGCTCAAGCAATAACTAAAGAGTGGATAACAGCATGGGACCAAAGTAAAAAAGCAAGACACTCATATAAAATCCTTAAAAAATCAAGCAAAAAATGTCAAATAAAAGATGAACTAAAAATACCAATTAATAAAAAATTGCTGAGGCTCAAGCTTGGAACTGGATATTTCATGATTGAGGAACCCAAATGTGAAGAGTGTCAAGAACCAAACACAATTAGACACTTTCTGGTGGACTGCAAGAAATATGACCAACAGAGGCAAAACATTAAGACATACTGTAATAACCACAATGTAGAAATGCGGGTAGAAAATCTCATAGGCACAAAGACCCCTTCAGAAATGCAAAAGTTAATAAAACACTATATTAAAAAAACTAAAGCTAACATATAAAAAACAAATAAGGATTTGAGTCAGTAGTCCAAACTGGTGAAAGACTCGCCCCAGATACATACAGATTAACCAAAGAAACCATCCAGTGAAAATTAAAAACATACTAACTTAGAAAATAGCATATTTTGGAACTTCTTTTAAAAACCATGTTGAACTATAACTATAAAAGGAAAAATACCGACTAGAGAAAATATAGTATAAAATAAATACAAACAAAAACACATTACAATAAAGGAAACACGTCCTAATATAACCAACAACTCCATGTACATGGTAGATGGTTGAAAGCGGCGTGCTACAAAGAAAAGTAGCAAACACATTAATTAAAATAAAAATTATTTTATTTTTGTTTATTCTTTCACGAAATTAGTAGCGTTGATTATATTAGAGCAGGGTGTCCCACAAGGGGGAGTCCTGTCACCTACACTGTTCCTTGCATACATAAATGACATAACTGACAATATTCAACAAATAGCACACAATGCTTCCTTTGCAGATGACTTAGCGTTGTGGATCTCTGAAGAACATATCACTACTGCAAACATTCTGATGCAGCAAGCACTAACATCACTGGAAGAGTGGGCCAGAACATGGCTCATGAAGATTAATGAAGAGAAAACAGCGTACACTGTATTTTCCCTCTCAACTAGACCTCAGAGCTTCAAACTAGTACTAAACGGAGTAAATCTTCAATTAAATGAAAATCCGAACTACCTAGGCATTATTTTTGATCGCCGTCTGTCTTGGAAAAAACAGGTTGACAGAAATCGAATGAGAGCAAGACAAAAAATGGCAATTATGAAAAAACTTGCTGGAACAACTTGGGGTGCAGATGAGAAAGTGCTTAAGACGTTGTACACAGGGCGAGTGAGGCCAGTCCTTGAATATGGCATGGCAGCATGGGCAACAGCAGCTAAGACAAACCATTGGATCCAGTTCCGGTCTTCATATATAACAATTTGTTCCTCATATAATAGTCCCCTTTGCTTGGAGGTGTGTGGCATTTAGGTAACTTCGATAAAATTGAGTCAAATCAGGCAATTTTAGGATAGGCTTGCTCGTGAGTTTCTCTTTTAATTCCTGATATGCTAATTCACCCTGGGCTGACCAAACAATTATATCAGGATTTCCCTTGCGAGTTAACTCAGTCAGAGGAGCACAAATAGAGTTAAATTGTTGATGTATTTCTGGTAAAAACCACACAACGACACAAAAGATCTCACATCTTTTTTTGTTTGTGGCCTAGGTGCTCTCTGCAATTTCTCAAGGTTCTTGGGATCAGGGGTCATGTTACCCTGATATACAGTATGTCCCAAGAATTCTAACTCTTTACATCCGATACAACATTTTGTTAGTCTAGCCGCCAAGTTAGCCTCTCTTAGTCTATCAAACAGCATAGTCAAAGAGTTAATGTGTTCCTCAAATGTTTCCGTAGCAATGAGGATATCATCCATAAAATTCGTGATGCATGGGTTATTCAGGGGATCCAACAATTTTCGCATCATCCTAGAAAACACACTCGGAGCATTTTTCAACCCAAACGGCAACATGTTGAATTCATAATGTCCTTCCGAAGTGCTAAACGCTAAATAAGGTCGAACCTCAGGCTTTACTGGAATTTGATAATAGCCTTTGCTAAGATCCACCTTAGAAAAATATTTTGCCTTGTTCAGCCTGGCAAATAGCTGATTTGTATCCGGTAATGGATCCACCTGATTCTCTGTGACAGCATTCAGTTTCCTGTAATCTATGCACAGTCGATGTTCTCCAGATGGTTTCCGCAACAAAACCACACTAGAGCTATATGGAGATTCACTGTGAGAGATAATCCCTTCTTTCAACAAATAATCAATCTCCTCTCTCAAAGCTTTCTTCTTTGCAAACGGGATAGTATAGGCTCTCATACAGATCGGTGTTGGGTCTACAAGTTTCATATCATATTCCAACAAATTTGTGTGCCCCGGTTTGTCCGTTAACACGTCCGTATGATCAGTCAGAACCTTTTGAACCTGCTCCCTCTGTTTTTTCGTCAAGTGTTTACTGACTTTTACATGTGCAGGGGTCTCACATGTTTTTAGGGGGTATTCATGAGAGGCGAGTGGTTCATTTTTCATCCCCGTTGCTATCGACAAGGTCATTAAATGGGTTTCTTCCTGGATTTGCCTGTCCAGATACTTCTTTAGAAGGTTCACATGATATATTTTCTCTTTCCCCTTCTTGTCGATTTTATAATTTGTTCTAGACACCTTCTCTAGAACTGTATATGGACCTTGCCATCCAATTTGTAATTTGTTACTGCTGCCGGGTAGTAGAAGTAGCACCTTCTGTCCCACATTAAGTTCTCGATCCTTCGCTTTCTTATTGAAATAAGCAGCATATTTTTTCCTGGCTTGTCTCAAATTATCATTAGCAAGATTCCAGCCAGTTTTTAGACGAGTGGTCAGCTCGTTCACATATTGATATGATGAGGTAACAGTCTCTTCTGCCTTCTCATCTGTCCATGTCCTCAACAAGGTTACATATGGACCTTTAATTTTGCTGACTTATTTTGCATGGCACCTGTATGGTCCCTGACATTGGAAGCCTTATAGTGAGGACGTTTCTTCCTTTTATCATCACTCACAAATCGTCCACTACCAATTCTTTTCCGGGGTTTTTCTCCCCACTTTAATTTCATTGTGAGAGATCTTCTCTCCCTTTTATTTTCCTCCAGTTCACATAATTCCGACCGAGGGATTGTCGGCTTATTCTGGGGTAAAACCACTTTTTGCACTCGACACAGAGTTGCCATTCTAACACATTCAAGTGAAGACTGTGTGTGAAAAGGGGGTTCCCATTCCACTTTGTCTACATTATTAAATTTATTTTTATTTTAAGGCCTAAGTTTGCCCCGTGGCGTTTCTAGGTCCTGATCAATTTCCCCACGTGTGGGTGTTCCCTCATGAAATATGCCGCAGGCTTCTACAAAATTCTCAATAACTATCTTTACTTCTTCTTCTTCTTCTTCTGTCCTTAGCCACAGACCGTCAAAGCAGTCAGTGGCCATTACGCCTAGTGGCGTCTTAGGGCAACAGCAGATAGGTTTTCTTTGCCACTGTTTCCCATCACGCCTAGTGGCGTCTTTAGGGCAACGGCAAATCAACCCATTTGCTGTTGTTTCCGTAATCGAAGTGACTGGCAAACGGGTGATCAGCCCGTTGTAACTATCTTTACGTCTGGCCAATAATATTTTTGAGAAACCTTTTGGCAGATGGTACCTACTTTCTCGTGGTCCCCATCTTTTCCAACATGTAAGCTCCTTATTACATCTGCCCTATATGCTTTGGAAAGTACCAACTGTCCGTGACCATTGGATCCAGTTCCGGTCTTCCTATATAACAATTTGTTTCTCATATAATAGTCCCCTTTGCTTGGAGGTGTGTGGCATTTAGGTAATTTTTTTAAACAAGGCTTGAGTGTTCTGTCCTGAGTCTGTGCCTTCCTCGTCTCCTCTGGATGAGTATTTATGGGTTCATCTTCTTCCTTCTTGGACTGTGATCTGGTCTGCACTGTTGCCATGACCACAGGTCTCTTGGGATTCCCCAGGAAGACATAATGACACCCCAATATCAGAGAGTAGATGGGTGCGTCTATCACTGCTGCTCTGATTACTCCTTCCACATAGCGAGTTTTCACTTTTATCCTTGCAATGGGAAGTGTCATGAGTGGTATGTCCTTGGTCGCCCCTTGTATCTCCACTGTTTCTGTGGTATACTGATCTGGGTTCACCAAGTGCGAACTCACGACAGAATCAAAATCTAAACCTGTATCATAAAGGCACCTAATGGTGACCCCATTACAGACTACATCCTTACACACTGGGGGGTGATAAGGTTCCTGCTGTCCAGAAGGTTTGTCCTTTACTTCCTTGTTCCCCATTGTAGCGAAATCTGTGAGATAATCGCTTATTTCAGTAAGATTATAGTCCAATGATGAATAAATACACCAGCCCTCAGGTGTCTGACTGGTTTCATCTTCAACGCCAGTAGGGCGATGCCTTTTGTGCAGTGGGAATGCTAAGAAAATGACCCGCCGTAATAATCTAACACGCTTTAGTTTCGGTTTTGAAAACGTAGAATAAACATTTTAACATCTCGCCGATCTGCTGCATGAAACGGGGGAAAAGCTTATAATTAACGACTTGCCAGAACTGTGAGACCAAACTGGCGTTTGAATTAACGTAATATGTTAACTTTAACACTAACATTTGTAATAATTCGGACATTTCACAGTAGTAAGAACGAGACGATTGTAATAATTAACGCAAAACACTACCAAAGTTTTGAAAAACCCCTCTGTCAGCTGATAGCCTGAAGGAGCTTACGTGTGGGTGCTGATCTACATTGTCTCTACATTGATATACTGACTTATATTCGACCGATCAAGAATCCCAGGTGACATGTTATCAGCCAGGACATCTGACATTTCTTTCTAAGAAACTAGTTCCTATCAAAATAACATTGAATTACATGGGGCTTGATGAAAACAACAGCTCCTCATAACAAATGACAATCACTAGCAACTATTAAATTATTAGTCTGTGAATACACCTACAGGAACTCTATATTAACATATATTCATAGGACCAAGAGTCCATATTTTTAGTTACAGCATTATATGTAAATATATTTCCTCATTTTCAAAGACCTGTCCAAAAGAAGTTGGCGGGACAGGCAGATTAAATTGTATAAAGAAAAAAACATTCAAATTTTAAAAGAAAACTTTAACCACCGTCTTATTCATTTTATTATAGTGAGTTAAAGTGTATTGTGTTGATGTAACATCATCTTCATTTCACCCCTAGACACTAGAGACATCATACACCAGCCACTAGAATCAAAATACGGACTGTGTGAGATCTAGGGAGGTAGCGTTAGGTTCCCTGATACAATATATCATCATCATCATCATCATTCTTTTTATAGTCAGGGACCTACATGTGCTTGACCTCACACAGTTAACACAGACACATCTATCTTTCTTGTTAGGTATAACATCTTAACCTCCCCAGCAAAAATTACATTTGCTACATAAATTGGTAGGCTTGTCCGGGATAGGAACTTCTAGTACTACATATATTAGGGTCCTGGTCTGGGTTTTAGCTATAACAATATTTCTATTTACCCAGGGAATCCCCATTATTAATACTGCCCAAGATTTGAGAATTGATGAAGTGTCAGAGCCTGGATTAATTAATTAAGAATTGTACTTGTTTTAGAAATTGATTTAGAACATTTTAGTATGGCGGATTTGTCAAGTTTCGCTCTGCTGCTGTGCAGACTGCGAGAGACATGAATATGGAAGGTCAAGTTTTGATTGACTATGTCACCTCAGAATGTGATAAGTTTATTGCTAGGGAAGAACATAGGTTAGCTGAAGAGAGGAGAATGCAGTTAGAAGATGCCAGAGAAATGAAACGTTTACAAATTGAGGCTGAGAAGGAGGCTAGCGCCTTAGAGGCTGATAGAGAGTCTGAAATTAAGAGGCTGCAGTTGGAAGAGAGAAAATTAGAAGCAGAAGGTAAAAAATTAGAAAGGGAAGCAGAAGAAAAGAGAATGGCTGCCGAAAGGGAAGCAGACGAAAAACGACTGCAAAGGGAAGCAGAGGCAGAAGATAAAAGGTTGCAGAGGGAGCATGAGTTGCGACTAAGGGAGTTGGAGTTGCAAGGCCATGCTCCTGAAAATGGTCACAGCCCCTCTACCTTTGATATGACTGCTAGTCAGGGGGCCTCCAACTCAGTGTTAAGGTGGGATTTACGTATGATATGTAGGAACGTAACAATCTCCTTGCTGTGTACTGTTGTAGTCCGTCCGACCTGGGCCAAGCAGCTTTGTTATGCATGAATAGCTCACCAGGCGTTGAGGCGCTGAAAGGGTGTCATGTTGACATTCGAACATCAGACATTTCTTGTATGTAAGGTACTCGAAGATTGTATGGTTGACAAGTGAGGTGGGTGTGTAGAGACACGAATGCGTATAGGATCTTTAAAATGTAAACAAGGCACCCACTCACTCACATGCAGTTGTCAGTAATTGTAGAAAACTGCTGGAACTTTCAACCATTTAATTACGTGACACAGTGACATCAACAGGTACAGTCAAATGGACGAGAATCAAGACACATCATGTATATTGGATATGACTGGCAAAACATCTGGTAAATAAAGCTTGAACCACTCATCTATAAGGACGTTATCGACAATGGTCTGTCCTTTAACAACTGTTCATAGGTGGTAATAATTAATAACATCGAACATCATCAGTTCCGTATAGCTCATAGGTATGATGCTAATAACGCTGGCTTGACAACCCATTCTTATCCTACTGTAACTCAGGTAGTCCTTAAACAAATATAGTTGCTTAATATGGAAGTCTGTGAACTTGATAATACAGTCAAGACTTTATCTGGCTTCACCTTTCAGGTACTGCTTCTTCTGCTTAAAGTTATAGGCCGTAATGACGGGCCTTATAATGGTTGATAAACAACTGTACATTTTTCCATAGGCATGTATTATCTTTCATGCTGAAACGTACCGCCATCCTGCTGGTTTCATAACAATATATGGTTATCGTGCTTCTATAAAGTACTTCAACGCATAGACCTAACTGGCTACGTCAAGCACACATAATGGACTCTGGATCACAAGAACTGTGAGTGCTACTCACAGGTTCATACTAAATGTTCTGCAAACTTTGCGTAATAATAAAGTAATTTTACCTTGGACAGAATTCCAAACAATACACAAATAACACCTGTCGTCATTCCACACGAACAGAATAACTCTGGGGAAATCACTAATATGACAAGACTATCTTTTCCCCAGATAATGCAGAGAAGACACAACGGACATCTTTGTCCGGCAGAAACCAGCTCATAACTCACAGACGGAAGTCTGTTCGGTTCGCGCTAAAAAAGCTAGCGCATGCGTAGACAGAACAAATTTGAGAACAGTTAACTATCCCGTCTTAAGACAGAATAAACACAGGGAAGGTAACCCCTAATCAACCTGTGTCAGGGAGTTAACATACAGTTCTGTACCTTCGATTATCAAAAATAAAAAATAGATTTACATCTTCTGGAACTGACAAAAATGACGGTAACACTCAGCTATGGGGTTTCATTTAGATTATTTTGTTGAGAGAGATGATGATATTGAATCATATCTAAGTAGGTATGAGGTATTAGTTACAACTTATGGGTTAGAAAAAGAAAGATGGAGCTTGAAGTTATCCCAAGGTCTTCGGGGAACAGCTCATGAAGTTTTTTTTTCAAAAATGAGCAGGGATGACCAAGACAATTATGACATGTTAAAGCTGGCTCTATTGTTAAGATACGATAAGCATGGTGAATTTTACAGGAAAAAGTTTAGAAATGCCAAGCTACTGTCGGGTGAGACTTATCACCAGTTCTCTGCACGGTTGGAGACTTACTTGGAGAAATGGACTGCTCTGGGGAAAACCCAAGATCTTAAAGGAATGATCCTTATTGAGCAATTGAGAGAGTCCATGGCTCCAGACTTGAGAAAGTTTCTCATGGAACAGGGTGCAGAGAGGCTGGGTGAGTTACTTAATGTCGCTGAGAGGTATCAGGCAGCCCAGGCAGAGGTAGCTGGCACCAAAAAGAAGCATGCAGATAATTATAGGGCCCCACAAAACTCAAATAAGTTTGATAATAAAGATCAGGGTAACCAGTTTAAGCCAAATTTTGATAGGCCACGCAATGATAATAAACATAAAAACTCACAGTTAAATGGCAGGAAATATGAGGAAAGAAAACCCCTTTATAAAAACAGATACTATTGCAAATGGTGTAAGAGAGAGGGTCATGACACCAAATTTTGTACAAGGAAACCTTCTGGATGTGCTGCGATGAAGTTGGGGAACAAGAAAGAAAAGGTAAAACCTACTGGACAGCAGGAACCTTATCATCCCCCAGTATGTGAGGACGTGGTATGTAATGGAGTCACAATTAGGTGCCTTTACGATACAGGTTTGGATTTCGATTCCGTGGTGAGTGCGCACTTGGTGAACCCGAATCAGTATACCACAGAAACAGTGGAGATTCAAGGGGCGACCAAGGACCTACCACTCATGAAACTTCCCATTGCAAGGATAACAGTGAAAACTCGCTATGTGGAAGGGATAATCAGAGCAGCAGTGATAGACGCACCCATTTACCCTCTGATATTGGGATGTCGTTAAATCTTCTTGGGGGCTCCCAAGAGACCTCTGGTCATGGCAACAGTGCAGACCAGATCACAGTCAAAGAAGGAAGAATATGAACCTATAAATACTCATTCAGAGGAGATGAGGAAGGCACAGGCTGAAGATAGGTCACTGAAGCCATGCTTTCAAAAATTGCGTAACTGCCATACACCTCCAAGCAAAGGGGATTATTACATGAAGAATAAATTGTTATATAGGAAGGCCGGAACTGGTTCAAATGGTCACGGACAACTGGTACTTCCCAAGATGTTTAGGGCAGACGTAATACGGAGTTTACATGTTGGAAAAGATGGGGACCACGAGAAAGTAGGTACCATCTGCCAAAAAGTTGCTCGAAATTATTATTGGCCAGATGTAATGGTCATCGTTGAGAATTTTGTAGAAGCATGTAGCATATTGCATGAGGGAACACCCACAAGTGGGGACAATAATAATCAGGACCTAGAAACGCCACGGGGCAAACTTAGGCCTGAAAATAAAAATAAATTTAATAATGTAGACAAAGTGGAATGGGAACCCCCTTTTCACACACAGTCTTCACTTGAATGTGTTAGAATGGCAACTCTGTGTCGAGTACAAAAAGTGGTTTTACCCCAGAATAAGCCGACAATCCCTCGGTCGGAATTATGTGAACTGGAGGAAAATAAAAGGGAGAGAAGATCTCTCACAATGAAATTAAAGCGGGGAGAAAAACCCCGGAAAAGAATTGGTAGTGGACGATTTGTGAGTGATGATAAAAGGAAGAAACATCCTCACTATAAGGCTTCCAATGTCAGGAAACGAATAGGTAGTGGTAGATTTTTGTGTGATGACAAAAGGAAGAAACGTCCTCAACACAATGCTTCCAGTGTTATGAAAAATATGTCTGAAAAATTAAAAGTCCATATGTAAAATTGTTAAGGACGTGGACAGATGAGAAGGCAGAAGAGACTGTTACCTCATCATACCAATATGTGAACGAACTGACCACTCGTTTAAAAACTAGTTGGAAACTGGCAAATGAAAATTTGAGACAAGCCAGGAAAATGCATGCTGCTTATTATAACAAAAAAGCGAAGGATAGGGAGCTTGCTGTAGGGGAGAAGGTGCTTCTTCTTTTACCAGGCAGCAACAATAAACTTCAGATCGGATGGCAAGGTCCATATACAGTTTTGGAAAAGGTATCCAGAACAAATTACAAGATAGACAAAAAGGGAAAGGAAAAAGTCTATCATGTGAACCTTTTGAAAAAATATCTGGACAGACAAATCCAGGAAGGAACACACTTAATGGCCTTGTCAATTGCAACCGAAATGAAAAATGAACCTCTCACCTCAGTTTAATATCCACTGAAGCCCAGTGAAACGTTTGAACAGGTGAAGATCAGTAATCACCTGACAAAAGGACAAAGGGAGAGGATTCAAAAGGTCCTGGAGAAACATACAGACGTGTTAACGGATAAGCCGGGGCACACAAATTTGTTGGAATATGATATGAAACTACTAGACCCAACACCCATCTGTATGAGGCCTTATTCTGTTCCATTTGCTAAGGAAAAAGCTTTGAAAGAGGAGATAGATTATTTGTTACAAGAAAGGATTATTTCTCACAGTGAGTCTCCTTATAGTTCCTATGTGATTTTGTTGCGGAAACCATTGGGAGAACATAGACTGTGCATAGATTACAGGAAACTGAATGCTGTCACAGAGGATCAGGTGGATCCATTACCTGATACTACTCAACTTTTTGCCAGGCTGAACAAGGCAAAATATTTTTCCAAGGTGGATCTGAGCAAAGGCTATTATCAAATTCCAGTAAAGCCTGAGGTTTGACCTTACTTAGCATTTAGCACCTCGGAAGGTCATTATGAGCTCAACATGCTACCGTTTGGGTTGAAAAATGCCCCGAGTGTGTTTTCTAGGATGATGCGAAAATTGTTGGATCCCCTGAAAAATCCATGTATCTCGAATTTCATGGATGATATCCTCATTGCTACTGACACTTTTGAGGAACATGTTAACTCTTTGAATATGCTGTTTGATAGACTCAGAGAGGCTAACTTGACTGCTAGACCAACAAAATGTTGTATTGGGTGTAAAGAGTTGGAATTCTTGGGACATACCGTACATCAGGGTAGCATGACCCCTGACCCCAAGAATCTAGAGAAACTGAAAAGAGCACCTAGGCCACAAAGAAAGAAAGATGTGCGATCTTTTGTGTCGTTGTGTGGTTTCTACCAAAAGTACATTAAACATTTTAACTCTATATGTGCTCTTCTGACGGATTTAACTCGAAAGGGACAACCTGATACAATAAATTGGTCCGCACAGTGTGAATTGGCTTACCAGGAATTAAAAGAAAAACTCACAAGCAGGCCAGTATCGCAATTGCCTGACTTGAATCAAGAATTTATCGTGAGAAGTGACGCAAGCAATGTGGGCCTGGGCGCTACATTGTTGCAAAGGTCCTCCTCACAAGATGGGGAATTGAACCCAGTCGCTTATGCAAGCCGCAAGTTGAACAAGGCGGAAAAAAATTATTCTACAAGTGAGAAAGAATGTTTGGCGTTAATATGGGCTATAAAAAATTTTTAGATTTATCTATATGGCAGGACATTTGTGGTCCAAACGGATCATTCACCTCTCGTATTCCTGTCACAAGCCAAGCATGAAAATTCCAGATTATTAAGATGGTCATTATTATTACAGCCAAACTCATTTCTGATTGAATATATTCCCAGCCCTCAGAACGTCGATGCAAATTTTTTGAGTAGACATCCGTGTGATGAAAATCAGATGAAAACGTAGGACTTTATTTGCGCTAAGTTATCTCACAGATTGTAACCTGCAAAGGATGCATGTTTTAGGAAGGGAGGTGTGTAGCGAAATCTGTGAGATAATCGCTTATTTCAGTAAGATTTTAGTCCTATGATGAATAAATACACCAGCCCTCAGGTGTCTGACTGGTTTCATCTTCAACGCCAGTAGGGCGATGCCTTTTGTGCAGTGGGAATGCTAAGAAAATGACCCGCCGTAATAATCTAACACGCTTTAGTTTCGGTTTCGAAAACGTAGAATAAACATTTTAACATCTCGCCGATCTGCTGCACGAAACGGGGGAAAAGCTTGTAATTAACGACTTGCCAGAACTGTGAGACCAAACTGGCGTTTGAATTAACGTAATATGTTAACTTTAAAACTAACATTTGTAATAATTCGGACATTTCACAGTTGTAATAATTAACGCAAAACACTACCAAAGTTTTGAAAAACCCCTCTTCGCTCTGCACGCGGTCTCTTTAATATATACACGCTGTGGGCAAAGCCAGCAGAGGCAAACACACAGACAATTTTTCATTTCCTCCTAGCGGTAATATTCTGACGTCACTCAAACTAGTTGGTTTATTTGAATAGTGAGGAAAATGTTAGAGGGGGGGGGGGGGGGGGGGGGGGGAAAGGAAGACAGATGACCGACTTGTGTAAAAAGTTAATTTGACGATTGACAGTGACAAAATTGAAAATCTAAACCATACTGAAACTGACCATAAAAATCATATGGTAGTATAGCTTAGAGTCCCCTGAGCAAAAATATGTTTTAAAAAATATGGTAGTCCAAATATTAGCCAAGTTATTGAGAAAATACTAAATGTCTATGAAGGCTTAACCGGACAGACTGTTGTTCTTGCTCGTTACACATAACGTTATTGGGGACGCTAGTTTAAAAAAAGAGGCATTGTAGAAATTCAAATTCTATTAGTTGGTATAAGAGTATAGGAGTAAAAGGGGAGGGATAGGAAAAATGTTAACTAAAACGAAACATCTTTTTCTATTGGCATAACTAACGCAGACTGACCAATGGACTACGAGGCACATAGTTTGTTTGGAATTGTTTTGTTTTTTCAAACTAAATTCAAAAAGATGTAGTAGTGCCTGCTTTCATTGGTCGGCTCTAATAGATATTGGCAAAAGGCTTAGTGGTCTCGTGGCCATTTGACTAGAAAATTTCAAACAACTACGTTGAGATCAGATGTGATAACTTATAAAATTAACTACTAATTCACTATCTGGACGGGGCAGAGCAAAACTGAGGCCATATTCTTTGCCAGTCAACGTTATTTGTGACATATTTCTTTGAACTAGTGGTAAGAATGCTTTTTGTATTTACATGCTTGATTAAAACTGAAAAAGTCAGATACTGCTGTGGAAAAGTGAAGGACATGCCGGAAGCAAACATTATTGAGTCCTCACATTGAACTGTATTTGACTGTTGCATATTATTATGATTTTGTATTAATATTTTGTATTGGAAATGTTAGGAAGCCTCTGTGTTCTATGAACACTTTTCAACATGCCTAGAGCGTTTATAAGTTAGAAAGGAAAAGAAAAAAAATCATATAAAAGGAGATGTGGTTACTCCACGTTATTGCATTGAAGCAAACTATGTAAAAGTACAGTGGCGTATCTGCCATAGGGACCTGTGGTGTGGTCACAGAAGGTTGTGAGTCATAAATTAGGGGCTGATGCACATGAATGCACAAGAGGCTGACCCCATACTGTCATGTATATATAGGGATAAGAAGCTGTGATCAGGTTTAAAAGGCCAGGGTGTCTTTTTATTGCAGAGTTTTTATTTCCTGTTACCATCCGGTGACAGGAAACCTGATGAGTGGGTGTAAAGTCTCCATTATAAAGTTTAAGCTGTCAGCTGATAGCCTGAAGGAGCTTACGTGTGGGTGCTGATCTACATTGTCTCTACATTGATATACTGACTTATATTCGACCGATCAAGAATCCCAGGTGACATGTTATCAGCTGGGACATCTGACAATTCATCCTAAGAAACTAGTTCCTATCAAAATAACATTGAATTATATGGGGCTTGATGAAAACAACAGCTCCTCATAACAAATGACAATCACTAGCAACTATTAAAGTATTAGTCTGTGAATACACCTACAGGAACTCTACATTAACATATATTCATAGGACCAAGAGTCCATATTTTTAGTTACAGCATTATATGTAAATATTTTTCCTCATTTTCACAGATCTTTCCAAAAGAAGTTGGCGGGACAGGCAGATTAAATTGTATAAAGAAAAAAATACTCAAATTTTAAAAGAAAACTTTAACTACCGTCTTATTCATTTTATTATAGTGAGTTAAAGTGTATTGTGTTGATGTACCATCATCTTCATTTCACCCCTAGACACTAGAGACATCATACATCAGCCACTAGAACCAAAATACAGATTGTGTGAGATCTAGGGAGGTAGCGTTAGGTTCCCTGATACAATATATCATCATCATCATCATTCTTTTTATAGTCAGGGACCTACAGGTGCTTGACCTCTCATAGTTAACACAGACACATCTATCTTTCTTGTTAGGTATAACATCTTAACCTCCCCAGCAAAAATTACATTTGCTACACCCATCTTTATAGCAGCAAATCCAGAAGGTTTCTTAGTACAAACTTTGGTTTCATGTCCTTCCCTCTTACACCATTTACAGTATAATCTACCTTGATGAAAAGGTTTTCTTTCATCATATTTTCTGTCATTGAACTGTGGGTTTTTATTTCTATAGTCATTTCGTGGCCTATCAAAGTTTTGCTTACATTTGTTGTCAAATTTATTAGAGTTCTGTGGGGCCTTATAATTTTCTGCATGTTTCTTTTTGGCGCCAGCTACCTCTGCCTGGACCGCCTGATACCTCTCAACGACATTAAGTAACTTACCCAACCTCTCTGCCCCTTGTTCCATGAGAAACTTTCTCAAGTCTGGAGCCATGGACTCTCTCAATTGCTCAATAAGTATCATTTCTTTAAGATCTTGGGTTATCCCCAGAGCAGTCCATTTCTCCAAGTAAGTCTCTAAACGTGCAGAGAACTGGTGATAGGTCTCGCCCGTCAGTAGCTTGGCATTTCTAAACTTTTTCCTATAAAATTCTCCATTCTTGTCATACCTTATCAAAAGAGCCTGCTTTAACATGTCATAATTGTCTTGGTCGTCTTTGCTCATCTTTGCAAACACTTCATAAGATGTTCCCCTAAGACCCTGAGATAACTTTAAACTCCACCTTTCTTTCTCTAACCCATAGATGGTGGCTAAAACCTCAAATCTACTGAGGAATGACTCGATGTCATCCTCCCTCTCAACAAAATGGTCTAAATGGAACCCCATAGCCGAGGTTGAGGCTCCCTGACTAGCAGTGTCATCGGAGAAAGGAGGGGTGTTGCCCCCTTCTGGAGCATGGCCTTGAAATTCGAACTCTCCTAGTCGTAGCTCGTGCTCCCTTTGTAATCTCTTCTCCTCCTTTTCTGCTTCCCTTTCTGCAGCCTGTTTTCTTTCCTCTGCTTCCAATTTCTTTTCCTCATATTGGAGCCGCTTAATTTCAGCCTCCCTATCCGCCTCCAATGCCCTAGCCTCTTTGTCAGCCTCAATCTGCAACCTTTTAATTTCTTTATCTTGTTCTAATTTAATAAATTTATCACACTCGGATGTCACATATTGAACCAGAGCCTGCCCCTCCATACCCATCTCTTTTGCAGTCAACACAGCAGCAGATCTGAACTTTGCCAAGTCTGCCATAATATCAATTTTAACAATGTTCTAAGGCAAATTTCAAACTCTAATTAACAAGGTATCAACACTGACTAATTTATTAACTAATTACTGGCCGTGACACTTCATCAACTATTTCTCCACCAAAAGTACTTCCCTTTTTATTTTATTGAATATTATTTATTTTGCTAATTTTAAATCTCGGGAGCGAGCTACCCACTATAAGTGATAAGTTTAAATCCCGGAACAGGAGATCCTATATGTGGTGGTTTTGATGTTACGATGTTGTTGTTATATTTTCTATTGTACTGAGTGAGGTCAGCTGTGAAGGTTCCTGATTATCTATGGTTTAGAGTGAGTTATCAGGGGACCTTTCTGCTACCACCTTACGATCTCACTCAGACTTATTCTTGACTAGTATGTCTGATGGCTACCTCTAATGTCTAGGGTTATGAACATGTGGTGTGATATTAATTCAATACTTAAACACACACACACAAACAAATATTAAATACTATGATTAACTGAACTAACACTTGGGTTAAAATTTTTGTATTGATAACTTTTTTTACAATTTATTTAGTCCTGAACTATATAGTCTTTTGTTCAGGACTGTCAATTTCAAAAGGTAATCAATTTATGGATATATTATAGTATCTATACTTAATGGTGTTGATCTAATTTAATCTCACTACACTGTTACTGCAGTGCTGGTCGGGATGTGTTCATCAAACCCTGTCTTTATTTATACCTATTCTTTTCAAGTTTATGCTCTTTCTTTGATTTTTATGTCAAACAGTTTGTTTCTACTTTGGTGGCTTGTTGATGAAGAGTTCCGGACCAGGACTGTTGTACTTATCTGGCCCGGGACGTTAGTTGATAGTTGAATGTGTGGCTCACTGTCACTGACTTGATCTTTCTGCAGTAATCTTGGCCGCAACTTGTACCAAGACTACAAGTCATACACCACGACAGCAACTTCAACAAAACTGCTGGTTATTTATTCAGGAAGCTGACATTAGCACAGTGCCAGTACAGACCCTGTAACATGAAAATTGAGGCTTGTCTGAACATAATATCAAATCCACCAATTTTCAATTAATAAGGCATTCAAAATTTAAAAGACTCGGGTCAGCTCTTTCTGACCGACCCAGCACATCCTCATCAATAATGTAACAGTTTGTACGAGTTTTCAATTTCCTCTCCTCTACTGGCTACAACATCTCTATAATTTTCCATGATCTTTTCCACAAAATAGGATAGGTGATATGATCCTTGATGATAACTGTACAAAATCTTTTTGTTCTACCCCTCTTGTAGTTTGATAATATGATGGAGCAGCACATAGGCTTTGCATAAGTCTACTAATGACTTATGTACTTACAGTCGTAAAATATCTTCATTTCCCAATTCAAACAACACAATTAATAATATAAATAATTGTTAATAATGTCAAGGACCGAGGACTAGAATGGAACCAGGCCAGGAAGAAGACAGCTGATAGAATGGTCTGGCGCTCTCTCTTCCAAACCTCTACACCTCACGGTAGAAGGGGAACGACTAAGTAAGTAAGTTAATAATGTCTATCTTACCACAGATTCACATAATAAACACAGCAACGATGACTGGCACAGATTCAGCACTGCTGCATGCGTGACTAGGAATCTTGTATTGAATTAATATGGTATTTAATTTCTTTACATTAGTACATCGTCCTGACACTGGACAGTTTCTTAGGCAAATGGCGTCCAGCCTTCTAAGTTTTTCATATTATAAAATGCGTTGGCCAATGAGAATCTACTTCTAAGCTTTTCAATTTAAATTTGAAAAATAAAGTCAAAATTACAGCCCAATTTCAAATGTACGTCGGTCACATTTTGACATTAAAAGTTAAAAACAGACTTGCTTTTTGGCCTAACAAGTCTTCCTCTCACTCACTTCTTGACTTTCCACTGCTAAATATATTTAGTTTTAGGGCCATCTCATAATATCTCTCCCTCTTTCTACCCCCCTCTCAATCAGATTACATGTACCCCCCTAACGCGTCCAAAAAGTAACCGTTAGTGAATGCAGGGACGAGCGTCTGTTGGTCTGTGTGCACTAACCAATACAGTATTTTGTCAATAACTTTCTTATTATCTGGGGGATTTTGTATTTTTAAACATATTATTTCTCAGGAGAAGATAAGCTATCAAACTAAGTTTTATGGCCCTCCATCTGGAATTAAAGAATTCCATATATTTTCCATCTGTAGTTTCAATTTCTACTATTACATAAACACGCCATCCCTTTCCCGCTTTTGCATTTCTCAAATCGAAACAACAAGTCTGTGACGTCATAAAATGTACCATTTTGCAAGAAAGGAGGGCTGGGTATGTGGTTACATGCCAAACTGCATAACTATGGAACGAACAATTATTTGACCCTGTGGCGTATTTTTCCATCGCCGCTAACAATATCGCCCGCGCTTCCTACAATTCTGTGTTTCAATCAACCAGTGTCAAAAGGCGCAGTCTAAAAATACATTTTCCTCTCTCCTCATTTGGTCCGAAACAAGGCTTATTTTGTCAACATTGTTACCAATAGTTCCAAGGTCACTGGCAAACGATAGTACCCTTACACTACGTTTCTGTCCTGCAAAATTCAGCGCGATGACTGGCGTGGGGGAAGAAGACGCGTCACAACCTAACCATTTTTATTTCTACCTATCTCTATACTTACAAATAATAATTTTATCGGTGTATCAATGTAATTTTATCACAGCAGCAGAGGTTATATAGACAGAAGAAAGGGCAGAGAGACAAGTTGCTTTCTTTACTGATGCACAGTCAGTAATTGCAACGTTGAAAAGCCAAAATAATACAGACCTGGATGATCTCAGAGTAGTGCTCCACAAACTTTGTCAACGATTCAAAAGTGTTGTGATCCAGTGGATCCCATCTCATTGTAACATCGCCGGCAATGAAGAGGCTGACAGAATGGCAAATGAAGGTTCACATCTACCTCAGCCTGATGCAAGCATAACTTTTGAGGAGGCAAAGAGTTTTATCAGAATCAGATACAGAAACAAATGGAATGTAGAACATCCAGGGCACACACAGAATGATGCTTACTAACAGCTCCACAGAAGAGAACAAGTGGTAATCTTCAGACTCCGCACTGGCCACAACAGATTGAGATACCATCTATTCAACAAGCTAAAGATAGGAACTACCGATCAGTGTAACTGTGGCACTGATAAAATGACTGCTGAACATCTGCTTCAAAGTTGCCCCTTATATGTGGTACAGAGAAAGTGCATATGGCCGACGCCAGCTTCTTTCGTGGAAAAGCTTTACGGGGATTCAAATAGCCTCGAACTGACTACTGCTGTCTTTGAGAACATTCAAGTGGACGTCTGAGAGTGTACGAAGAAGATTGAGTGGTTCAAGAGTCATCTAAAGATGCTGCAATCGCACGAAATCTTATTGAAAATGACGAAGAATGGGAATGGTGCTTACGTGAAGCTTCCGGCTGTAACATGCCGCGCCAATTGCGACAAACATTTGCATTCATCTGTATCTTCAACTCGCCAAAAGAACCATCAACGCTTTTTTAAATGTTTAAGTAAACATAACCTAGTCGTATTGGCGACTACGTCTAATTGTCCCTGGACGGCCGGTTGTACTAATGTCTCATTGTTATGTACACATTCGATGCAAATTTGGTCGCTTTCCCATGACTTACGAAGAATGCTGTCTTTTGTGGACAATGGGTTTTTACCCTCGACTGCTATCTCATGCCTTGTAAAATTTATCGGCAACTGTTCGGCAATAGGTTTTAAGAATCTAAATGCAACTTTACTCGCCTCCCGTGACAACAGGACAGGAAGACTTGGCATATGTTTGTTGAAGGCCTATGCTCATTGGGGAGCTAAAGGGTATTGATGATTGAAACAAACTCCAAAACCAAGCAGCACGTATTATAACAAGGCAATAAAGTCTACAAAAATCAACCATATGGAAAACATTACAGGGCTACAGTCAATGGAGGACAGACGTGACAGCAGAGTCCTACAACAAGCTGAAAAATTTAAGAGACTCGAAGGACACTCCATGTTCCAAAGAATGAGTAAGCTAAGAAGGGCAGGCTCAAGCGACCTTTGTGGCCCAAGCAACAGAAAAAAATTAGCAAAACTACCATTCTAGCAAGCTCAGTTGCAAAGAAAATACCAACAAGCACAACTATCCCACTGTGGAAAATAAGATGCTTTCCTGAGCTAAAATCTGATATTCCAGGCATTGAAAGTAAGGGAACACAGACAGACACACAAAGAAAGTGTATAGCAACCAAGTACATTGTTGCTGTCATTTTCGACGGAGTCATCTGTCAAGTTATTTGCTTATGTTTGTATCATAAGTATAATTGTGTCTTTACCTGCGATGTCAGGTTGATTAGGGGTTGTCTTCCCTTGTTTATTCATTCATTGTGTTTGACCTTTAGGGTCAGAGGTTGACAGTTCGGCGTAGGCCTATGGGAAGGTTTTTTAAGCGGGAGTGAGATATACTTCCGGGAAGCCGGGAGGTCCTGTTTTTCTGAAGGGACCAAGAGTCCATTGTTTTTCGGGGAGAATCTTCGAAGTAACTGCTATGGCAGTTTTCCCCAGTGAATCTCTGTGCGTCGGGATGACGACAGAATTCCTTGTGATGTTCTGAGGATTCATTTGCCAGGTAATACCGACCTTTATGCATTATTACGCTTTTCGGTGGCAGAACATGTAAAGGATTACCTAGGGTGAACAGCAGCTCACTGATCCGCCATTTCAGAACTTATATATTTGTGCTCGAGGTAGCCATCCAAGACTGTTAGTCTTATATTGTCCAGAAATCCAGTGACGAAGATATATTGTGGGAGCCGCAGATTGGCGGAACTTCTATCTACAATAAGTATTACTGCAGGGTTGATGATAACCTATTTAACAGAAGTACACGGCCGACGTCAGAACGAGGCCTGTGCTTCCGGCTATTATACTACAGCCTGATATGTGCAATTGGCGGGGAGTGCCAAGTTGCACCTGTGTGTCAAAGTAACTAAGGCATCTGACGCGTTTAGTCAGAGACGCCAAGGGCGACGCTACGAACTGTCATTATTGAAGAACTTTGCTATTGACCATGCACGTCTATTCTGATGTTTACCTTTTTGAATGCCAAATGTATACCTATCGATGTCAGGTCAGCATGACCTTGTTACACTGACTGTTCCTGTTGATACTATGTGTGTTCCCGTCAATAAATGTCTTGAAACATGCCTGCAGTGTCAAAGCATCCTTGATTACTGCATGTGAGGGTATGGGTTGCAGGATCTACATCTATACGAGCCTAAACACATTCGCGCCTTCATTCGCACCCACACTCAATTCATCATACGCTCGCACTACACATCTAACAACATGTATACTGTCTTGGGCCAGTGATCACCTCAACAAGAAAAAAAAGACAGTTACATTTCTGGTGGACCAGTTACGTGGGCTCTTATGATACATTTCTTGTCGCAAATGTGGCCTAGAAACTTACATTTCTGATGGACCAGATCTGTGGGTTTAAAAAGAACAGAGCGAGCATTTGACATTATTGTTGACATTTATGGATCCAGAAATTTACATTCCTGGTTGGCTGTTACATGTATGATGTCTCCAGTTTTGTCGAGAAAGTTACAAGAAGGACAAGTACACATTACACTTCTGATCTGTGGGTCTAAGCTACACACGGGACAGGCGTAACACACAGCGCTAATTCTACACTTGCAAGTTTTGGCTACAACAGGACAGATATAGGTCATCAACGGTTGACCCAAATAAACAGTACGAGCATTTATATTATAATGCTACATAAAGCATAACAAGACATGTACTGAAGTTAACTACTAGGCATTTGCTACGTGGACCATAACTGCATAGAAGGCGGGTTCCTATTGTAAACAGTACTGCTGGTTGTTACACGTTTCATTCAACAACAGACTTTTCTAGGTCAGAGCATTCAAGCTACATTGTTGGAGGTCAAGTGTCTGTAAACAGTACGTGGAAATAGTAAACATTCAATGTGCAAGCCCTAATTTGAGAAGGTCATAGTAACTTTGGTTCGTGAATACCACTTTATGTTACAGTGGATTTGACGTTCAGTGCGCGTTTGACATTTCGTTTCTGTGTTCGCAAGGAGCAAGGAATTTATTTTAGTTTCAGCTGTGACTGAACTTGTTCTGCAACACATTGAAATTGATTGCTATATTATGTTACTTCTACTGTTTTGGTGTATTTTTCTGCGGGTTTTTCGGTTGGTGGGTCTTACGGTAAATATGCCACTTGATCGAGGCTTACTGTAAGCGTTCTGTAGGTGCAAATTTTCTTAATTTGGAAATTTGCTAGTGACAATTGGTCGCTATTGATGTTAGCTGTGATGTAATTGTACTTAACGTTGTTTTTGTAATATTTTGTCTGTTTTTCAGTTTTGATTGTCGATTTGTTTTGTTTGTATTCTGTAGGTCTCTCCTTTCTTGTGTATTTCTCTACACATTTTTGGTTAAAACAGTGTTGCCATTTGTATTGTTTTGTATTTTTGTCTTTGTATTTTTTTTTTGGTTGTACTACATTACTGTCATGCACAGTCTACATACACATACTTGGTCATGTTTTGATATTATTGATAAGGTAGACTCTTCATATAGAGTTTCTTAAATAATATTATATAAGATATTTATACAAGTTCTTTGATAAAAGACTTGTTATCTACAAAGATTGAGACAAGGTGAAATACATATTCAAGTTCTTTATAAAAAAGACTTGTGCCCATAGTGAGTGGGATATAAGGGATTTTTTTTTTTTCCACAGGTACTCAGGTGATTTTTTGGGTACATTATAAACAAGACTAAGAGTGTGAAAGAAAGTGAAGTGAGTATACAAGTCTATCATTTCAGACTTGTCTCCCATTAAAGTGGGATAATTTAATATATTTGCTTCTGCAAGTTACTGATCTCAGTAGACAAGATGTCTACATTGGACTACTTTATTACACAAGGGAGAGCCCTTGATAAGACTGGTCAACAGTTTAGAACAATGGGCTGTTGCTCAGTATGACAAAGCATTAGCTGCAGAAGAAAAAAAAGCTCAGGCTGAAGAGAAAAGATTAGAAAGAGAAGCTGATATTGCTGCTGAACAAAAGAAATTGCAGATGCAGGTGGAGGAAAGGAGATTTGAAGCTGAACAAAAGAGGTTAGACAAAGAAGCTGCTGCAGAGGAGAGGAAAGCTCAAGCTGCTGCAGAGGAGAGGAAAGCTCAAGCTGAGGCTGAAATCAGAAAAATGGAACATGAGGAAAGAAAACAGAAGATGGAACTTGATGAAAAACTCGCAACTTTGGAGTTAGAGAAATTGAAATTGGCGAGTACGGGTGCTCAGCAAACAACTTCGAGTACGACAAGGGAGTTTGTTAGTAGGATTAAATTGCCTCATTTCAATCCTTTAAAGGATGACGTAGCAGATTATCTAGATAGATTCCAATTTTTGTGCGATACGCATAACATAAAAAAGGAAAAATATGTTGAACAACTGATGCCATTTTTTACAGGTGACACAGTGACTACTCTTATGACAATAGACGAACATGAGAGGACTAATTATGATGTTGTCAGGGCAGCATTACTAAAAAAATATCAACTAAAACAAGAAGACTATCGTCTTCGTTTTAGGACAATGTTGCCAGAAAATGGAGTAGATTTCTCTGATTTTGTTACAAAGATACGTCGTACATTTACACGATGGGTTGAGTTGTCTCAGATTGAGAAAAACATATGAAGGTCTAATGGACTTATTATTGCGAGATAAGGTTTTGTCATCTGTTAATGATTCTTTTCTTGCATTCCTTCATGAGCGTAAGCCTAAAAACTTAAAAAGAAATGGAGGAATACTGTTGTCAGTATGCCACAGCACATCCCCATGCTACAGTTAGCAATTCTAAAGTGAAAGAAGGGTTGCCAGCTGCGTCGGCAACACCATATGGCCCTAATTTCAAAAAAAAATTTCAGGGTGCTCAACAAAATTGGAATAGGGGAAGTAATCAAAATTACACTCAGAAGCGGAGTAATCCAACACATGATGGTTCTTCGTCTATGCAGTGGAGACAAGATGGTAGTTCTCGTAATTTTAGTGGTAATAATTTGAGACACTTTCGCAAAGGCTATCCAAATAATAACTATTCAAATTTTCGAGGTAATCATTCTCGACGTCAAGATTATGACGATGGTGAATTTAGAAACCGGGATTCAAACCGGAATGATGATTACAATAGGCAATATGATAACAATTACAGGGGAAATGATAGTCGAAATAATTACAGGGGAAATGATAATCGAGGCAGACCTAGGTTTAACAAGAAAAGACCTTACCAACAGGCAAACTCTGCACAACAAGAGTTTGATGGAGCCTGTAATACAGCAAATGATAGTGGTAACTCTAGGGCTATCACTGGTTGTGCTTTCGATTTTGGGAGAGCAACTGAATGCCCCCAATGCTTAACATTGTTTGACTCATCAACTGTATCTACGCTAAGTTGTGGTCACCCTCTTCCTGCTCTACCTGCTACAGTTGCGCATGATGGGAGAGGATCTCTCATCTTAGATAAAGGTCTAATAAATGATAGGCTAGTCTCAGTACTTTTCGATTCGGGATGTACTACCGTCGGGGTTAAGGAGTCTCTGATAGATCCTTGCTGTGCCACTGGAAAAACAATCAAATGTGTTACATTTGGTGGTACTATGGAAAGCTATCCTACTGCTATTATTAGGATTGACACTCCTTTCTTCACAGGAGATGTCCATGCATGTCTTCTTCCTAATCCTATTGCGGATCTTATAATCGGTCGTATTCATGGGGTTAAGGAATGCACCCCGCAACAAATTTCTAGTTGGGAAGAAGAAAACATTCAAACGGTCAATGCAGTGATGACAAGAGCTCAAGCTCTTAATCCCCCAACTTCATCTGATAATAGTAATGAAGTTGATAGCCAAGACGAGCACTTGGTGATTTCCCATGACTCGTTTGTTAAACGTCAAGAAGAGGATCCTTCTTTGAAGAAATACTTCCTTCTGGCAAAGAAAGGGGATCCCAATCAAAATACGAATCACAAATCGTATATTACTATGAAGAATGGTATATTGGTACGAATGGTACAACACTCGGACAAGTCTATGCATTCGCAAATTCTTGTGCCTAAGTGTATGAGAGCCTTAATTCTTCGGCATGCACACGATTCTCAGTGTGCTGGACACATGGGTTTTTCCAGAACTAAAACTAGAGTCCTTGCGTCATTCTTTTGGCCATTCGTGAATAAAGACATCCGAATTTATTGCCGATCTTGCAAAATTTGTCAAGAGGTCAAGTCTAGGGGTCCGAGACATGCTGCTCCTATTCAGGCTGCAGATATTCCGATTCGGCCGTTTCAGAAAATGGCTATAGACATCATTGGTCCGTTCAAAATTAAGTCAGCCAGAGGACACCAATTTATCCTCACTTGCGTGGACATGTGCACGCGTTGGCCAGAGGCTATTCCTCTGAAGAGCATATCAACTGTCGATATCGCTGATGCTCTTTGGCTCGTATTTTCTCGTCTGGGATTCCCCGGAGAAATACTGTCGGATCACGGCACTCAGTTAATTTCGGACGTTATGTCTCAGGTAATGGCTACGCTAGACATTAAAAGGTCTCTCAGTAGTATTTATCATCCAATGTCCAATGGATTGGTAGAACGTCTTAACAGGACACTAAAGAACTTACTTGGCAAGATAACGGAGGATCATCCTGAAGATTGGGACAGGGTTTTACCTGCAGTCCTCTTTGCCTATAGAGAGGTTCCCAACGAGCATACAGGGTTTTCTCCTTTCGAACTTGTCTTTGGCGCGCAACCGCGCGGGCCAATGTCCTTGTTACACGATTTGATAACTTCCGATAATATTGACGATGATACACAATCGTCATATGAATATGTTATAGCTCTTAGAGAAAAGATTATCGAATCGTGCAGGTTAGCAACTTCATCTTCCGAATTTGCGAAAGAAAAAGCTAGGCGATTTGCTAACAAGAAAAGACGCCTACGTCAACTTTGTCCTGGAGACAAAGCATATGTCTTACTGCCCTCAAGAGAGAATAGACTTCTCATTTCTTGGAAGGGTCCATACACTATAGTCTCGAAAATTTCTGATGTCGACTATATTGTCGATGTGGATGGAAGGCATAAAACCTTCCATATAAATATGCTAACAGAGTTTATTGAACGTCCAGACTATTTACAGCCTATTTTCCAGGCGACGGACGACTCTCCAGTCCAACATGGTCACATCTCATCCCTGTCTGTTATACAGGATGAGGAAACTATTTTTTCTGACGTGAACTTACCTCTTCCTGCGATTCCACTTACTTCAACGGAATCGTGGAGAGACGTTACAGTCTCTTCCAACTTGTCTTTTGAGGAACAGCGTCAAGTATCCTCTACGTTAAAATCATATCAGGATGTCCTTACCGACATTCCTGGACACACAGATGTCATAGAACATGACATCATACTTACTGATCGTAATCCGATCAGAGTAAGACCATACCCAATACCTATTCATTTTCAAGCACAAGTCGAGAAAGAATTGGATGAAATGATTCAACTACAAATAATTGAACCATCCACTTCAGCTTATTCTTCGTCGATAGTTATTGTTCGAAAGAAAGACAATAACATACGTCTTTGCGTTGATTATCGCAAATTAAATCAAGTTACGAAGTTCGATGCTGAACCTATGCCGTTATTAGATGATCTACTTATTAGACTTTCTAAAGCTAAATTCTTTACTAAACTAGACTTGTCGAAAGGTTATTGGCAAGTCCCATTGACGGAACACGCCAAACCTCTCACTGCTTTTTCGACACCTAGGGGTCTGTTTCAATGGAATTTTATGCCTTTCGGGCTTATGAACGCCCCAGCGACTTTCGTGCGCATGATGCGACGAATTCTATCAGATCGTGCAGATGTCATTGCATATTTAGACGACATCTGTCTTTTCAGCGATACTTGGGAAGAACACTATGTGGGTCTAAAGGAATTGCTATCTACTCTACGTGAGCATAGATTGACTGCTAAACCCTCTAAAGCTTTTGTTGGGTTTAGTGAAATTTCCTTCCTAGGTCATCGAGTTGGTCATGGTCTGTTGAAGACAGAGGACCAAAACATTTCAAAGATATTAAATATCTCGGTTCCGAAGACAAAAAAGCAAGTGCGTAGTCTCTTGGGATTGATACAATTCTATGGAAGATTCATTGAGAATCTGTCCTCCATTATGGCACCACTTTCAACGTTATTGAAAAAAGGTTCTCCTAATATGGTGCGTTGGTCCCAAGAATGCCAATCTTCATTGGATCAGGTTAAGAATTTGTTCTCATCTCATCCTATCTTAAGACTACCGACGATTGATAAGACTTTTGTCCTTCGTAGTGATGCCTCTTCCACTGGGATTGGAGCGGCACTAATGCAGGAATATTCAGGAACTCTGCATCCTGTAATGTATATTTCTAGGAAGCTAAATGCGGCAGAAAGGAATTACTCGGTTTTGGACCGTGAATTGTTGGCTATGGTTTGGTCCATTCTTAAGCTACAAAGGTTCCTTCTGGGCGCGCATTTCTTTATGGAAACCGACCAAAAAGCTCTTACGGCTATGCAAAGTAAGGATTTGAAGAGCTCGAGATCTACTCGTTATGCTATTGCTCTTCAGCCTTTCCATTTCACGGTGCGAGCTATCCGTGGTTCGGATAATGTGATGGCGGACATATTGTCTAGATGCCCACATGATTCCAGTTAAATCTTGTGTCCTAGTTTTTCCTGATATATTTTCAGACTTAGGTCTGTCCTTAATATCATAATATGTTGTAATACAAATGTATTTGGATGATGTTTAGATAATTTAACAAATTTCATTTTGTCCATCCATCAGTGATATGTTGCTAAAATAGCATTGACATTTGTATATTGCTATGGTTATATTATTTAGTAATGTTTGATATATGATTGGTATTGCCAGCAACTTAGGTTTCTTGAATGGTATCCCTTAGTTTGTTTGGCTTAAAGGAAATATTTTCTCCTATGTTGGAGATGATTTGTACCCTCTTCTATTGTACCTGATATTAGGTTCATTGTTTGCATGAGCACAGAAGTGATACTGGTGCTATCTTGCTCATGAACATATTAAAAAAAAAAAATTGCATTTTTTTTTACAGGGGGGTGGTAGTAATGTTGCTGTCATTTTCGACGGAGTCATCTGTCAAGTTATTTGCTTATGTTTGTATCATAAGTATAATTGTGTCTTTACCTGCGATGTCAGGTTGATTAGGGGTTGTCTTCCCTTGTTTATTCATTCATTGTGTTTGACCTTTAGGGTCAGAGGTTGACAGTTCGGCGTAGGCCTATGGGAAGGTTTTTTAAGCGGGAGTGAGATATACTTCCGGGAAGCCGGGAGGTCCTGTTTTTCTGAAGGGACCAAGAGTCCATTGTTTTTCGGGGAGAATCTTCGAAGTAACTGCTATGGCAGTTTTCCCAGTGAATCTCTGTGCGTCGGGATGACGACAGAATTCCTTGTGATGTTCTGAGGATTCATTTGCCAGGTAATACCGACCTTTATGCATTATTACGCTTTTCGGTGGCAGAACATGTAAAGGATTACCTAGGGTGAACAGCAGCTCACTGATCCGCCATTTCAGAACTTATATATTTGTGCTCGAGGTAGCCATCCAAGACTGTTAGTCTTATATTGTCCAGAAATCCAGTGACGAAGATATATTGTGGGAGCCGCAGATTGGCGGAACTTCTATCTACAATAAGTATTACTGCAGGGTTGATGATAACCTATTTAACAGAAGTACACGGCCGACGTCAGAACGAGGCCTGTGCTTTCGGCTATTATACTACAGCCTGATATGTGCAATTGGCGGGGAGTGCCAAGTTGCACCTGTGTGTCAAAGTAACTAAGGCATCTGACGCGTTTAGTCAGAGACGCCAAGGGCGACGCTACGAACTGTCATTATTGAAGAACTTTGCTATTGACCATGCACGTCTATTCTGATGTTTACCTTTTTGAATGCCAAATGTATACCTATCGATGTCAGGTCAGCATGACCTTGTTACACTGACTGTTCCTGTTGATACTATGTGTGTTCCCGTCAATAAATGTCTTGAAACATGCCTGCAGTGTCAAAGCATCCTTGATTACTGCATGTGAGAGTATGGGTTGCAGGATCTACATCTATACGAGCCTAAACACATTCGCGCCTTCATTCGCACCCACACTCAATTCATCATACGCTCGCACTACACATCTAACAACATGTATACTGTCTTGGGCCAGTGATCACCTCAACAAGAAAAAAAAGACAGTTACATACATTGACCAAAAATTCCCAGCAAAGCTTTGGACACATGCATATACTAATGGTTCCGCAAAAAATGCAGCTGAAAATGGGGGTGCCGGCGTCATCATAAAATTAAAGAATAGAATCCACTCTATTTCAATTGACACTGGCAAATACTGCAATAATTTCAGTACTGAAGCAGAAGCCCTGAAACAGGCAGCGGAAACTCTTATTGAACGCAAAGCACAGGCAGAAAAACAGATAGTTATCTTTACAGATGCCCTCTCAGTAATAACAGCGCAGAAGCTAGGAAGAGCCACCATGCTAAATGATTGAAAGATCTGATAATCTCCCTTGAAAGACTGGCTAAATGCTTCAACAAGTGCACAATCCAGTGGATACCAGCTGTTACGACTGGAATAAATATCGAGGATCATGCAGGATACGCGAATGATTGCAGGTTTTCATTCAGGACATTATGGTCAGCATATACAACAAAAACCGGCAGGTGAACAGGTCCACGGGAAAACATGGTTGACATTTATGGTACGTTCATCACAAGGAGACATCCAACGAGATATATACATGGCATAGTATATGGCAGGAAAACTGGTAAATGTGATAACCAGTTACGTCAGTCAATAAGGAGCCTCAATCAATAGGCCTTCTTCGTCTCCATTGTTAATAGTAGATTAAATATATATAGAGATATCCTTAAATCTCTTATCAATCCTGGCCGTGTAGGGCAATATTCCCGGTACCGGTACCCAAGTAATGTGGCGGAAAAACTGATGATGGCGACCTAAACTTGGTTACCTCAATATCTTTGAGATACTCTTTACGAAAATATCAAAAGGGGTTGTGCAAGACTTCTAAATAAGTTTCCTTCCCCATCTGGAACGTTCTTAACAAGGTGGCGGCCTTTGAAAAATACATTAAATGCCCCAGTTAGAAAAACACACTCCATAAAAATCCTGGTGCTTAGAAGAAATCACGTCCACTTCAGAGCAGTGAACAAATACGAAGACCCCAAATAACACTGGCTAACAAAAAAATTTTTTTTTCTTTCTCTAACATTTCTATGTTTTTCTAGTCAATTTTAATGCGCTGTTTTTAAATCTGCAAACCGTTTTTCTCTATCAGGTCGGGATCTCTAGAAATACGCAATTGAAGTTTTTTTAACAACAGCATGCAGTATTACAACACAGAGCCGGATTAACGTAGTAGCACAAGTAGCATAGGCTACGGGCCCCGCGCTTTTAGGGCCCCCGCGCCAATAAATATGTACATAATTTTTTTGTCATCTTCTAATACGAGCGTTGATGGGAAGGAGCGAAGCTCCTGACCGGGTTGGAAGGAAAGTTCACTGACCCCCTGTTATATGTAATTAATTATGGTGGATGTCTTTATGGTGAAGACGGTGAAGCGTGTGGTTTGGGACAGTCACTCACAGTAGCGTACACACCAAGTCATGGAATGGTGTAACGTCTGATGATATTTTAACCATGGTTTATTACAATTATAACATCACGTAGATCTAGACGAATACAGTTACATCGAAACATGAATCTTCATAATGCAGTTAACATACGGCCCATACACATCCTGGCCTACAAAATCTCTACTCCTCACATCAGTGCACAAATACTGCATCTACGGCAGATATATAATAATCAAGGCCTACAAAATCTCTATACTTCACATCAGTGCACAAATACTGCATCTACGGCAGATATATAATAATCAAGGCCTACAAAATCTCTATACTTCACATCAGTGCACAAATACTGCATCTACGGCAGATATATAATAATCAAGGCCTACCAAATCTCTATACTTCACATCAGTGCACAAATACTGCATCTACGGCAGATATATAATAATCAAGGCCTACAAAATCTCTATACTTCACATCAGTGCACAAATACTGCATCTACGGCAGATATATAATAATCCAGGCCTACAAAATCTCTATACTTCACATCAGTGCACAAATACTGCATCTACGGCAGATATATAATAATCAAGGCCTACAAAATCTCTATACTTCACATCAGTGCACAAATACTGCATCTACGGCAGATATATCTCTATACTTCACATCAGTGCACAAATACTGCATCTACGGCAGATATATAATAATCAAGGCCTACAAAATCTCTATAGCCCTGCGCAGGCATACATTATCCAAAAAACACCTTAGGGCTGACCACCTCAGTCAAAAACCCTGCACACACTGAACCCACGGGAACACACCCCGTTCACACAGTCACGAGAATCTACCGTTCTCTTAACACTGCTCTCAAAAATCCCTGCGGACACTAGCCGCGAGAGCTATTCACACATCACTTAAAACCAGTACAGAAACAGTTCATTATGACCAGAGTTCACCTGCTATCTGACATACTGTCTTCCACGAAACTAAGAGGAGATATCTTTAAACAAATCCATACCAATCTGTAAGCAAGTACTCTAACCCAAAATTAACTCTACTCAACACGTATTTCCCAAGATCATTTCCCTTTCATCACATCTGCACTTATCAGTTTGCCACACTCCCAGGGAAAAAAAAAATGATTATATCATTTTTTTTTTGTTGAAAATTAACTCCCAAAAATTTAACGGTCAATGAAGTTATATCAAATATCTCTTAAATTAATTCCCAAAAATTTTTTTAAAAATTAATGAAGTTCTATCAATTACCTACAAAAATATACCTATGACAAGAGAACATAGCACATCTACAAAAATATCATCAATAAATGTAAGATAACGACTAAATCATCCAACATAATCATTCAAACATACCAAAATAAAAATTAATCTAATACAAAACCCAAGTTAAGTATACATAGTACAAACTAAACAGAAAATAAATTATCATACGAGAAAAGACAAAATATGAAATGGGAATATGATAAGAATCAAATAGAATCATAAGATGACAATGAAGACAACAATTCCATACATGTAAAACAAATAGAATTATAAGAACCAATTACATTATCTAAAGTTATATAATTAACTTAACACTACCAAGAATGAAAGTATAAATAGCGTAACACGAAAAAAGTATACAAGAAGTATGAATTACATCAAAGATGAAACACGGAAGCATAAACAAAATATCAGACAATATTGAAAAGACAACAGACAAGATGTAAAGAAATGACGAATAGTCAACAAAGAGAGATGAAAGTAAAGATGCAAATGTAAAGAAAGTTGGTAACAACACCTAACAATAACTATCTAAATGTAACAACGTATTGTAAAATACAAAAATGCTAAAGTATATTTATATACTAACACAAAAAAGAAAGCTTATGACAAGCACAGCATAATAAGTAATTTAACTAAATTATAAACTTATACATAACTAAAAATAAATTACATCAAATATCACCCAAACAAAAAAAATTAACGCTAACACAAGTTTTGCATTGACGCATAGTCAAGCGGTAACAACCAAAAAATACATCCAAACATCACAACATTTTCAAAGAATTAATGTCACTACATAATAGTAACCCTAACATACAATCTAGCGCTGGCGCAGAAAAAAATAAATATCACAATGTTCAAAACACATTTTCCAAAAAAAGGTACAATACAAAAAATGTTTCTTCTCTTTAGGTTAAATAAAAATAGTATTTTTATTTCTAAGTAATATGTAGCTATAATTAATAACTAACAATTAAATTAGCTGAGTAACATAAAAATAATCTTATCTTTAAATAGACACACATCAAAACGTGTAAGTTTTTTTTTCTCTTCTTTTTTTAAAAAAAATACATCAAAGAAACGTCACATTGGGTAATAAAATGTTAACTACAAACAAAGTTATAAATATATATAAGTGTAATATTATTTATCTTAACTATGTATTATAATCAGATATTTAAATTCTTTAAATGAACAAGAGTATCAGCCGTCGCTGTTAATTCTACCCACTTAATTTAATAGGAAATTTAAGTTAATTCTAGCTGACAAAAAAATCGAATTATTTAAATTATCAAATGTCATAATTTAGCAAAAATGGAAACCAAGTTTCAGAATACGTCCTTAACTTCAACGAAAAAATCATTAATAATACATACAAGTTATGTTTAAAATTACCTTTCACTAAACAATTAATTCAAATAATTTGTATATAAATATGTTAACTAAACATGGTATGAAACCCATGATGAAAAACAAAACCAAAATTTTAAGTAGTGCATAAAAACACTCAGGACTATCTATAGAAATGACTATTACATTGTCTCAGTAAATAAGTTTGTGCATAGAAATTATTTAATGCATAATTAAAATACAGTCATATAAGTAACAACCAACAAATAATTATGGCAATCAAATGTTACAAAGATTACATAATATTTCATTAACAACATATAAAGTTCTATACTAAAGAATACAATAACATTCAGTGTTTGTAAACAGAACAAAAAATAAACAGGACCTTTAAAAAAACAAAAAAAAAAATTCCTTCGAGGTCTTGCGAACATCTCATCAACACGCAAGGTGACATCATGACACGGTGGGTTAACGTACTGTCTAGGCTCGCTTGAATGGATAAATGGTACACAGTGATCTACATCTCTCCCAGGTAATGTAAAATTAGAATGGTGATTCCCCTCGCAAAGTCGCTCGCTGTGAGACAATACAAATGAAAATATCTATTTTAATCCATGGTAAGATTATGAGTGAACACGGAAAATTCACTTTACAATTACCCGAACTCCGTGGTGTAAGGTTGTGGCCCTCCTGCGATGTCAACAACTCTCGTCACATAGCAGACAAACATAGAACGTCTCAGGGACAACCTGACCTATAATTCACAGCTGTCAGTGCGGTATGCTGAAAAAAATTTACTACCTTCACAAGACCGAGATGATCTCTCAAATCTATCAGCATGACAAGCAAAAGCATTTAAGAACCTATTACCGTTCCTATTACTCTGATTGCTAATAATCTTGCTCTTATGTGGAGCACAGTTAACCTGGTTGCGATCTGTATAAATTTCTTTTGAGAGCATTGTTATTTGCTCTATCAACACCGTTGTACTGATTTGAATCCCAGTTACAATAGTTATTCTTCATACTTCTTCCCAGATAACAATGTCTTATCAGATAGAACTGGCTTTTTAGCAGAAAAATTATTACTTGACTGATGAACTTTCATATAATTACTTCTGCTATAGTTTTCAAACTTTTAGAATCACAATGTTGAGATCTGTCACATTTTTTTCTGTTTTTAGGCGATCAGAAACGTTACCGTAGGATGAACTCCCTTGTACTTTAAACCTTAGGGTTATGTCTCCTATCAAAATTATTTTCTTCTTTGCTTGTGGCAATGTGTTTAAAAAATGAGTCACACTGCCTTGACTGGGTATGACTAGAAGGTTTGACAATCTCTTTATTTTTTTTCACAACATTTTGTTTCCTTCATGGAACAAGCAGTAGTATGTTTGTTACTTGTTACTAATTTATCAGATCTGTCAATAAATA
>JAMPIV010019461.1:600000-847008 GCA_024509875.1 Oreohelix idahoensis | reverse complement strand
GAAGAGTTTCATGGACATGTATCGTAGTGTGCAAGTATGGATTATAATTATGAACTGTCATACTATTTCGGGTGCAAAAACGCAGAGATAATTATAAACAAAATTGAAGAAAAAAAATTTTTTTTTAAATAAAATAAAAAATAAAGCTTCATGCTATTGATTTGTAGTTTAATAGATTTTTTTTTGTCATAATTAATTTTTTTTAGTAACAGACCTTAACCCCCGAACGACTGACTCACAGACTGACGAAATATATTAAATGTCCATCTTACTAACGGACTGAATGAATGAATGACGAACTAACTGACCAATGTATTGATAGAGTGAGTGATGAGCAGACAGATTGTTATTTCACACAAGCCTTAATTCACTCAATACTGATTAATTCAACTACAGATTTATATTTACATATAAATAGGTTTCATAACCAGTTGTTGGTTGAATAGAGAAAACAAAATTGTGTTTTATATAAGGAAATGAAACAGTTAACTTTTATCATCACATGATTATTTGGTGACAATTTGACAGAGTCTATATGCTGTGCCGCCGCGGTAGCATAGTGGTTAGTACACTGGCTTCCTAGCGCAGTGGTCTATGGTTCGATCCCCAGATGAGGCGGAAAATTTTTAGGCCACAAACGGCTCCTGGGTTGACCCAGCCCCAAATGGGTACCAGAGATACTCTGGGAAGGTTAAGGCGGCCGGCGTGATGCCGACCACATCACCCCTCGTGTGCCGACGGTCAAGATAATATGGGCCTAACACCATATTCCCAATATGCCTCAATGGGCGTGTAACGGGTTCCTTTACCTTTATATGCTGTGCCAGTACTTGGAACTTTACTGGCCTGGTGTTGGCAATGATTTGACGATTATTTCTGGTTCAGACACTGCTGGGTCCTGAGGTGTATAGCACTGGTCCTCTCTTCATAAGCCAAACTCTGTGGCAGTATCTACTTTAGTTTGTGGACCATGCATATGAAAACTGGTGTACGTCATCTGCACGAATTGCCTGTTTCAACCCGATTTGGGTTATAATTAGGGTATATATTTGTCGCCAGGTGGTGATACATTATGTATGAGTTGAGACACAGTCTGAGGTCAGACAGACAAAACTGAGTTTATTGTGTGAGCTTAGAGAAAAAAAATAGAGACACGAATGTGAAATAGAGAGTGGAATATGACGACAGGAGATAATGAAGGGGCTAATCTCTTCCTTGCCTCCACCTCGACACTTGTTAGCACCACCCGTCCTCTCTGCTAAATATAGTATAATATTACATAAAGGACAACACAGATTAACATTCAGTGACAGGTAGGATATAAGTACATTCTGACTGCTAGAAGTTATAAAATATATTTATTGATAGAAATCCACACACCCAAAAAAAAACGAAGCCCGCTCGAAAAAAAAAAAACATACGCAAGCTTATCACAAATTTAGTGGACAATGTCATGGTTTGCCTACCCTTGCTCTGCAGTGGTGGTCCAACAATCGCCAAAGCCTGGCAGCAACACTCAAAATACTGTTCACATCAACTATAGTGGTTTGTGCAGCCATTGCGAAGCGTGAACTGACATTTAAATATGTAGTGATTAATGGCGGTAAAAAACTCTAGCTAAACTTGTTATAATCAATAAATGAAAATAGTGTGTCCTATTACTGGTAACTCTCTGAAGCGCTAAACTTGATGAAAACAGATGTAGCACAGGAAGAATGGATATACCGAAGAATGAATAAATTATTAGTGCGATACCCACTTCGAACCCGCGAAATGCCCGGTACAGGAAGATGTAAAGGGAAATAACTCTAAAAATCCCCATATTCACTGCGGAAAATTCGGCAACGGTCATTCCGATATTACCGCTATGTTTCATACCTAGCTCTGAAACATACCTTTATGTGTGTAATATTTATTTATTTACTGTTTACGCGCCTCAGGTTTTTCCCCTCTTTTTTGTTTAAATGATTTCACAAAAGCACGTTAAGTTTTGGCGCGAAGCTCACCAACAATTCCACAGATGAAAATAGCGTACACATAAAATTCCTCTCAGTATTCCATAAGTGGCGTGTGATCAAAGGCGATCTATTGGGTTTCCTGTCTCTCAGTCTCCATAGCGTCTTTGATGTAAATGCCTTTGAGTCTGGGAAAGTCCCAAACGAAAGGATTGTTACAGATCGACAGAAAAAAAAATCCCAAACGAAAGGAATGTTACAGATCGACAGAAAAAAAATCGTTCTCAGTTACGATACCATTTGCCTTTCCTAATTCAGAAGCAGCGTCAGGTAACCATTTATAGCTGAGTAGACTGGAGTGACATACAATGAAGTCAGCAGGCGCGCAACTTACCCACTCCCGGCACGGGAAGGTAGTGAAGAACAAAACAATACGGGACTTGTTTCGGGAGGTACACTCCTATGGTCAGTTATGACTGAAGGGGAAGATATATAGATATAGACTGGAGCGTGAGGCTACCAGGATTATATCCCGGAACCCGGTAACAGCCGCAAGAGGAAAGCGATGTAATGAAATTAGCCAGTCGGACAATCTGGACTACAGAACTTACTATTTTTACCGCTCTACAATTTTTATTTTCTAGTTGTTTGCATGTTCTGCCTTCTCTAATTGTACACAGTAGTGACGTTTCTATCAAGTGCTCCATTCTTCATTTACTTATCTTCTATTCTTTTTTCGTTGGGCCGTGTGTATCCCGGAGTCCGAGGAGACAAAGAATGCTTAGTACGAATGCTCCCTCAAGCATATCGATGAATCATCAAGGCTAAGATTGCTGGAATTTGACATCAAACGTAAGACTAGCGGGGTTGTATGTATGAAAGGTTACAATCGTCGTGTATACAACCAACGCGCTAAAGAACAGTTAGCATTCATTCCTTTCGATATTTGTTGGGGGAGATTGAGCACCTGTGGGTTTGCCCGGAGTGTAGTGATGTCGATTCTGATCAACAATAACAAAAATAGCAATAACTAATGTGAAACTATGTATCGACTGACAACTGCGGCTGATAACTTCATCAAGTAAAAGCAATTGCTTCGGAAACTACAGCTACAAGGGTACAAAAATGTTAAGTGAAGGCTTCCTGCCAGGGGTTAGCTGCAGTGGTGACCACATGCTTGTTTCGGGGCAAACAGGAAAACGAGCACCCTCTTTGATTGTGAATTTTTCTCTAATATATATCACTCATTGTTCCCGTCAAAGAATTTGTTTTTAAAGAAGACGATACTCTTGGAGTATTTTATTCCCCAGTTCCTTAAAAGTGCTTTAGATTAAGCTACCATTCACATTGTAACATTCAGATCACAAAATACGAGACGATGTCAACCGTGAAACAGCAGAGCTGTCAACTGGACATGGAAGCAGAATGTACCACCATCTTTCAACTTTGGTTTCAGCTATATATTCTACAGCTGAAATGAATAAAAGATCTGCGAGACATTCTAAAGTCAAGAAAAATTAATGGAGTGGCACGAGTTAATCCTGCGGTGTGTCACTTTACACTGAGACTGACGTCCTTGTGGACCGAAACACTTCGAGGATCAGCATCCATCAGGTATGAGACGCTTTCAGTGCACTGATATCTGCATGATCCTGGGCGCGGCATATCCAAGAGTGATTTAAAGACTTGTATCGTGTTCCGAATTGTGCAAGTAGAAGACAACTTCAATTTCATAAGGATCTCATTTTCGCAAGTTGAAAGAGTTAAAGAGCCATTTTAATAGGAAATGTATCCACGGCTTTGTCTGTTAAACAAAATGAGAAAGGAGAGAAGTGGGCTAGGCTTTTTTGTGAACTTGATTTAAGCGGTAGTTACTGGGACACCTAACGCTCAAGAAAACAGAGAAAGTATATGTTAAACAAAAAAAAAAAAAAAAAAGGTGAAGGTTTTTCCACAGCAGATACTGCTGGTGGTGGGTGAAGTGTTAAAGACTTAACTATACTAGGTTTCAGTATTGTGAGCTCGGGTGACCGGGTCTCGACCTCGCTGCATTTGCCCTCATAGGTCAAGACCCGGGTCCGGTACACATTTAGAGCTAGTTGGACTGGGGCATGACTCTACCTGGTTTCGAATCCAGTAACTTTGCGTCGAGAAACAAGAGCTCTAGCTACTCTGCCTATCGTAGATAGAACAGATCAAAGTTCCGAAGAAAAGAGCGTCCACGAAGTCGATGAGCGGCCACTAAGGGCATATAATGGGTAGAAAAGATGTAATCTGTAAAGGAAATAGAGGAGAAAACTGGATTAGAAAAGCGTAAATAAAGTTGTCGGACTGAGGAGAAGGATGAGAGGGGAGGTGTGTAAAAGGGAAGTAGTCATAAACAGGGGTAATGTGAGTAGTATATGATAACTAGTTATGAAACAAAATAGAAATTGAAACACAGAGTGCACATCAAGACGCTGTTCAATGCCAACAAGCCTGGAGAAGAAAAGAAGGGTAATAAATTATGTCATTATGTGACAGCGCCATTTCCGTCATCTTCTCCTTCGTGCTGCGGAATTTCCCTCAGCGCCATCTTCGTCATGATCTAAAAATGGAACATTAGCCATGTCTGTTGTGAGAACAACAGCCAATCGGAGGCATGCTAAACGCCCGGATGTTAAACGCGCAAAGCTTAGAATTTCAAGCTTCTCTGTCATTTCGATTGCAACACGCCAGGAAAGAAGTCGCCGAACCAGAGTTGAAGTCAAGTTGCCTTGGACACAACGTCCACGAACACTGTCTGGGTGTTCGGTAGAATTAAATGTTGTTCTATATAAAGCTTTGTGTTGTTTGAATTGCTAAGTCTGCTGCTGAGAGGGTTGCAAACAACCAATAATTGCAACCCCTGTCAAACGATCCTTAATTAAATTTTCTTAGTGCCTGGGTTTTGTGTGTGAGGTAGCCACGTCGACATAAGTTTGCCTCAACTACACATAGCTCCTGTCACAATAAGATAATTATGTTTCTTTATTTCCCGTGAACATTTTATGACTTAATCTTCTTCTGTGTCCTTTCAAGTTTATCTGGCCATTTTGCTAAATCTATCTTGTTAAATTGCTCTTGTTGTGGACAAATCAACGGAAGACAATCATTCAACTCAGCCGTATATATGACGTTTTTGTTGTTGTTGTTGTTGTTTAACTTGGGCTGTTGAACTTCTCGCTTAGTGAAGACTCCTTGGTATTATCTACACTGTAGATCTAGGCTTTTCCTGTGGCTTTTGTGCCATTCTGAAACATGTTGAGTTGAAGCCATGAGCTCCTGATCCTCGAGCTTGGCTTGCATTTAAAAGATCATCAAACCTGGTCCCAAGTGTATGGCATACAGTGCATTCCCCACCATTCAAGGGGGCTTTCCAAATATGCAAAGCTAAAATACTGTGTTCTGAAGTGCCAGAAACTGACTCCCACTTAACAAAGATCATAAATAAATCTAACGACATAATCTCAGCAAAAAGTAAAACACTAGAGTACATAGAACGGTATATAAATAATAGCCTAACTATATATACAGATGGGTCAAAAGATGAAGAAGGACAGTTAGGAGCAGGAATAGCAATACCAAAATTAAAAATTTATAAAAGATACAAAGTAACAGGTAATACATCCATCTTTACAGCAGAATTAGTGGCAATCCTAAAAGCTTTAGAAATAGCTGCAGAAAATCCACACAAAAAAGTAACCATTCTCACAGATTCCCTATCATCAGTATTAGCTATCAGAAACAGAAATGAATGTAGCAGGCCAGATATTATAGAGGAAATACTACAGGTTAATACATATCTACAAACTATAGGATGCAGTGCAACACTAACATGGATAACATCACATGTGGGGATAGCAGGAAATGAGCTTGCAGACAAAGAAGCCAAAGGGGGGAGAACTAGCCATAACAAAATTGAAGTAGGCTTAGGGAAGTTTGAAATTAAGAGCTTAATTGCTCAAGCAATAACTAAAGAGTGGATAACAGCATGGGACCAAAGTAAAAAAGCAAGACACTCATATAAAATCCTTAAAAAACCAAGCAAAAAATGTCAAATAAAAGATGAACTAAAAATACCAATTAATAAAAAATTGCTGAGGCTCAAGCTTGGAACTGGATATTTCATGATTGGAACCCACATGTGAAGAGTGTCAAGAACCAAACACAATTAGACACTTTCTGGTGGACTGCAAGAAATATGACCAACAGAGGCAAAACATTAAGACATACTGTAGTAACCACAGTGTAGAAATGAGGGTAGAAAATCTCATAGGCACAAAGACCCCTTCAGAAATGCAAAAGTTAATAAAACACTATATTACAAAAACTAAAGCTAACATATAAAAAACAAATAAGGATTTGAGTCAGTAGTCCAAACTGGTGAAAGACTCGCCCCCCGTTCGTTTATTCCCGTGTATTAAAAGAGTTTGTCTGCATTTGATATATGTATACCATCATTATTCCCATATGTGTCTATATGAATGTTAGAACATTGGTATACAACAAAAGTGTCACGCGAATGTTTTGTTCGTGGGTGTGCCAAAAACTGCACTGTATCGTCCCTGTATTATTTATGCAGTGTTCTCTCACAAGGGATCACGAATTAGTAATGTCTCAGATATGCCCAACAGCTCAACTATAACCAGGTAAGAAGCCAATGCTGTTCCGGTAAATTAACAACACAGTTTAATGAAAACTCATGATCCATGAGACATGATGAACCGTCCTTAGTTAATGTCATTCTGTCTATTCGTAACATAGTGTTATACTCCTTGACGGTAATACATTGTTGCTTATTAGTCCCAATACTTCTATACATCTCTATGTATTGATTATATCCGTGCCCTTCTCCCGTACCTTCTGTTCAAACTCATTTAACTTCATTAACATGAATTCCCCCAAAAGTCAGTACACATTAGCGACAGAGCAGGCAGGATCTTTAAGACTCCGATTTTTACGGTGTATAGACCTGCCAGTCTAAAAAATGCATAAGCATCACATTATACATTATTAATAGTACTCATCCTGGTATACATTCCCATTCATGGCACGAATCAATATAACCCTTTTCTATGGGTTTTCAAGCAAACCAGCACACACAAGGCTGTTCGCGTCTTGTTTATTTCTTGGGTCCATTTTTGTTCTCCACGTCATTGTTTCAACACACAAAAACTCCTACGTCATCCTTTTTTACTGCGCGCATGAATAATGCACCTAAGTGTACTATTCACATATCATCAAATATTTTCCCCAAACTCAACTCAGCGCTATTTGATGCGCAACACCAGAAATGTTGTAAAAAACCATACGCAACAATTACCTCCTACCACCGTTAAGAAAAAAGACACGTAGTTTCTTTTTTCTTCAAAAATGTACCACTTAAGGTAATTTAAAAAAAAAACCATACCAACATAATACTATCCTACGTCTCAGTAAGTCTACGTCAGCTAATGTCTCATAATATAATCAGTCAGTCGTCGATGAGATGAAAAGGTGATAAACAAGTCATAATAATCTACTGCCTTATGAATAAAATCCATGTAGGAAGTAATAATATTACTAAATTAAAACAAATTACGCGGAATCAACACCGCCCTCTATTACCTCTAGTATCAATAATACTAGAACCAAAACTTATATAATAGGGTTATATCTAATAGGATTACCTACCCATCGGAAAATGATTGCAATAATGTGTACCTCCACAATACAGAGTACACTGCAAATCTCATACATATTTATTCCTGATCAAGCCCCAAAAAAATAGCAAATACATGCATAAATTGGTCCCAAATTACCTATTTCAATGCCCCTAGGAACCTCTATAATATACACGCAAAAATTTATCGCTAAAGACTATCATTGCCGTACAGTCATATTATAGTACACTGTATGTGCACCTTACACCATACACACCAAATTGTGTTCCGGATAAAACTAATAAAAATTCAATGTCCCAATTATATCACCACTACTGTTGACCATGAACTAACTGTCATTAAAAACTTGTGTACTGTCTTCCTGAGGGCACCTCGACAGTACGTCTGCAACCACATTGTCGGACCCTCGAATTGCTTGAATAGTATAATTATACGGCTGCATCAGAATCGAATAACGGGCTGCTCGGGCGCATTTATGGTTCTTCGTCTTTAAATACGCTAAAGCCTTCTGATCTGATTGTATTACGAAAGATACACCTAACAGATACTTCTCTAATTTGGTTACTGCCCATACCACTGCGAGAAGTTCCTTTTCCAACACCGAATAATTCATTTCCGCCTTGTTTAACTTTCTCGAAATGTACGTGATCGGATGCAGATGTCCATCAAATTGTTGAAGCAACACAGCACCAACGCCCTTGGACGAAGCGTCTGTTCGAAGAGTATAAAGATTATTAAGCCTGGGTAGTTTTAAAATCGGTGGGGATGAAAACAAATCTTTAATTTTAAGAAAAGCAGCATTGCATTCTGGAGTCCACCTAATTACATTAGGAGCCCCTTTCCTAAGTAGAGTGGACAGATCTGATGTAATTGAAGATAAGTTAGGAATAAATTTACCATAATATTGCACTAGTCCTAACACACTCCTGACTTGTTTTTTTGTCCTAGGAATGGAAAGATTTAGAATCTTGGAAACATTCTGCTCCAAAGTTTGAAGATTCCCATGACCAATCCTATGACCTAGAAAAGTAATCTCAGAGAATCCAATATACACCTTAGATGGTCTAGCAGATAACCCAGCAGATCTGAGCGTGGATAATAGAGAGTGTAAACCGTGAAAGTGTTCTTCCCAAGTGTTGCTAAACAAACAAATATCATCTATGTACGAGATTATATCTTGTCTATGCGAGAAGAGAATTCTCATCATTCTAGTGAACGTAGCAGGTGCGTTCATCAGTCCAAAACACATAAAATTGAACTGGAACAACCCTCTGGGAGTAGCAAAAGCCGTAAAATGTTTACATCTTTCCGCCAACGGGACCTGCCAATAACCTTTTGACAGATCGAACTTACTGAAATATACTGCATCTGCTAATTTTGGTAAAAGATCATCCAATAATGGTAACGGTTCGGCGTCAAAAATTGTGACCTGATTTAATTTTCTAAAATCAATGCAGAGCCGAATGTTATTGTCTTTTTTTCTTATTACAACCATGGGAAAAGCAAAATTACTTTGAGAAGAACTGATTATACCTAATTGCAGCATGTCATCTATTTCTTTGTTTACTTTGTCTTGAAAGTGTAATGGTATCGGGTATGGACGCACTCTAATAGCCTTTTCATCATTTAAAATGATGTCATGTGTGATGACATTTGTTTTGCCTGGTATATCTGTAAGTACATCATGAAACGAATGTAATAATTCGGATACATGTGTTTTGTTCTCAAGTGTAAGATTCGGACAGATTGTCACGTCCTCCCAAGTTTCGGTAGATTGAACTGGTAGACTAGGAAACGTCATTGATACAGCTGGGAAGGAAGAAGAATCTTCTTCCTGAATCACTGATAAAGACGCCCAGCTCGTTGGATGTGAACCTACATTATCAACCGCGTGAAAGACTGCCTGAAGATGTTCAGGTCTTGAGTGAAACTCTTTCAACATGTTAATGTGAAAAATCTTTCTTTGTCCCTTAACATCAAGGACATAATCGACATCTGAAATACGTGACAGAATCTTGAATGGACCACACCAAGTTATCAGTAGTCGATTCTGTTTGCTCGGTAAAAGCACGAACGCTTCGTCGCCTGGTACAAGAAGACGAAGACGTCTTGAGTGATTCTGTAACATACGAGCTTTTTCTTTAGCTCTCTCCGATGCATCTGTTGCCAGCTGGCATGCATCCATGATTTTTTTCCTAAGATTTACAACATACTCGTAAGACGATTGAGTTTCTTGCGATAAGGAAGAATCAATCAACAAGTCTTTGATCAAGGACAATGGACCTCTAGGCTGAGCACCAAATACAAGTTGAAATGGACTGAAACCTGTATGCTCATTCGGTATTTCACGATATGCAAAAAGTACCGCTGGTAAAACTCGGTCCCACTCTTTAGGAAAATCGATTGTAATCTTTCCTAACATCTGTTTTATTGATCGATTTAGACGCTCCACCATCCCGTTTGAGGCGGCGTGATATACGGAACTCAGTGATCTGTCTATATGAAACATTGCCATAACCTCACTCATTGCACCTGACACAAACTGAGAACCTCTGTCCGACAACCGGAAATCCGATTCTAGTAAAGATATGAAACAAAGCATCAGCTACATCCTGCGTAGTAATGTTCTTGAGTGGTATGGCCTCTGGCCAACGCGTGCACAAATCTATGCAAGTTAATACATATCTATGTCCTCTCGATGACATTATAGGAAGTGGGCCAATAATGTCCACGGCCATCTTCTCAAATGGACGCACCGGAATATCGGCCGCTTGAATTGGAGCCAAATGACGTGCCCCTCTAGACTTCACCTCCTGACAAGTAACACAAGAACGGCAAAACATCGCAATGTCTTTCGACATTCCTGGCCAGAAAAAAGATGCCAGAATTCTAGATCTAGTACGAGAGTATCCCATGTGACCTGCACAACGGGAATCGTGAGCATGACTCAATATATAGGATCTCATTACCTTAGGCACCATGATCTGAGTAGTAATATGACAAGATTTACTATCTCTGAATCTTCGCACTAATATGTCATTTACGATAGTATACCATTGTTTGTGAGAAGTATGACCATTTGTATCATCCTGTTGGACTAAACTAAAAAATTTCTTTAATGAAACATCACTGTTTTGTAAAGTAGAAAAAACGTCCTTGTTGATGTTACTGTGTAACACATCATCATTAACTAGTGGCACAACATTATGTTGAGACTGCTCCTGTGCTCGAGTAACCACAACATTAGCACTGTGTACGTGTTCTCGTTCCCAATCATTTATTTGCTCAAGAGTACACTCTTTAAAACCGTGAATGCGACCAAGAACTAAATCGCAAACTGGATTCGGCAACAAACATACTTTTATTTGTCCCGTAAAAAATGGCGTCGCGATATGAACCACCGCAGTTTGAAATTTCTCAATTCTACCACCAAACGTAATGCACTTAACCCATGTGCCTGTACAACAAGAAGAATCAACCAAACATTGTCGCACACCTACCGTCGTGCAACCTGAATCCTTTAATAAAGTTACTGGTATGCCATTAAGTAAGCCCTTGTGAAACTCTAAAGACCCGGTTCCTTCATGAGCTGACATTGCAGGTAACGCCGGCAATGGGTGTCCACATCTCAGTCTGGATACCACTTCAGGCTGAAATAGATTCTTGCACTCAAAACATTCTTCCGCATTACCAAAGTCAAATGAACAGCAAGCATTTGCTTGACTAACAGCGTTGTTATTATTATTTGTAATATCATTTTCTGCTCTCTGTACCGAATTTCCATGATGAGCAGACCGATGCGAACTATTTGAACGAAATGCACTGCCATTATCTTGATTATTGCCATAAAAATTTCTCCTGTAATTCTGAGAATAACTAGATCTATTATTAATATTACCATGTTGATTATTTAGTTGCCCATTTCCTCTCTCTCTGTGTCCAAAATAATCGTGATGACCATTATCAGGTCGTTTATTTCTCCATCTTCGGAAATCTGGTGATTTATTTCTATTTCCAACTTCAAAATGAGAAAAATTTCTTTGGTAATTATTATTTCGATCTGAACTGGCACTTCTATAACGAAACCTATCTCTGTCACCACCATTCGATCTAAATTTTCCCTGTCTGTTATTTACAGTAGCAACACCCGCTGACTGTAACGATTCATGTAGTTTAGTGTTTCTGACATTCAAGTTCGGATGAGCAACCGAAAACTGGCGCCCTAGGGTCTCAACTTCCGATAACGATTTAGGATTCCGCTCCTGTAAAAATGCCAAAAACTTATCACTTACTGAGGATAATACCTTATCCCGTAATATTAAATCTGCCAGATCTTCAAAATTCCGTTGTACTTTTTCAAGTTCGATCCAACGATTAAAAGTTAAACGAATATCCGAAATGAATTGTGAGAACTCTTTTCCTGTTTCCGGCAACAACTCTTTAAAACGCCTTCTATAACCTTCAGCTGTAAGCTGATATTTTTTTAATAGCGTAGCTCTAGCTTCCTCATAGTTTTGATTATCGCCTTCTAACGAAGCGACTGCACTTAACGCCTCTCCTGATAAAAAATTCATTAGTTTGCTACACCACTTACTTTTATCAATTTTATATTCTGTGCATACCAATTGGAATCTTGACAAGAAGAACGTAATATCGTCGACCCCTGGTTTAAACATGGGCAAATGGATTTTAATGTCACCTTTTTGACCATCATTCTGAGTGTGTGATTGACTAGTAGCATTTCCATTTTGCAACTTCTGTCTTTCAATTTCTAACTGCAACATTCTCTCTTCATGCGCTCGTTTTTCTCCCTCAAGTGTAAATTCATATTGTCTCCTTTTCTCATTTTCTTCCATCTCCAAGTGTTTAATTCTCTCTTCGTCTTGCCTCCTTTTCTCATTTTCTTCCATTTCCAACCGTTTCATACGTTCTTGATTGGCTAATTCTCTATCTTTTAATTCCAACTGACGTTTCTCTCTTTCCTGCGCCTCTTTATATTCTGTTTGAGCAAACTCTTGTAATTTGTCTCCTGATAAACCAAGAATTTTACCCTGTTTAATGAAGTATTCCGCCGTCGACATTTCAAATTCTGAATTCTAATATTTACCTCATCAAATAAACTGTAGTCTTATAAGTAATATCTTATAATCGAAACCTTATCGATACTCATTATTGGAGATTAATCATCTTTTATTTAATAAAATATGCAGCTATAAATCAATCAACTAAGAAATTATACAAGATAATAGTACTACTGAAAACATAATGATCCATGAAGAGAATCAATTACATAGAAATATACACGTTAGCAATGACAATCACCGAACCTCAACAATTAAAGAAGAGATCATATCGTAAAGAACCACGGAGTCAACACAAAAATCTACAACATTTCAGCAGCCCCAAAGAAATTGGCTATAAGCCTTTGCGATTCATCGACCTGAAATCAACCTAGGAAAACACCTCAGGACACCTATGATGAAGAACAAGCATCTTACGAGTTAAAATGACAAAGAAAGGTGCTCACTAATAATAACCAGGGTACTGACACCATAATAACAATGTCTACTTATCTGAGGGAATCCCAATACTCCTCGTACATATTTCGATCCAACACAGGTTATGAAATTCATACAGCTGAGTTCAAGGTTAGCAATTCTCCAAAACGAACAGTAATTTGCTCTGGTTGAAAGTATCTGTTACCGAATGACGTCACTCAATGTAACCTCCACAGGTACACAGCAGAACTTGAAAATGGAAATCGAAAACTGTAGCATAATTCCCCCGGCACAATTATGATACTTCTCTGGAGACTTGAATATGTACATCACACGAACGTTGACCTTCTAAGTCAAGGTTACGACTTTGACATAACGATCGATTGATTGAGCCTGCAACAAGTGTCATTGTTCCAATATGCGTGGCAATTAATTGAGCTCCAAATATCTGAATTTATAGAACGGGAAGGTACATTATACTGGCCACCATGTTAAAGTACTGTCCGCCCGTTCGTTTATTCCCGTGTATTAAAAGAGTTTGTCTGCATTTGATATATGTATACCATCATTATTCCCATATGTGTCTATATGAATGTTAGAACATTGGTATACAACAAAAGTGTCACGCGAATGTTTTGTTCGTGGGTGTGCCAAAAACTGCACTGTATCGTCCCTGTATTATTTATGCAGTGTTCTCTCACAAGGGATCACGAATTAGTAATGTCTCAGATATGCCCAACAGCTCAACTATAACCAGGTAAGAAGCCAATGCTGTTCCGGTAAATTAACAACACAGTTTAATGAAAACTCATGATCCATGAGACATGATGAACCGTCCTTAGTTAATGTCATTCTGTCTATTCGTAACATAGTGTTATACTCCTTGACGGTAATACATTGTTGCTTATTAGTCCCAATACTTCTATACATCTCTATGTATTGATTATATCCGTGCCCTTCTCCCGTACCTTCTGTTCAAACTCATTTAACTTCATTAACATGAATTCCCCCAAAAGTCAGTACACATTAGCGACAGAGCAGGCAGGATCTTTAAGACTCCGATTTTTACGGTGTATAGACCTGCCAGTCTAAAAAATGCATAAGCATCACATTATACATTATTAATAGTACTCATCCTGGTATACATTCCCATTCATGGCACGAATCAATATAACCCTTTTCTATGGGTTTTCAAGCAAACCAGCACACACAAGGCTGTTCGCGTCTTGTTTATTTCTTGGGTCCATTTTTGTTCTCCACGTCATTGTTTCAACACACAAAAACTCCTACGTCATCCTTTTTTTACTGCGCGCATGAATAATGCACCTAAGTGTACTATTCACATATCATCAAATATTTTCCCCAAACTCAACTCAGCGCTATTTGATGCGCAACACCAGAAATGTTGTAAAAAACCATACGCAACAGGGGCGTGCTACAAAGAAAAGTAGCAAACACTTTAAAAAAAAAAAAAAAAATGTGTCACCACATGGGGAATCCCTGGAAGTGGTTTTTTTTTTCAAAGCAGAGTCTTTTCGCTGCCATCATGCAGTTCTTTTGGTCAGTGATTCCCAAACGGGAAGGTGGGTTCCCTTTGAACGACTTGGACTTTCAAGGGGTCATGAGACTAGAGTGGAAAAATTTTCAGTCAAGATGTTGAATTTTAAAATTGTGTATAATGACCACTGAATACATTTATTTTTAACAATAATATTCGATTTCAACCCTACGCTCTGGTGCAATGACTACATTGTAATTTATTAAGCGTAAATACAGGATGGCCCGAAAAAAACTATGATGGGCTTGTTTTATGGCAACCTGTTTGTTTGTCTGTTTTTTTTTTTTAAATGGCACCTTATACATGTACTAACATAGAAGTAGGTATAATAAACCCATTTTCTTATATATTTCGTTGTGACAGTCTTTCTGAACTTTACTGGCAATAAAAACAAAACTCAGCGACCAACTAGATGTCAACCTATTGCTCGCTGTACTTTTTATTGTGTCACACTAGCATTTCTGACCTCGTTGAGAAACTGTCTCAGGTTAACAACAATGTTGGTTTGTATTTATGTTTTAAGAAGAATCGTGTGTGTCTGTATGTATGTGTGTGTTTAACTGTTTGATTAAAAATATAACTGTTTTTATTTATGCCACATTTATGTTTGTTCATTCTGTTAATACATTTGATAGAATTGTTCATACAGACAGCGTCCAGTTGACAAAGTAGTTAAAGCGCTGGTCTCTTGCGACAAAGGTGACGGGTTTGAATCACGGTACCGACATGCTTTAGTCTACCCAGCTGTAAATGGGTACCTGACTCTGCTGGCGAGAACGGGAACTGGTCACACCATCTCTCGATGCTGGACCTAGTATGGGGGTCTCTAACACTTCGCTCCCCTTTGGCAGTATCTGCTATGGACTGCCTTTTCATACAGACTCCTCTCGACTGACGACAACTCGGAATTACGGCGTCCGTTCTATTAGCCTTCTTAAACTATTTTCCAGTGCCTGCGTTTAGTCTTAACATCCAACAGCGGCCGCTCCATCTGCTGTATGATAACATCGATTGGCGGCGTTGCTATAGGGCAGCCATATTTGCTATTGTTTGGTTCTCAGCCAGTGTTTGGGTGTCTAGATTTCAAATGTCAAATACGGTCGTCAGTCCTGCCTAGAAGTGAAATTAAAACTCAGGAGACTCAGAATGAAAATTATTAGATATATAACGAAGCTAAAGAAGAACATTCTGGATAATGTGGACAAATAAAAGGAATACATGGACGTATTAATAAATAAATATTGCGCAGTGTTAACTACAGTATTAATTAATAATTACTTCTGCTGTATTTCACTTTATAATTGCTGTACTGTATTTATATTATTATCATCCTATGTTGGTATTATTTTAGCATGAATAATGTGGAAAATTTATAGGGTGGAGGAGAGGGCCATAAAACCTGACTATTCCACGAAGCATTCATGCATTTTAATTTTATATACAGTATTCTTATGGCTCATAAATGTAAAGAGAAAACATAGCATTTGGTCTGTAGCATTTAATAGTAGGCCTGCTGGATGTCGTAACTTAATGTTAAGTTAGCACATACATTTATTTTGTTGTTATGATTGTACTTTCCAACCGATTTACAAGTTTCGAATTCACTTTGTAACTTTGATTTCTCTTTTAAATACATAATTTACTATTTGTTTAACTGTGTTCAAGTTTTTGTTCATTTTGACTTATTGGCGCGTCGAAGACGACCCAGGGGTTCTATACCTAAATCCTGCGCTGAAATTTAAAAAAAAAAAAAAAGACAAACTTTTGTAGGCGTCACGTGACCAGATAATTTATTTCCACGACTTTTTATTTTATATTTTATTTACCGGATAATTTATTTATTTATTATTATTTTATTTTATTTTTTGATTGGCTAACTTGCTGAGCGTCTTTTCTTTCGTGGCACTAATCTATTTAGGCGTTTATTAGTCTGCTTGTCCACTGAAGACTGGTGTAGCTGGCACATTACTTGGTTAAGGGACTTTATTGTAGGGCAGAAATATTTCTCTCATCATTTTTTTATTATTATTATTATTTTTTTTTTTTTTTTTAAATAAAAGTTTGGTAAGAAAATGACATGACCCATACCTGGGGTTATGCGTTTTCACCCTATTTTTTCAATATGAATATTATTTTGAAAAATTACCGACTAAAAGATTTTTAAAACGTAAAGGTATTTGTTAAAGATTTTACAGTTGGTCCGTTTGTATTATAATTTGTACAGTTCACGTCCATTCTCAAACAGCACAACAATATATGTTGAAAACCCAACAACAACAGCAACCAAAATATTTTTGCAATAAAAACAACTTGGGCCATCTGCCCTTCAACATATTAATATAATCCATTGTTCCCGAACCTTTGCATTTATTAAATACTCATAGCTTCCACATATGTCTATCGATTATGTCCTTATTATATAGCCCCCATACATATTCGTAATATATACATTGCAGTCCGAATAAGCGGAAACCATCTAAAATACTTTGGCTTATCCGAAAGATTTCTGGATGGAATCTGCAAAATTGCTTCGACGTTACCGAGTTCCGCTTATCCAGATTGCACTGTAATAGTTCCATTGGATGTACATATTGATCATATCAATTATCGTTACAAGTTCCAATGTATTTCAACAAGACTTGAGTCCTTTAATAATAGGTATTATATGTACTAATATCCACTTGTAAAGTCAAAATTAGAAAAACAGAATTTTGGGTGAACCCCCTCCCCTCCCCCCACCCCCTTTCCAATCCATTCACGAACTAGCCAGTGGCGTCCCTAAATTGTTTAGCACCCGGGGCGGATCTTAACTTTGGCACCCCTTCCCCCATAACAAAAAACACACAAGTACATTTTAAACAGTAAGTACTATCATAATAGTGTCCGGTGGCACCCCCTTCCTGGCTGCCACCCGAGGCGGACACCCCCTCGCAGCTGACCAAACACGATTATTAAGTTCAAGAGCGATTTTATTATCAGGAAAAATCGGCTCACAACATCAAAGAAAGTACATCAAGGAAAATACATATACACATAGTCATAAAAAAAATCAAGGAAATGTTGCAAGGATGATAGCCCCGTTATAGTGTTAACTCTAGGTTTAGCCCGGCCCCGTTAAGAGAACAGACTTTGGCGCCCGAGTCACAGATCCATAGGGTTTGAGTCTAAGTGTTGTCTTTGTTTTATCTCGTAATAATAAGCACAGAGTTCGAAAAAAAACATGAATTAACCTAAGAGAAAAACAAAAGACCTCGAGCCTTAGAAACAAATTATGCAGATTGAAAAAAAAAATTAGGACAGCAACAGGGTGTCAAAGATATAATAGTGAAAATATCACTCAGACCAGCGTACACTCATTCATTCCGCCATGGCTTCTCATTCAGGTACTCACGACTTTGCTCGCTGCCTCTTGGAACACATTGATTTTAGATTTTCACACAGACTCAAAAAATGCAGTCTTCTGCCAAGAAGTCCCCAGTTCCAAAAGACGTGTTTAACTTGGAGTCTCCGGGAACGACTACTTGGGTATGCAAATTTGTTCAAATGTCTGATTAAGTCACCTAACAATTATTCCAGGCGCGGGAGTTAGCAGAGCACAGTGTCAATAGCGTAGGTTTCTAAAAAATGATGAATGTCAGGTCGGTGCCTTCCCTCAGTATAGGATTCACTTTAGTCACACCACAGATTTGTCCACAAGATATAATCTAGTCGGGAAATGATTGTTAATATTCACGCCACAAGGCAGCAAATTATATAGAGTTTCTAGAAGAAATTAAGTGCTGGCTCCAAGGTCCAGTATTTATCATTACAGTCTTTGAAAACCCGTTATAGGGATATTAGTATTTCTGTCTAACTTGCACCGTCAGATCAGTGTTACTTGAGAAAACCCACGTGGTTCAAAATAAGGACTGTCTATTTCTTCACAAGTATGGAAACTACTACTAGGTGCTGGTAAAGTTAGGGTCACCCCAAAACTTTCACTGTGTGGAGGAAAAATAACACATATAATATAATAAACAGAATCTGTACTGGTTAAAACTTACATTTAACTTGCAAGCAGAGAGCTTTGCTTATCATTTAAACTTCCCGTGACGTAAGTTATATTAAAAAATCAGCAATCCTCATAAATTAAGAACACGTGCGTATTCCGTCACCATTCATGAGGCTGGATTCTAGAGTTTATACGTTAGTTTAGAAAAATACACTCGACTGAGTATTAGCAGTTAAATTAAATTCATAAATAGCTACAATTGCCGTTATAAGCTAGAAATTAAATTTTTAGTCTGCTTTCCGCTGAATGCTTCCCTAGAAAATATAATAGCCTACCACTTTATTTCTCTTCTGCGCTAAAGAAATAGATTTAAATGAATTAAGCGATTTAACACTTTAACACTCACAAAATCTATATATCTATCATATTAATTACCTCAACCACAGAATTACAGGTAGTCGCACAACTTAAGAATAAAAATGATGAAAATATTTCTGGAAGTCTAGAAGTTCGACAAATTGCCGAAACAAACTGAGATCTTCGCTAACAGCTATTCTGTTTTTCGAGCGACCTATCTACTGTGGAGTCTATGAGCGAGAATGAAATTAAAGTTTCAAACTTGGCCAATATCTTAAAATCAGACAAAGGGCCCAAACTTATTTCGCCAAGCGAAATTATCTCCCCTACTCCCAACATTTACGTCCGCTTAACGCGTGTCGTAACTGTCACCTACTGACCACGATGTACGCGTGTCAGTTTCAAATCCCAGACAGCCTGACTCCATTTCAGGGCAGTTTTCACACTACAGCTGACCATGGCCCAAGTGAGCGCCGTGTCAGTTTGGGATTTTCCAGCCAAATGTCTGGATACTGCCCGGTGCAGATGTAAAGTATCACACCTCACCGGGACTAATGCCGAGAAGAAGCTCGCGCGCTCGGTGAGAATGTAGACGATTTGCTACGTCCTATGTTCAGCGAACCGACTTATCACGCCTTCTGACGCCCTGCAGCCCTGACATCTACGTAATATCGTCCTAGCGCGATTCTCAGTTTAAGAGAAAGGAAAACAGGTAAAGTTTGCGAATTATATGAGAATAATATTCGCAAAACGAATGGATGAAAAAATATACAGGAAAAAAAAAAAAGAAATACAGAGATAATAAAAGAGAGAGTTCGAGAGAAAGAATAGGAAAAATATGTAGGAAATTAAATGAATATAAAACCTATGTGACAGAGCCTCCCCCCTTTAAGATATGGAAGCACTCCATGTCTGCGTTATGGAGTTTAATTTCCTATAACCGTAGCTTCGGGGTGTCTGTCCTCTTCCCTCTCATCTTCCCCCTCCATCTCTGTCCAATTCCTACTCAAGTCCACTCCTCAAAGTTTCCTTCCCCTGGAATGTCTCATATGCGCGCTTGAAAGAGCGTCGCCGCTTCTGACATTTTTGAAAGATTTCCTGTGATAGCGGTGGAATATCCCTGCCACTATCGTCATCTTCGTCAGTTTTGGCGATCGTCAGGAGATGGTCGGAGGTTGGCACTGGTTTTTCCAAGTATCTCTTTAAGAGATTTAAATGGAAAACCTTCTCCTTTCCTTCAATAGAGATCTGGTAGTTAGCCTTAGAAATCTTTTTTCAGGACGGTAAACGGCCCTTGCCATCCGATCTTCAGTTGGTTGTTCTCGGTAGGGAGCAACACCAAAACTTTCTCTCCTGCTTCCAGTTCTCTCTCTTCCGCGACTTTCCTGTATCGGTTAGCGTGCTTGGTGCGTGCTCGCTTAAAGTTAGTCGTTGCTAGGTCCCACCCTAGTTTCAACCGTTCCTTTAAAACCGACACATATTTACTGGCTGAGACAACTGTCTCATCAGCCTTCTCGTCTGTCAGAGACTGAAGTAAGGCTTCAAGCGGGCCCTTAATGGGTCTGCCGAATAAGAGTGTAGCTGGCGGAAATCCTGTGGAAGTATGAGGAGATTCTCTGTAGCCAAATAATGCTGCAGGAAAACAGAGATCCCAATCTTCAGGTTTCACTTGTGCCAGCTTACTTAGCATCATGGTGAGGTTTCCATTAGCACGTTCCACGAGCCCATTTCCGGCCGGAGTATATGGCTTAGTGTGGATGTGCTGGGTCCTCAAGATCTTAACGATCTCATCCATCAACAGGTTTCGGTATGGAGATCCATTATCCGTCAACACTTGCTGAGTGAATCCCAACCGAGTGAAAATCTGCACGAGGGCTTCTGCGACATGCTTGGCATCTGCGCATGTTAGCGGGATAGCTTCTGCCCATAAAGTGCATGTATCGACTAAGGTCAGGATGAACCTGTTCCTTCTTTTAGTCCTTTCGAAAGGCCCTAAAATGTCGATCACAACCCGCTCGAATGGTGTTCCCATTATTGGCATTTCACCCATGTGGACTAGGGGGGTCCGTTGCTTGGGTGGCACACGTTGGCACTGGGCACAGGATTTGACATATCTGATAATATCAGTATTTACTCCTGGCCACCAATAATGAGTGGTTATACGTTGGTTTGTGGCGTTCTGTCCCATATGTCCGCTAAAGGGAAGAGAGTGCCCCATTTCTAGGATTTGGCTTCTGTACTGTTTCGGTACTAGGAGCTGGTTGTAACCTTGGTCAGGCTTGCCCGTTCTCCGATAAAGTACGCCATCCTCAGAAAAAATGTCCCCGTGCTGTTTGGGTTCCTTAGCCATGGGCAGTTTCCTAAAGCAGGGTGCCAAAGTAGGGTCCTTGTATTGCGCTTCTTTAAGTTCCATAGGTAACAAATTAGGCGCAGGCTCCCGTTCCTTCTTGGTTTGCCCTCTTGTAGTTACTGCTGCCACAATCGGCTCTTCCGGTTTCCCAATACACACGTATCTCCCTCCAAGTATGACTGGGTAGATGGGATCATCCATAACAGCCGCTTTGATCACACCTCTGACAAAGTCAGAGTGTATCTCCACCAATGCGATGGGAAGCGCTGTAGGTGCATCACTCTTACGAACTCCACAAAGTTTGACGGTCTCTCCTGTCTCTTGACCGGGTTTAACCAGCTTTCTGGCAACAATGCAATCATAAGAAAGCCCCGTGTCAAATAAGCAAGAAGTTTGAGAACCGTTCAAAGTAACAATACCTCGCGTTGAGGGTCTATCCCCAACAGGTTGGGAATCACTGTCAATAATTCCGCCTTGCGAGACTGTCAATAAGCATCCGATGCGTTTCGGCTCGGTGTGCTCGGTCTGATCATATGTCCCGTGCTCAGGGGTTCTCCCCTTTGCCACCTTGTCCTTTCTGGCTGCGCTGCCATGTAGGGCGGTCGGGTTGATCAGACTGTTTGGGGTGGTTGGGGTACTTGTTCTTGTAGAACTTGGATTTTTCAGGAGGGGGTTTTTGAGGTCCAGTTTCTCTGTGGTTGTTTTGGTTAGAAGCCTGAGAAGATTGCTCTAGGTTATGTTTTCGAAAATGCTCCTCTGTCGGTTTCCGCTTTGTGGCCGGTAGTTCAGCCAGCGCATTGTGATAACGCTCAGACTTTTCCAAAATGTCTTCAAGTTTTTCTGCTGCCCCCTGCTCAGCGAGAAATCTCCGGGTATCAGCAGACAAAGTGTTCTTTATTTGTTCAGTTAGAACAAGTTCCTCAAGACCTTCATAGGTAGAGGGGAGCTGCGAAAGCTCAAGGCACTTTGTTAGATATCCCTTAAGACGAGATGAGAACTGGTGAAAAGTTTCAGAATTCTCTTTCCGGCTGTTGCGAAACAGTTGCAAAAACTTGCGAGCGTTCATTTCAAAGCGCTCCAGTAACGCTTTCTTCAACACATCGTAGTCGTCTTGTTGGCTACTTTCCAGCTTAGAATAAACATCATAAGCAGAACCTTTTAGGGCCTGGGAAAGTTTCATATTCCAACGCGACCTCTCTAACCCGTACAGAGGTGCAATTTTCTCAAATTTTTCTAACCATGTGTCAATCTTCTCATTTGGACAAGGAAAAGATTCAAGAGTGAAAGACATAGCATTTAGTTGAAGGGATTGAGTGTTAGCAGGGTCAGTTAAGGAAGAATGAGGAGAAGACTCTCCATTGCTGGAGGTAGAGGCAGCACCACGACTTTGGAACTCAAGAGTTTTAAGCGCCAACTCGTGCTGTCTCTCCTTCTCTCGTTCGTTCGCCCTGCGAATTTCCATTTCCTCCTCAATCTTCTTCTGCTGTAAAGCTTCGGCTGCTTCTTCTTTCCTCCTTAGTTCTTCTTTTTCCTCTTTAGCTTCAGCTGCTTTTCTCTCCGCGTCATATCTCTCCAGTTCGTCCCTGACAAAAGCTTTCGCTTCCTCTCCTTCCAGTCCCTCCTCTCTCGCTTCGTCCCTGAGAAGTTGTCTAAGCTTTGCCCTCTCGGCCATATTATGTCAGTGACTGAGACACGTGGAGATAGAAAATAGGAAAAGAATAACCTGGTTCCTACCCCTTACGAGAAAAAAAAAATTCCCAAAAAAATCAAAAGATGATATATTTAACCCTGGGATACCTCCTCCAAAATAAAATCTAACTATCGCTGCTATTATCGGCAATAAAGCACTTAATGCAAAACACGACTACGCCAACTAAATGGTAGTTAAGATTACTTCTGAAAAATAAGTTGCTACAGTGGAAAAGCAAAAGAATATTGCAAAATTAAAGAGAAAAATAATCCCTTAATTTTTTAAAAATCCACTATAAGTTCGCCCCTGAAGTCAGATCGGGTAAGGGAGGGAATTAATCTGGACAAAAAGTCCGAAACACACTCCTTAACTTAGTTCAAACGCCGTTCTGCCTCAGTACCCAGTGAATGTTATACACTCACCACTTTACCAGCATTTAGTATTACAATCAGCAGTTAACATATATCCCGACAAAATCAACCTGTAACCAAAATGTATATTATTCAAAGATGCTGTGGAAAAAAAAAACTTATTAGTTTGTGTGGTCAGCACGCCCGTAAACAGATCGCTAGTCTAGGGGGTAATTTTTTTTAGATATAACAACTCACAAGACATCACACTCTTACTCTATATCAGAATACAGAATCTTAAGTTCAAAATACAGATAGACGAGTCCACGTTTGTCGTACTCGTCTTCCTATTCTAAGTTCAAAGACCGGAAACGAGCCCTCATTTGTCGTAGATTTCCGATAGGAGAATTAAGACTAGGTTTGGTCCCTTCTGAATAGGTTTGAATAGGTGATAGACTCAGTGAGAGTTAGTGAAAGTTAATAGAATTTCCACACACGTGAGATGATAGATTTTGATATAGTGGCTGTCTCTGAAAGCGAAAAGAATTCTTCTCTCTCTCACCTATCTTCTACAACAGTTGTTACAGCGTCAGACAGACTACACCAATATACATACTGTATTACGTATATTTCTATCACTCACAGGCACGCACATACACGTGACGACAGGTAAACACACAGACGTGGGAAAAACTATAACAATGATATATATATTATCTAGAACGAGCTGACCAAACACGATTATTAAGTTCAAGAGCGATTTTATTATCAGGAAAAATCGGCTCACAACATCAAAGAAAGTACATCAAGGAAAATACATATACACATAGTCATTAAAAAAAAGGAAATGTTGCAAGGATGATAGCCCCGTTATAGTGTTAACTCTAGGTTTAGCCCGGCCCCGTTAAGAGAACAGATGATGGCGCCCGAGTCACAGATACATAGAGTTTGAGTCTAAGAGTTGTCTTTGTTTTATCTCGTAATTATATGCACAGAGTTTGAAAAAAAAAATCTGATTTAACCTAAGACAAAACACAAGAACTCTAGCCTTAGCAACAAATTATGCAGATTGGAAAAAAAAAAATTAGGACAGCAACAGGGTGTCAAAGATATAAATAGTGAAAATATCACTCAGACCAGCGTACACTCATTCATTCCGCCATGGCTTCTCATTCAGGTACTCACGACTTTGCTCGCTGCCTCTTGGAACACATTGATTTTAGATTTTCACACAGACTCAAAAAATGCAGTCTTCTGCCAAGAAGTCCCCAGTTCCAAAAGACGTATTTTTAACTTGGAGTCTCCGGGAACGACTACTTGGGTATGCAAATTTGTTCAAATGTCTGATTAAGTCACCTAACAATTATTCCAGGCGCGGGAGTTAGCAGAGCACAGTGTCAATAGCGTAGGTTTCTAAAAAATGATGAATGTCAGGTCGGTGCCTTCCCTCAGTATAGGATTCACTTTAGTCACACCACAGATTTGTCCACAAGATATAATCTAGTCGGGAAATGATTGTTAATATTCACGCCACCAGGCAGCAAATTATATAGAGTTTCTAGAAGAAATTAAGTGCTGGCTCCAAGGTCCAGTATTTATCATTACAGTCTTTGAAAACCCGTTATAGGGATATTAGTATTTCTGTCTAACTTGCACCGTCAGATCAGTGTTACTTGAGAAAACCCACGTGGTTCAAAAATAAGGACTGTCTATTTCTTCACAAGTATGGAAACTACTACTAGGTGCTGGTAAAGTTAGGGTCACCCCAAAACTTTCACTGTGTGGAGGAAAAATAACACATATAATATAATAAACAGAATCTGTACTGGTTAAAACTTACATTTAAACTTGCAAGCAGAGAGCTTTGCTTATCATTTAAACTTCCCGTGACGCAAGTTATATTTAAAAATCAGCAATCCTCATAAATTAAGAACACGTGCGTATTCCGTCACCATTCATGAGGCTGGATTCTAGAGTTTATACGTTAGTTTAGAAAAATACACTCGACTGAGTATTAGCAGTTAAATTAAATTCATAAATAGCTACAATTGCCGTTAAAAGCTAGAAATTTTTAATTTTTAGTCTGCTTTCCACTGAATGCTTCCCTAGAAAATATAATAGCCTACCACTTTATTTCTCTTCTGCGCTAAAGAAATAGATTAAAATGAATTAAACGATTTAACACTTTAACACTCACAAAATCTATATATCTATCATATTAATTACCTCAACCACAGAATTACAGGTAGTCGCACAACTTAAGAATAAAAATGCTGAAAATATTTCTGGAAGTCTAGAAGTTCGACAAATTGCCGAAACAAACTGAGATCTTCGCTAACAGCTATTCTGTTTTTCGAGCGACCTATCTACTGTGGAGTCTATGAGCGAGAATGAAATTAAAGTTTCAAACTTGGCCAATATCTTAAAATCAGACAAAGGGCCCAAACTTATTTCGCCAAGCGAAATTATCTCCCCTACTCCCAACATTTACGTCCACTTAACGCGTGTCGTAACTGTCACCTACTGACCACGATGTACGCGTGTCAGTTTCAAATCCCAGACAGCCTGACTCCATTTCAGGGCAGTTTTCACACTACAGCTGACCATGGCCCAAGTGAGCGCCGTGTCAGTTTGGGATTTTCCAGCCAAATGTCTGGATACTGCCCGGTGCAGATGTAAAGTATCACACCTCACCGGGACTAATGCCGAGAAGAAGCTCGCGCGCTCGGTGAGAATGTAGACGATTTGCTACGTCCTATGTTCAGCGAACCGACTTATCACGCCTTCTGACGCCCTGCAGCCCTGACATCTACGTAATATCGTCCTAGCGCGATTCTCAGTTTAAGAGAAAGGAAAACAGGTAAAGTTTGCGAATTATATGAGAATAATATTCGCAAAACGAATGGATGAAAAAATATACAGGAAAAAAAAAAAAGAAATACAGAGATAATAAAAGAGAGAGTTCGAGAGAAAGAATTAAACACGCTGAACGGATAATTCACCACACTGGACACGTAATGCTTACGTCGCTACTAAAAACTCCCGCTCGTCAACACATAACAACGTATCAATGGCTTTTCGCACAACAAGCACTGTTCAAATAGAATTTCATATTTGTCGCGCAAAATATTTCGCCGCAATATAACGTTTTTGCAAAAATGATACAGTAAACATCATTTGCAGAAATTACAGCGTGGTCCAACTGAATAACATAAAAATGACTCGTAAAAGTTCATACAGTACTGCACAGATAAAGGGGGGAGACGGGCGCCATGAGGCGACCTCGCATCAGCTTGAAAAATTCCTGGTGCTGGTCCTGTTATGTTCTTTACGCTTCTTGAGTTATATTCAATCTAGCACAAACACCAGAGTTACGACAGCAGGTATGTAAAGCGACCATCACTTTCCCAGTGACACCTCACACTTTCACCTCTGACCTGCACAAACCTTGACGTGAGGTAACAACTCATGTGCTCACCGCAAGCGGTTGTCGTCACTTTTTTCCGGCCCGCTGGAATTTTAAGTCAGACCTGATTCTGATTTTCCCTGGAAGCGAATGCTCTATGCCGGGGTAACCAACATTTTTTTTTTGGTTTTTGTATCCCCTTGGATTTTATACACCCCCCCCCCCCACCCCCCATACCCAGTGGCGTAACTACCACCCAAGTGGACCGCCATGTCTATGAGGGCCCCAGCATTGAATCGACCCCGGAAAGTAGTGAGTGGTGAAGAGATGCCGGGCAATAGACATCACAAATTTTGATATTCTTTATATGAAGTAAATAATTAATTTTAATAACTTCTTAAACGAATAATAGTTATTAAGTGAGTATTATACGTCCTTTGGGCTCCTTACGGAGCACGGGAAAACCACAAATTGCCACAGAAATCACTGCTACAGCAGCATGTGAATGCTTGGTGCAGGCTTACAGCAGGGGACCAGTGGTGGCTCCTATCCGTAGGAAGCATAAAGGAAAATAATCATGATACAGTGTTGATACAGATTCGTCGTATACTTATTATGGTTGTCGAATCCATTAGATATGGAGTGCTCCACATAATTTGTGCAGGGGAACCTTACGTCGTAATTACGCCACTGCCTTTACCCCATTTTCAGTGTGGGAGGAAATAAACTATAGAGTTTATATTGTATATGCACTGAAGAAAACAAATAGATACATTTTTCATATAGAAATCTTTATTCGGTAAATAACACGATTTTTTTAGTACCACAAAGTTGTTAAATGTTATCAGAACACAGTCATATTAATTCGTGAGACTCTTGATTCGGTTTCTTGTCAACCAACAGTTGCTTTCTTGGTACAATTTTTTTTTTTTTTACAGAGATAGGTAGTACCATAGCAGACACTGCCGTAGGGGGTGAAGTGTTAGAGACTTCACTGTACTAGGTCCAGCATCGAGATGTGAGGGTCACCAGTTTCCTTCCTCGCTGCCTTTTCCTTCTGTGACGAAATCAGTTGTGCACTTTTCATAACTGTCGTTCTTTCCGGCAGTATCAATTCATTTCTTCATTTTTCTCACTGGTCGTCCTTTTATTTGGTATATTTTATGTACTTACAATTTTTGCTCTGACCACTCTCTAGACTTGTTTACGTTTCGCCAGGAGAATCGTAGTAATACAAGGCTAATTTGACAGGTCAGCGGATAATACGTTTATCACTTAAGTCGTCTAGCCACCTTTGATAGAGACGATCCTTGTTGACACACAGGTGGTCTCGCCCGATCGACGAAAAGAAAGCCAGATTGGCTGTCTAAGAAATCCATCTGGGAGGTGTAAGCGTAAACACAGGTGATAATATGTAATCGTTTCCGCTGGCGAATCTCTGTATCAATATTACAGATAACCTGTCAGAGGAGACAATATGGGCGGAAGGTATTAGTCAGGAAATAAGTTCCCCGAATTGTTTGTGAGTTTGTACAAATACAATCAGAAGTATTACTGTCATTTTTGAAAGAGGTCACGAATTTAAATTTTAAAATTGATATTTTAAAACACGCGGGGGACAGTAAGGATTTAACACACCGACCCACATATTTCTAAAGAGCTTACCATTGGTTTGATTTGAGAGCCGGAATAGACTTTGGCTTTCATTGGCAAAGTTGGTCTAAAAGTGCAATCTGAGACTTGGACTGAGAAATGGAAATATAATCTAGCAAAATCGGAGACTCAAATCAGACTGCATCGCAACGTCAAATTAGCAACTCCCAGTAGCCAGAGAGAAAGATCGGACAAAGTATTCCAGAATTAATAGTGACAGATCAAAGTATTTGGGCGTCTTTATATTTTAAAAGAGAACCCGCATTTTTAGATACCAAGACTGGAAACGTAAGAAAGTAGAGCACCCGTCTGTTGCGCTCATATTCTTTTGTGTGACGCACAGATTACTGTTGGTAGGCATGCAAATGTAAGGTGTAACTATTTATTTATGAATCAATGATTCTCAGTCTAAGGGACAGAACCCTGATTGTTCGATGTAGTATTCGGTTCTATGGGTTATCTGTTCTTGTGTCACAATCTGGCGTATGAATAATAGATTTACGTCATTTTTCGTCTGGTATGGCCAGAAACAGATTGGTCTTGCTTAAAATGTTTATGGCCCGAATTTATATTTATTCCTTGACTATTTAAGGTGATTCGGTCTTATATCTTTGTATCTTTGTATTTCTATGTCGGACTATTTTGTGAGCTGAACTCTGGGGTGAAAGGCTTTTCTGCGCATGCGTCGATTGGGTGTGTCGACAGAGAGAGAGAAGGCCGTCATGTCGTCGCTGCTATGGGCTGGTCGTTTAGAAAGTTTTGTAGATGGATTTCTGTGAATTATTCTAGGAAGGAGATTGTTTCTCTGCATGACTGTATTATCAGAGATTCTCCTAATGTCCATTATTAACGCCTAGGAATGGCGTGCGTTATTCGCTTGTATGTGTTTTCCTAAAGCCAGGTAAAACCATACCCTTTTTTGCTGCACCTTTTTTGCTAAGCCTAGCTGAGAGACGTATTATCGTGCAACTAGGATTGTTGATAACAGATGAACATGACATGTTATCTAGCAGCACTAGATTAGTTGATGTAACCAGCCTTATTGATAGCAGAAATGTATAGAAGCCCAATGAGGACATTTACGTATGTATAATGAAGTAATTCTGCTTCATAACTTCTCATCATGAGTGAGCGAAGCTCACGGAGGAGAGTCATCTTGGATTATCGCCATTGTAAGCGGATCATTGTCGGAGAACAGAGAAGATCTTATTATCTGATGATGGTACAGAGATCTACATATTATGAAAACCCACTACTGTGGTTTTACATTGTTGCTATAAACATTTGATGAATGTACGGCTTAAGAAACTTAGCCAAGAGAAGGTTCTGTCAGTGAACCATTGTTGATGTTTATGTATCCACCTTTACTGACGCGATTAGTCAGTGGGAGCATGAGACGATAGACAACCAGAATATTGAGTGCTTGTCTACTAACGCTCCTTTATATTTATCACTGCATGAATGTACATCTGATATTGTCACCCATTTTCAAGTATACGATGATTTTTGTGCCAACCTGTCCAAGTGACTGTACTCGTGATGTCGAAGTGTACGTCCATTAATAAATGTATGAAACGTCATCAGTAGTCTGCCCTTTATTGACTTCTACTTATGATTGAGTGAGTGACTTGTCAACTCAACAGAACTATACACACACATTCGCGTTATATTACATCTACATTCTCACTCGATGTCAGCACTGTGTCGGAACGAGTTGACCTTCCATCTACGTGTCCAGTATGACCCTATGAAAGCAGGAACATCACAACAAAGATTAGCCTTTATCAATGTGATGGCCTCAAAAGTCTACTTATCAATGTGGTAGGCCAGATTTCTGGGTCTAACCTGCACAGTGGACATTGCCAGAAGTCAGCTACTGATACCAGATTGTTTCTTGTGGCCGCATACGACACACATACACACCAGCAGTACAAGTTTACAGTCGATGTCAGCTAGTCAACAGTTTTGTTACGTGACCTGACCTGTCAAAGCAGAGGCAGTAACTAGGTCAGCGCTTGTTCACATTTGTGTTAGAACAGACACCAGGGCACAGCAGGGTATTAACTGTGTTAGCGAGAAGTGCATATATTTCAACGGTGGATCTTCTGGTGTGCTGCTCAAAATTGAACTTTGTAATAGTTTAGGCCAGAATTAATTATTTATTAAAGTGGCAATTCATTAGTTAATGGTAATTAGAAACTGTACCATTAATTCTAAAACTGAGCCTTCTTTACAACACATCATATTGTCATGCTATTTCTTCTTTAGGGATTTATGATTACATTATATGACATATATATATTTATGTTTAAGTGTTACATGTTATAGTGTTGTGTATATGTTGTGGTCGGTTGGGTAAGGTGGCTGATATAAGATTTTCCACGTAATAGAGAGCTTGTATTAGTGTTCTATAGGCGCGAATTTTCTTAATTGGAAATTTGCTAGCGACAATTTGTTGCTATTGTTGTTAGTTGTGACGACGTGTTGTTTTTTTCTTCGTTGTTTTTGTAATATTTTTCTGTTCTTTAGTTTTGTTTTGATTTGTTTGTATTTGTAGGTCTCATCTTTCCTTTTATTTAGTTCTATACAACTTTATATTTATACACTGTGACGTCATTTGTGTTGTTTATTTCCTCGAGGTTGTCATCACAGGTTCTGTGATTATTTTCTTCAGTTTTCCTATTTAACTTATTTGATTTCTGCGAATGTTTCCATGTTGTCTTTCTTGATTGTCCTTTATTTATGTTGTTGGTTGACATACGCTAGATAAGGTATATTTGATCATACACTACTAGCTGTGTAGTACACTTGTAGTATAGAATAAACTTGTAGTTTATTACTATTATTACTATTATTATTCAAGTGAGTATACAAGACCTTATTAAAGGCTTGTCTCCCTCAGAGATTGGGATAAAGGGAGCTGATTATTCAAGTTTATTAAAACTTGCTCTCATTTACGGTGGAATAAATTTTATTGACTTTTTCAGGTAACTAGTCACATATTGTTAAACATTATGTCGACTTTAGATTACTTTATTGAGATAGGGAAATCCCTAGGCAAGTCTGGTAAAGAATTGGAAGAATACTCGTCTGCTCAATGGGCCATGGCATTGAAGTCAGAAGAAAAGAAACAAAAAGAGGAAAATAAATTGAAAGCAGAAGCTGAACAAAAGAAAATAGATGCTGAGAATTTAAGGTTGCAAATTCAAGCAGAGGAAAGAAAACTTCAAGCAGAGGAAAGAAAACTTCAAGCGGAGGAAAGAAAACCTCAGGCTGAAGAAAAAAGATTACAAAGAGAAGCTGATGCTGAAAATAAAAGATTAGAAGCTGAGGCTGAAGAAAAAAGATTACAAAGAGAAGCTGAAGCCGAGGAGAGAAAGGCAAAAAGGGAACATGAGGAAAAACTATTAGCATTTGAGTTAGAAAAATTGAAATTGACAAACATGGGTAATGTTAATCAGTCATCTGGTGGTAGTGGTAAACCTTTTATTTACAAGATTAAGCTACCAGCATTTAATCCATCCAGTGACGATATAACAGTTTGGCTAGATAGGTTTGAACGTTCTTGTCGAAATCATAATGTGGATAGATCACAATATGCTAATCAGTTATCAGAGATACTGAAACGTGACACTCTGACTAGTTTAAGCTTGGTAGAAGAGGCTGACCAGGATAATTATGATGTTATCAGAGCAGCCTTATTAAAAAATATCAATTGGCAGAGGAAGGTTACCGTCTTTTATTTAAGAGAATAGTACCTGAAACAGGGGTAGAATTCTCAGAATTCATTGCAAGGACACGTCTTACATTTAATCGTTGGATTGAGCTGTCCAAAACAGAAAAAACATATGAAGCCCTTGTGGACTTGTTGCTCAGAGACAAGATTATGTCAAGTGTAAATAAACAATTCCCTGAATTCCTACATGAGCGTAAACCCAAGACACTAAAAGAAATGGAACAATATTGTACCCAATACGTCACTGCACATCCGGACGTAGCTATTAGCAATGCTAAGGTTAAGGAAAGTATGCCAGTTGCTTCAGCAACACCATATAACTCTAATTACTCACACAAATTTCAAGGACCACAAAACAGGTTTGATAAAAAGAGTAACTCGAATAATTATCAAAATCAAGGTAATCAATCATTTCAAGGTTCTTCTTCGAAGAACTGGAGACGAGCTGACAGCCCTCGATACAGGGGTTACCATAATTATAGGAATTTCCGCAGAGGAAGTCATTATAGGAGCTATCCAAGTCATCCGTCATGGAGACAACAAGACCATAATTACAGAGATACTCGTTATAATGAACATAATGATTGTAACCATGAGAACTATGACTCAAACCCAAATAGGGGTTACAATAGAGGAGACAATAATAATTGGAGAGGCAATAATAAGCGTGGTAGATCGCAACACAAGGGACATAAATCACATTATCAGGCAAACTCTGCGCAGCAAGAGTCACATGAAGCCTGTGATCAGGCTAATGATAATAAAAACTCTAATAACATGGCATGTTCTGCTTTTGATTTTGGGAGAGCATCTCAATGCCCCCAATGCAAAACATTATTTGAACCAACTACCTTGAGAATAGAACCGCCAGAGCACAGCTGCAAGGACAAACTAGTAAAAAGTTTATATTAGAGCAGGGGGTCCCACAAGGGGTGTCCTGTCACCTACACTGTTCCTTGCATACATAAATAACATAACTGAAAATATTCAACAAATAGCACATTACTTAGCCTTGTGGATCTCTGAAGAACGTATCACTACTGCAAACATTCTGATGCAGCAAGCACTAACATCACTGGAAGAATGGGCCAAAACATGGCTCATGAAGATAAATGAAGAGAAAACAACGTACACGGTATTTTCCCTCTCAACTAGACCTCAGAGCTTCAAACTAGTGCTAAACGGAGAAAATCTTCATTTAAATGAAAATCCAAACTACCTAGGCATTATTTTTGATCGCCGTCTGACTTGGAAAAAACAGGTTGACAGAAATCGAATGAGAGCAAGACAAAGAATGGCAATTATGAAAAAAACTTGCTGGAACAACTTGGTGTGAAGATTGTCGTAAAATACAATCTGTATGTGCAACACGCTCACATATGTCTCGAGATTTCACCGATTGAAACACATAATATAGTTGTTTATAAGTAGAAAGTAACCTAGGAATAAAAGAGCGAAGTTATGGAGATCGTTGTCGCCGACGCCGCAAGTCATTGCTAAAATTTTATGCATCGATCTTGAGACAAACGCTAATTTCCATAGAATTGTGCTCCCAAATGCTAGCAAATAAAACAGCCCGTGTGTTAGTGACTAACATCTTCTACTATGCCAGTCGGGAATCCAATGTATGCTGTAGAAATGCTGGTTAATTATCTCGCTAGCAAAGCCACTAGATTTTAGTACCGCTTGCGTGAAACTAACGTCACAGTTCAAGTCTAGCCTTCAAAGCAAGAGAGAGAGAAGAAAACGTGTAAAAAACGAATACACGAAGGCATAAAATTGAGAGATAAATGTCGTAGCATGGCAGAAACGCGACGTCACAAGTTGCAGACCCCCCTTTTTCTCGACACGCGTTAGTGGCACATATTCACGCTGTTAGACTCGTCAGCCGATATAACCACACACACACAAGTCGCATTTTTAGCTAGAAGTAGTGCTAAAGTAGTGATTCTACGAGTACAAACGTGTTGTTAAAAATTTGGTAACGTACTACAAGGATCTGTTGCGTTCTGCATGAGAGCGATAGTTAAAAATAAAAGGAAAAAATTAAGGTTAACGTGAGATTTTTTGAATATGCAGTACTGAATGGGGGGAATGAGACGGAGTATCGGACGGAGTGTCGCTAGTTCGTGTTTACTAATTTGAATAGGAGAGATAGGAAATATTTTTTTTAAGCATTGTAGAAATAAAACGATACTAGGCATTAGAAATAAATATAAGAATAAAATAATGTAATGACTGTGCGATAGATAACAACAGGATCAATAAGTATGTATCAGAATTTAAAACTATTAAGAAATAAAGAAGTTGGACAGAAGACAGATAGACGAATGGACTTGAAAATCTTTCTCAGTTTGCCCGTAGTGGGGGTAGAGGGGAAGGAGTCCTAATTTTGAATATTTGAGGTCAGTTTTGAAAAAAGAACGCTAGAAGCCAAACGGTCCCTGATTGGCTGTGGTGTAATATACTAACGATTGAATAAAAGCAATTAGTAGTTGGTATTCGGGGCCACTTGTTAAAAAGAATTCATTCACTAAAGTTGTTTAAGACAAGAAAGGAGTACATTCTTGTTTGCTATTCTGCACTAGCAGCGATCTGGATTGTTGCCATATATCGCAATATTCAACTATTTAGTGTTTATATTTCTTTGATGCGGTAAGAATGAAAACCTTTATATTGTCAATTTTATCATTACTAGGTATGCATTATTGAATCAGTATGAACCTTATGGGGGAAAACGTTTATCTAGAGGGAAGTCAACATCAAACACTGTGTTGTTTCACAGCGTTGTTAGGAAATGTATTAACCTGTTGTAGAAAAGCAAGACAGGCTTTCTACCATATTGGGAGAAAAGAAAATTAAATATTAATGAAAAAAATGTTGTATTATGACATAAGACCAGGAAGATCACAGGCCGCCTTTTTCAGCAAGTCACCGTGGTTGTACATGACTTGATATTATTAATGTAAATTGTTTCCTTTGTCAAGGAAAGTGTCAAACGGTGGTTTGAAAGTTATTTATCCATGAAAGGGGTACCAACCAAATTGAGAACGTTAACTAATTGTTTAGTTACCATACTGATGTCTGATGATATTGCAAATGTTAGAGTAGGGAAAGAGAGAGACTATTAGATGCTGAGTTGGACACATTTATATTGTTCCAGGGTTTCTTCTACGTTTGAAAGTGAGCCCAGGTGATCAAATACCTGACCATAAGTTCTGCAGTGAGGCCATATCTACTGAGTGCCTGCAAATAAATATATTACAAGAAGCAGAAGCGTGACTTGGCAGTGGAAGCTGACATAGTATACTTCAGTCAGCCTGTTACCAGAAATCCCAGATAAGCAATCGTGTCTGGGGTATTTGATATCGCAAACAATCCAACTCTCAATTTCCCAAAATATATTGTGTCAGACAGTGATGAATCAAAACGTTCGAATAACCTGTACCTTTTTCTAGGAGCAAGAAATACTTGACACTTTTCTAGCTTGACTCATATAAATAATTGTGGGAAAACACAGACTCAATGATATTTGTGAATTAATTGCTGTAAATATTTATATTATCATTTTGAGTTGATTATTCCTGTGTCTAAAAGAATAACAAGGATACAGGAAAATAAATTGTACAAAAAAATATGTTAAATTGAAAACTTAACCAGTGACTTGTTTAATCATTGTTTATAAGTAATAGGTGTAGTTGTTGTCTTGTTTCTACATTTCATCACATTGCATATACCCTAGACACTTGCTAGACAACATACACACACCATTACACTTCAGTAGGGGAAGATATATAATCGGGTGATGTCATTGGTGGAAGCAGACAGGTACCCTGTAAACTTATATGAATTTAATAAACCTCAGGGGCTTGCATAGCTGACCTCACACCAGATAGAATTAAAATTAATAATATTTATAGAATAACACCAAATCCACCACAAAGATGAGAAAGTGCTGAAGACGTTGTACACAGGGTGAGTGAGGCCAGTCCTTAAATATGGCATGGCAGCATGGGCAACAGCAGCTAAGACAAACTTCAATAAAATTAGCAGACTCCAAAATCAAGCAATGATAATTATAACGGGAGGCATGAAGTCAACACCTATAAAAAAACTCGAAAATATTACATGCCTCTAGCCAATGGAGGATAGAAGAGACTGCAGGGCTCAGCAACAAGCCGAAAAATTCAAAAGACTAACAGACCACCCAATGTGCCATAGAATGAATGCTCTTAGATGGCAAAGACTCAAACGAAGCCACAGATGAGAGCAGTTTCCATAAATGAAATATCCACAATTAAATCCATCTACACAGCACACAAGCTTCCAGTTTGGAAACAAAATCGTTTCCCTGAAATGGTAGAAAACATTCCTGGAATTGAAAGAAAAAAGAGCTAAACTGCAACAGATAGAAAATCCATAGCGACAAAATACATAGAGAAACATTCCCCACCCAACACATGGACCCATGCATACACAGATGGATCAGCAACAAATGCAACCGAAAATGGAGGTGGGGGTGTCTTTCTGACCTTAAGCACTGGTCACAATTCTCAAGTAACTTCAGAGCAGAGGCAGAGGCCTTGAAAACTGCAGCAGAGGTTATATTGACAGAAGAAAACACAGAGAGACAAGTTGCTTTCTTTACTGATGCACAGTCAGTAATTGCAACGTTGAAAAGCCAAAATAATACAGACCTGGATGACCTCAGAATAGTGCTCCACAAACTTTGTCAACGATTCAAAAGTGTTGTGATCCAATGGATCCCATCTCATTGTAACATCACCGGCAATATAGAGGCTGACATAATGGCAAAAGAAGGTTCACATCTGCCTCAGCCTGATGCAGCTTTCGAGGAGGCAAAGAGTTTTATCAGAATCAGATACAGAAACAAATGGAATATAGAACATCCAGGTCACACACAGAATAATGCTTACTACCAGCTCAACAGAAGAGAACAAGTGGTAATCTTCAAACTCCGCACTGGCCACAACAGATTGAGATACCATTTATTCAACAAGCTAAAGATAGGAACTACCGATCAGTGTAACTGTGGCACTGATAAAATGACTGCTGAACATCTGCTTCAAAGTTGCCCCTTATATGCGGTACAGAGAAAGCGCATATGGCCGACGCCAGCTCATTTCGTGGAAAAGCTTTACAGGGATTCAAAAGGCCTCAAACTGACTACTGCTTTCTTTGAGAACCTTCAAGTGGACGTCTGAGAGTTTACGAAGAAGAAGATGAAGTACTCCCTGTAGGTACACGGTTGGGAACCCCTTCCTTATGTGATGGAGGTAGTGCTCTATTTATTGTTGTCAAGGCTGAAAGCCACCGAACAGTCGCCCTTCTGAGGGAGATAAATCTCACTTTTCTCGCGGTATTTCAAGACGTCGGGGCGCGGGATTCAATATTGAGTGTAGGAGTCAGTTGAATGTTCGAGAGATTGCGTAATAAAATAAAAGTGGGGAGGGGGCCGCAGCGGTGGGTAGAGATACAACAAAATGTGGGAAATGATGGTTACCTACGTGCTTGCCTAAGATGTTCTTTCTTATTCTCTTTCTTTTATCGACCTCTTGTGCTCCAGAATGTCGCCGAGATGGTTTATCATCAGTTTATCGGATAACAGTCCAGTGTATTCTATGCATTGTGGAGTGATGTGCTGTTATGCTGTTTTTCTTTAGGGTATTTGTCGCTCCTCCATGATCTTCTGCCAGTTTTAAAATATATTGAAAGACGTAGTCAGTTCGTAAAAACCCTACAGGTACCCATGCCCATGCTAGACTTATTCAAGAAAAGCTTAGTTAACTCATGTGCTCAATTAGAAAAATACATTTTATAAGCACATAATAATTACTGATCTTAATCAACTCAAATGTGAAGTCAGTACTATTGTATGGCTCTGAAACATGGAGAACAACAAAGACAACAACCAAAAAGCTACATACTTTCATAAATGGGTGCTTGCGTAGAATAGAGGGATTAAAATGGTATGACAAGGTTACCAACGTGGAACTGATGACAAGAACTAGACCAGTGCCAATGGAACAAGAGATGAGAAGAAACGATGGCGATGGATAGGACAGACACTGAGGAAACCTGTTGATAGCATTACAAGGCAGTCCTTGTTCTGGAACCCCCAGGGCAAGAGAGGCTGAGGTAGACTAAGAAGCACATGGAGAAGAGAGCTGGAAACAGAGGTGAAAAATGATGAGGAAAAGGGGAAAGGAGAAGATGGCACGTGACAGGAGGACTTGGCATGTGTTTGTTGAAGGCCTATGCTCCTTTGGGAGTGGAGGGTTTTGAATGAATAATAAACACTGTAGAAAGAACATAAATACTTATCTGTCAACAAGTCATTTATAACAGGCGTAACGCCCTACTATAAACAGCTTCATTGCGTCTAGATTGAACGAGGCGTGCCTCAACACCAAAAGGCGGCAAAAGTAATATTTAAAAAATCATTTTGATTATCCTAAATTCTAATACATATTTGATTTATACATATTCTATACATATAACATGTTGTTGTCATCAATAAAATGTCATTGTAATTCAAAAAATCAAGAGTTTTACTGATTTTTCTTTGGTGTTACAGTGATGGCTAATACTGTATGTCATCTTTGTATTTAATCCAATAATTCAGTACCATATGGAATAATGGTCTGGATACTTACTAGCTCTTAGACTGCTTAAAGAGTTTCCAACCTTCTAAGAGACAGTTAATTTCCAGTATCCATATAAATAGACCTGCCAGTGATTTTCACTCTATCTTCTTCCTTATACTTACATTTTCCACAGATTTTCCTTGAGCCAACTTTCAGTGAGATTATCTGGGCAGTTTTGATACTTTCATACTTTCAAACATTCTATCTGTCCATCTTTCATCCAAACCTGCCACAAGCGGTATATTATGTTCTTATAAGTTATCCGTCAGTACAGAGCTTTGTGGTTGAATCATCTGATTGATGTTATATATTTTTAGACCCGTTTTACTTATATTAGTAGGACAGCTAGCAGCCCAATACCCCCCAACCAAAACCATTGTCATATTTTTCGGTGTCCCGGACAGACATTCATCAAATGATCACGTGAAGCATCGCATACAAATCCTCTCATGCGTAGGAAAGGATTATGTAACGGGGCGTACACTGATGTAAGTAACTGGCTCTTTTGTTGTCCCTTGTTTTTTTAACGTGACATCGCATGAACACTATATTTGTGGCCATAATCAACTTTCATATGACATTATAACTTCTAAAGTTTACTTCCATGTAACTCTGCTTTGTTCCGTGTTTCTTTTTTGGCATTTCTTCTTTTGTCTTCTCATTTTTTAAACGTGAAGGTGTATGTGAAAATGAGAGCACATACCTTTTTTGAAAACACGTTAAAACGTCATTCTACTAGGAAAGCATATAAGAAAGTAGTTTTTTTTTCTTCAGAATGCGTTGATATTTGGAAGAATGTTTTCCTATCTCTTTGTATTGCTGACGCTTGGAAATATTTATAGATTAATTGTTTACGATCTGACAGCATCTGTGAGTGTCAACTTATAGAATGAAAGTTTCACATTGCACAAAATGTTAAGACGGGCCTGCATACCCAATACCCAAACCTTTTAAAATACAGTTCGGTCGATCATCTCTCTCCCAATCTATGTCTTCATCCTCTAGTTTCCTCGCACTTTCTCTAACTTTCTCCATCTGTTACTTCACTCCTCCTCTCACCTCTACCCTCTTTTCACATTTTTTTGATATATCTTATATATGCCTTCGAAAGTTTGCCACGCGCGGCACCAGTGAGATTTCCCAGTGTCTCCAGATGTGACTCACCAGTCGCTGTTACTCACTCCAAGAGCAATACTTAGTTCAATGTCAGCTTCCGGTTTATGTTCTCGTAGATTGTTCTTCTAAATTTTGTGTGTAGCGGGGAAACATTTATTCTAGTATCTGTTGGGCTTTCAAAATAGGTTTCTGTAGGGCAGGAAGGAGTCGATCTTTCAGAAACTTCAAGGTCTTCACTGTCGTATCTAGTCCTGGATTTAGACCCCGGCAGTGTGAGAATTCCTCAGAGACTGATTGGCATAACAACGGTGCACGCCAAACTTCTTGAGCCGAGGCTAGAGTAAAGTTAACTCACGGGTGATCTTGATCTTCCGCGTCTATTACTGACGTCTTTGTTCTGTGACAAGCTGTCATCTAATGACCTAGACCAGGCCTTTTCAACCAGTGGCACGTATACCACAGATGGTGCAGAATAAGTCGCTGTTGGTGGAATGAGAAGATGCTTGGTCATTGTAGCATCTGTGAAAGTTTCTAAGGTAGTTCAACTTGCTGAAGTTCTATGTTCCTTATGGATCTCGTGGTCTATGACGATGATAAGTTTCTGAACACATGTTTAATTAAGGCCCTGCCCTGGCACAAAACGATTGCTCAGTCCTAGGGAATCTGCAAATCAGCTCACACTACACGTCTGCACCAAAAAGGTATTGTACTTTCCGCCTGTCAATCCAGTAACTTGTTTTCTCACTACAGTCCATATATTTTAGCACCTACCTCAGGGTTTCCAAAACTTTTTCGGATCATCGCCCCCTTGACCCCCAGAGGACATTCCCAGCGCCCCTCCATGTTAATTCGATATATAAAAAGTGGGAGGGGGTTTTGGAGTAGCTAAGCGATATGGCGTCCGCCTCTTAATCTAAATGTACCAGGATTGGTTTCCAGTACAGGGAATATTTATTTGGAAATTCTTTTCAGAACCAGTGGGTTCTATTAATGTCATACTCTCCCCCGATCTCCTGGGTAGTGAGATTGGATGCCTAGCCGTCTCGGATAAGGGCGAAAAAGTAGAAGGTCCCGTGTGCAAGTTGCGCACGTTAAAACTCCCTCGGCAGTTGGAAATCGTAAAGAGCAGGCCGTACGGCCGCTGACCGGGCAAAAATATACAAAATTAGGAAAACTTACCCACCACAAAAATATTTATAGAGTGTGTGATTCCTGTATACACACAGTGAGATCCTCGTCGGTGCTACGGAGTTCGTGCACTGTGCTGACGTCCTCATTGTGTGATCAAAAGGAGGAGATCGGAGTACCGATGCCGTTGTCCGTGTGCACGGAAGATAGTCCCTAAAACCAAACCAAACCACACAAAAAACTATAAATAGCACCGTTGGTTGTACACTTGGCTCTGTTGAATCCTCTTGTTCATTCAAGTATCACGTATACCACGTTATCACTAGCTCCATATATACTGAGACAATCAAATCTGCAACGAAGCAAAGTTGGTACTTTTTCAAACACCTGCAGACATCTCTTATCGTTAGCTTCCAGCGAAATGTACATTCGGACACTCCTTGCCGGTGGACACTAACCAATATTAAACTGATAAACACTATTTGGCACTGGTTGTTACCTTCCAAAACATACTGATTAAATCTTCGTGAGCTGACTGTGACATTGGGTTCGAAACTTTGGCCCTAGTGTGGAGCTACCACCCTCTAACTTCTTCTTGATTTTAGGCACGCTCATTTTTCATTTTTTTTTCTTCTAGTTTTCGGTCGCTGCTAGCATGTCACTTTGATCTGACAAGTTAACTCCCCTTTGCTCCCGTGAAAGTGGCCAGCGGAGATGAAAGTAAGTTTTAAGGCTGGTGTCTTTGTGACGCGTCCGCAACGCTCCTCGCTAAGCGGCAAAATTTTCCCCGTGGATTTTGATTCCAGGGAAAGTCTGGTAAGCTGGTAGCTCCAGAGCGGTCAATCTGTTACGCAAACACGTTTGTAGTCTGCGGCACTGGCAGGAAAGTCTCCTGGAATTGTTACGCTGTTTTCTTTGGCCTCTGTGCAGGTGTTAACCAACGCTCGGACACATGTGGGCGATTTCGTGTATATATTGAGTCCCCTTCTGTCTCTAACTGCTTTTAGTCCCTGGAATTTTTGTCGTGAGGAGGCACATATCTTTGTGCAGTTTGCCGTTACTTTTAGTGTGGGAAATTCTTCACATCTTGCGATAGCTGCCTTCATCTGACAGACCCGCGGGACCCCTTGCCACTTGCCCGTTTTGCCTTCCTGGAAAGGCAGTATAAATCTTCTAACCCTTTACATTGGGGTGTTCCCACCTACTAAGGGGTTTTATTTTCCCGACACCCTACTACGTGTGCATTTGGGTGATTTCCCTGGCTGGGAATTTTACGCCACTCTCACCAAATACGTAGAGCGGCCATGCTCCACCGGCATCAACGTTAAAGAGCTACACATTATCGCCAGCTCTGTCACATTGTAGCCATCGTCAGCTCAATTTCATCCATAGTACTGCGCGTCGTCACAGGATTGACAGGCCTGCGCCAAATAGTGAATTCAGTGCCTCCATCGCATTTAATCGTGAGTACATTCATAGCCACCCTTTGAGATCCTGGATTTAAAGCACATCGGTGCAGCATTGGAATTTATATTAGACCTGGAAGATAATTTCATCCTTAGTGGGTGAATAGTTATTCCACGGATTGTCAGCGACTTAGAGGAAAGGGTTAACATATCTAAGCCGGCGACCTGCCGACAACGGTAACAACAGGCGAAATTTCACACCGGTGTGCCGACAAAGAAGGACTTTTGGGAGGTGGACTCCGATAAAGTAATAGTGAGGTGAAAGCTGGAGAAATAGCTGGATAGTGCGCGTTAAGTGGTGCAGAACAGCTGTGTTGCTGGCCAAAAGGAGTCAGCTGGTTTCTTTATTTTCAGGATTTTCTATGCAGGATACTTAGTACGCTAGCTAGCCAAAAATTAGTGGGTGTTTTCAGACGTGAGAGCCACGTTGATTACTAATATTATTCTTATCATTTTATTTGTCTCTAGATTTTGGAAATATAGCACTGTATGACTTTTTGTCGTTGTGTGATTGAAATTTTTGTTCGCCATTATTTTGTGTGTGTGTGTATTTTTTTGGTTTTTAAAAAATAATAAATTAGACAACCAAATTGCGGATCAGACGTTTTTCCTATCTGTACTTGTACTTGATTGATTGTGGAGTCACTAACGTGTACTTGTCCTTATTTCAAGAATAGAGAGGCGGAGTAAAAGTAGCTTTAGTCACTGATGTGAGAGTCATCACTGTTTTTGCTCCTGATGATACTCAAAAAGTAATGCCTCATAATTTTTAATTTCATTCAATAGGCAAGAAAACAGATAAAATTCACATTGAAATGTAGCCCCAAGTCTGAACTTCACAAATTTATTTCCCAATGTAGTCTCCGTTATTTGTTACAGTTTTTTGTCCAACAAGGGCATATATCCCCGCACGGTAAAAAATGTGTGTCCTTTTTCCTAAACCACTGTACGGCGCGTTTAAGTGTGTCCTCAAAGTGATGTCCGCGAAATTTTTTCAGTGGTCCAAACAGATGGAAGTCAGAAGGTGCAAGATCGGGACTGTAAGGGGGATGTGGTAATAATGTCCAGCCAAATTCTGCAATTTCAATGGTGCGTTTAGCGGTGTGTGGGGGGGCTTTTAAATAATAAAAAGTCGCCGAGACAACTTCAAATTTCAATGTAACGGTCGCATTCACCGATTCAAGAAGTTTTCACACACTTCTCATCCCAAAACACGGAGGCCATAACTTTCCTACAGATGGTGAACTTTTGAACTTCTTTCTTGTCGGCGATTGTTGTCTGTCTGTCAGGGTCCCACTAAAACTTTTGAATAACCCAGGTGTACACTTCTTTATCAACATACTTCAACCACGAAGAGCCAGAGAATGTTGTGTGGAGTCACTGCGGAGTAAAAGTAGCTTTGAAACATAGTCACTGAACATCCACTGTGGCAGGCGTGAGAGTCATTCATCTGTTGTTTTATCTTTTGGTGCCTCCTGTTATAAACAGGTTCGTAATGCCATAAAGTAGAGAAGAGTGTTTGAGAAATCCTGCTAAATTTACAAATTGCACACCGATGCAGTATTTACATACATAAAAAATAGGAGGCATTACTTTTTGACCTTCCCTCGTAATTCACTCCGTTTTACATTCAACACCAAAACTCATCTATGTTCTCAGTTCTCACTCAGATTTTTGGACTTGTCTCAGACTTTACTCAGACTAGTTGTCTTGTCTCAGACAGACTCTGTACACCACTCGTGACACTGACCACATCCTTCTCGCTGTTAGTTTCTCTTTCTTCGGGAAAAACCGAGTGGACAATACAGATTTCGTTATCCTTCACACCCGCTTTCGCAGCAGACGAGTACATTAGAATTTTTTGATAAGCGATGATTACCTGAGCTCTGCATTGTAGGCGAAACTGGATTGAACCCCCTGGTACGCGTGAGCCACGCTGAGAACCTCTGCTATAAGGTGTATGAGAAACTGGGACGAGCTAAGTTAGAGGAGCGGCGGGTTTGGGTTTGTTCAGCTACGTTCTCCTTTTAAGCGCTCACGCCAGAGTCCTGTATAATCAAAACGCTTTTGCATGTAAGTGTTAGATTGAGTAATGTTGTTGAATTTAGTCTTTCAAATCCTCAACCACCGCTTTCTACTGAACAAACCCCTGTGGTCCAATTTTCCCTTATCGCCCACTTTGATCCTTCGAACTCCCCCTGAGAAGGGGGGGGGGGCGATACCGTACACTTTCCGAACCACTGATCTACCAAAACGGTGTACCATTACTCAATCATTATGTGGTAATATACACGTTGTTCATCAACAGATTGTACTCGTATGTCTAGTGGTTCTGTTATTTAGGATTGGGTGTAGAGATAACGAGGACAGAGGATTAAATGAAAAAAAAGGATAGAGGACAGAAATGGAAATTAGAGAAGATGGTACGCGCATTTATTTCTTTAAGAGGAGTTTGTGAGATCAACCAATGTACCTTCGTCTTTCTATCTTAATTAAAGTGGTTTGGCCATCTTATAAAACTGAAGCCCCATCAGTTACCACTAAGCGCCTACAACAGTAGAAAATCAGTTTTTATGGCAGGTAGAAGCCTTAGATGTTCATATCCTGTTGATAGGCAATATTACAAAAACTCTACAACAACACGGGCTCACACCAGCCAATGTGAAACACTTGACTCAGAACGAAAACTCCAGCACCCTACAACGCAATAGTGAACCGAAAAAGTATGAGAATGTAGCTATATTTGTCTGCCTCATACTTCAACATGCTTTGCGTATTGCCGTATCTCATTCAAACTTTTCGCATGTGCTTCATTGTCTTGTGCTACAATCAAAACTGTCTCAATATTTGTCTGCCTATCTTTCTATTAATAGAAGTCACGGAAACTAACAATTTTAATGTCAATAATTATTTCATTAACCATTCACAAGTAGATGTTAAACTTTTTTGTTTTTTAAGCGTTCAGCAAACTAGTGAATTACTGTCGTCGTGTTGTATTCATTGCGTCAGTCTGAGATCACGTCTTGACAGTTCATCTACATTCGAACTGTTCTCCTTGTATTTGTCAGTTCTCGTGTTGACATATTCACACATCCCCGCCAACTGTCCAGCCACGTTTGACATGCCTGTGCTCAGAGAAACATATGGAGGTGCGAAAGAGCTAGTGGAACTCCTGCTGTTGACGACAGTTGACGCTGTTGTATCTCTCAGCGGGGATCATTTAGCTGTTTCAAAAGTAGCTCGTCGGGGCACTGAGTCGTTCTCAGCGGTAACTGATGGAGCGCTATTATGTTCCGTTTCTATGCCATAAGTAGGTGTATATTCATAGGTCAAGCTAGTGGTTGCTTTGACTGGGGTCTACATCTCACAACAACGAACTTGGACCATGGGTTTAGTTATAAGCGTGACCTGCCCTACACAAGCACAGCCAGGCACATAAGCTAAATAACTAACGATATGTTGTGGTAGATCATCCGATTGGCTAAGCGGTAGGATAGCGTTTTCCTCAGCTGCACTGTTACCAGGTTCCTGGATCGAGACTTGGTAGCTTCACGTTCCATTAAAAAATTGCACATTTTCATCGTTTTGGCGAGACGAGCGCCCTTCAACCTAGACACAAGGTTTGTTAGTTATATTAGGGCGCTTGTTCAATTATAACAGACAATGGGGTCCGCTCTGCTACACTGCTGGCCGCTGGACATCGTCGCCGTTTTGATTATATTAGCAGGCACACAAATCGTCGTGAAAAATTATCTTCTGGCTTCACCAGCACACAAAAGTTCACCCCCTTGCCGACTCCGCACACACAACAAGGTCAGGGTCGTGGCGGCCAAAAATGGCAAACTATTGCTTCCGAAAAGTTCGAAAAATGATGCCTGATGCTTAAAATTTTACGTGATGCAGTTGTTCAAGTATGTAAACTGTGAATAAATCGTGTGAACTGTTTACAGCCTTATCTGGACTCATTGCACTAGTTATTGTTGCTGGTGTTCGTGAAACATTGACCTTGGCCATATGCCATATTATTCTATACAAAGTCACTGTTGCGGATACGTAATTGGGGTAGGAGAAAACTGTTAATGCAATCGCTGATGAATGGCAATCGTCATAGGTCGGGCTTACGAATGGCCGACAGGTGTGTGAATATGTAGATGTCAACATACGCGAATGTTAAAGGGTTCTGGCATACCTGGACAAACTGGACCCTCACACCACAGCAAAACATAGGAGTCAGGGAATGTCGGAACGAGTGGTAACGTAATACAGTTTATTACGACAGACTCACGTAGACATCATGGGACGACATTTCATAACAAATCATGGAGCATCAACGGTTCACAGCATAATCATACAGCATCAGGTACAAAATATCTTTTACATCAGTTGCATAAACCACAGACCTCAGCACAGTACACTGTTACAATAAATATCCCTCAGGAACAAACTTCCAACATCTTAAATATCTAGTAAGTAAATCCAATGGGGAAAAAAATAGGCTGCGTAACAAAGCAGCTCACAGCATCTCTTATTTCATAATAGACCAAGGTAAACATCCATTAGGAACAAAGGTTTGTCTGAATATCTTCAACAATAATAATACTTGCGGGCGGCATACTCCATGGCCTCGAAAAGATATCTTCAATATCACAAAATTCTCCCCTTTACAAAAGAGACACCCTGGAACGCACTAGGGAGATGGGACCGCCATCCCGAAGCACTGCCAGCAACACACTGTCTCGAGATTTTCCTCTCTCAGTACAACTCAGTAAAAATTACACAATTGCCCGGACCAACCGCGTTTGGCTACAGCTTAACCGTCTCTTCCCCAAACTAACACTAAGAATCTTCGAAAACTTTCTTTATCTCATTTTTTTAAAAAGACTGACACAGACTCAGATTGAGCTATGTTCAAAAATTACAGAGCACAAAGCCCCCAACTGAAAAAAATCATCTCATCACCAAAAGCGTGCTTACTAGCGTGTGTAACAAAAATCCGACCCGTCCATATGAGTCTTTAACACTTAACTCCCATTAATAAAACATGACTTAACAGTCACAAAAGAACACGCAACAATGATGAATGTAATAAAGTCTTACAGTGTAGTAAAGTTGTGCTACAGTATTTGAGTATATGATGAATGTAACAAAGTCTTACAGTGTAGTAAAGTTGTGCCAAAGTCTCTGTTATATGACCACTGTACCAGAGTCTTACAATGTAGTAACGGTGTACCAGCTTTGAGAATATCTATGACGACCTTACCACAGTTCAGTTGATGAAGAAGCTTGTACAACACAAATTGTGGCATAGTCATTCAATATTGGATGCTCCACAGTCTCTCAAATTATAGACGATTTACCAGACTAAGTAACTGAGTTGTTCAACTTTTCCTCATTCTTTTATGTTGATCTTATTTTGTACTTTACAGTTTTAAGAGCATACGGCTGACAAACTTGTCTCTGTTTCAATCTGACATGATTGTCAGTCCAGTTTGTTACCAGGTTTGCCCTACTTCTGTTAGTTTCCACTCAGCTATTCTTCTTTGGGTGTCCCCTGATTTTCAATTGCCGCTTCTCTGTAGGATTCATTATAGTGCAATTATGCATTTGTTGCGTGCATATTTTGACGCACATATTACAAAAATCGATATGGCTATTTAATATGGGAAAAAATATAGACAGTCATTCATTTGTGTATGAAAATGCTGTCTATGGTAAAAGCGAGAGAATCCATGTTTGATTCACACTTTTGATTATAGGAGTAATCGTTCTTGATATTGATCCGGCGCATGGATTTTGCTCTCATGCCTGTACCTATTTCTTAGGGCCAGAAAATAGATTAATTTGCTTATTATGTTTATGGCCTGAATTCATATGTATTACATATTATTAGTACAAGTAGAATCAGTCCTATATTGTATATTTTGGATGGGTAGGCGGGACTAGATTCTTGTTATTCCGCTCTAGCGGAAGTATGAGTTGTCTTGACAAGTCGTGATGAGTTCCGATGTACCGTGACAATGGCGGGTACGCCTTTTCTAGGGCTGGCAGATTCTTAAGGAAAAATGGTTTATGAAGTGGTTTTTCTTCTATAGGAGATTGTTCCTCTACTAGAGTTTGTGTTAGAGACTCTCCTAAGGTACGGTACCATGTATGATTCGGACTCCATGTAATGCCAGTCCCTGTTATTGATGATCTCAGGTCGGTTAGACCTAGCTGGAATTTTGTGCTTCGCAACGCTAGGGTCAAGTTTGTATCGACGGAGATGACGGGCTCCATACTGTAATTATGGCTACGTGAGGTAACTGGATTACTGTAGCTCTGTATGGAGGAACTTTATGAAATTATGCATATGTATTGCAAATTAACTTTGGCTTATGAATATATCCTCCTGTGAGCGAGTGAGCGACAACTCAGGAAGGCGGCCATGTTAAATTCCTGTCATCATACTTTAGTATCACTGTCCAAAGAACGGGGCATGTATCTTATTACTCGGACAGTGACAAGGAGATCTCAATCTTGATAGAAACCCCCTTTTCGTGGTTTCATAATATACTACAAACTATGGACGTCAAGCAACTTTAGTTATTTACCGATCCGCCTTCACTGACGCGTTTAGTCAGATAGGGGATGCGGCCATAATGTATCATGACATTGAACTTTTGATGTACTACCCATTATTTATGAATGTGTCATGACTTCAGATCTGCTATGTATGCCTACAAATTGATGTGTCAACATACCCATGATGTACTTGTATGTCCCAGTGTGTACGTCTGAATAAATTGTGTAAACAAAGATCCCAACAGTCTGCATTGGTACCTTGTAGACACATGTGTATGAGTGATTATATTGGTCTGCCTGATCTCAACAACACACCACACTTCTTTACAGACTGACACTTTACAGCGTGGGAAAGAAAGAAACTTTACAGCATTACTAATACGCCTTTATCCTTCTCTCTTTTGTTCAATCAACGGTAGTGTTATTCGCTGTAATGGTGAAGGTAGTCTCATAGTAGATATCGCCGTAGGGAGATATGTGTTAGAGATTTCATTTATACTAGTTTTATGAGGTAGGAAAACCGGTTCCCTTAATCGCTGTTTTTCTCTTCCCTAACTCAAGAGCAGAGTCACGTACCCATTTACAGCTAAGTAGATTGGAGCCTGATGATACGTAGCTTCGAACCCGTAAACTTTGTCTCGAGAAACATGGGATCAAACACCTCTGCCCCTCGACGCTCATTTATACCTGTAGTTATTTCAGTAGTAGTCACCTTTATTTTATCTATTTCGAAAGATTCGTTGATGACATGCTTTCTCAAAATCCCCTCAGGTGGGTGTCATATTTTGTATTTGATTTTCCTGTCTCGGGTCGTTATAGCAGAATCAGAATAAGGTCAAGTTAAAGTCAGACCTGTAACAGAAACTGCCGGTGGAAGGGGGGGGGGGGGGGGGGGTGGGGTGAAGTGTAGATATTTCACTATACTAGCTCCAGCATCGAGAGGTGGGGGTGACTAGTTCCCTTCCTCGCTGCCTTTTCCTTCACAAATTCAAGAGCAAAGTTGGGTACCCTTTACAGCTTGATAGACAGGAGCGTGTCGATACCGTTAATCGAACCTGGCACCTTTGCCGCGAGACCATCGCTCTACCCACTCTGCCAATCGGACGATAGACCCAGAATACATAACTTAAAGAGCACATCAGACAAAATTTCATTTTCACTTTAGGCGGTATGCGTGCTTAAAGCAGCCAAAGAAACATCAATTAATATGGTACATTTTCTTTGACAATTGCAAGCTTCAGGATTATCGGTTGCTATGGTAATGTCCGTGCTTCTAATATCTAAATATCGTTTCAGCTTACAATAATAATCATCATCGCTTTCGTATTCGCTCCTTATGGAGCATGGAGCCACCATTGCAGCTGGTCCCCTTGCAGGAAGCCTGCACCGATCATTCAAATGTTTGTGCAGCGGTGGTTTCTGTAGTAATGTGTTTTACGTCATGAAGTTGCCAGCCCCATATTAGGTGCCTTGTTCGAAATGCCTGAGTGAGTAGTAATTCTATTCCATCTTAGTTCTGCTAATATTGGCTAAGTTATTGTTTCGGCAGAGATTGTTCTGCTACATGAACCACTACTTTCTGAAAAAACTTATTCCATTTAATCAAAGGTCCTGCTATATGCTCTTCGTAACTAACTTTTTAAGAATCTTGTAAAGGAGTTTTACTTCATTTTAGCTTCTTCTTCTTCGTTCGCTCTCAAATAACCACATCTATCTCTCTTATAAAGCTTGCAGTCCGTCTCAGGCTTCTCTCATCACCGTACTGTTTCTCCCTCATTTGGATTGGAGAAGGTCATGCTGCCGCCCTTCTCCTCTCGTGGATCTGACAGTTTTGGAGTAAGTATTCTACTGATTTTTGTGTCCTCCCCGTATGGGCCTGTTAAAGAAGATTATTAATGTATTTTTGCATGTTGACCACACTTAGTCTATTAGCAGTTAATCTACGCGGTAATATGTCTATCTGTGGTTAATCATGATGTTGCACGGGTTTTAATTGTTATTGAACGCGATATATTTAATACGTCATCGGTAGTTTATGACGTAATCCGTTTTGCACTAATATATGCAAACGGTTGGTTCTTGGCCTTTCGTCAATTGTAGTCGTCATAGTAAGACGTACCTTTTCTAGCTCCTGCTACGGTGGAGGAATAAAGTATTTTTATGTGGCTGTAATTATCTTCGAAGGCCGCCACTTGTTTTAAGAAGATTCGGGACTTATGGAAAAGTTCCGTACCTTGTAGAGAAGTATTTCTACGATAGAATTAAGCATCTTCATTTTATCTGGTCCACATTACTTGGGTGATCACCTTTCATAGGCACCCCTAGTACAGCGGCTAGATATGAATTGATGAGACGAGACTGTTGGAGGATTCTATACCATGTATGCCATTTTCTCTATGCCAATGCCATGAACTGTAATTCGTCTAGATCAGTGTTTCTCAACCCTGATAGTAGCAACGCCCCCTTTTGACAACTAATATTTTTTAAAAAAGCCCCCCCCCCCCCCCCCACCCCACATTTTAGCACCGACTCCTTGCTCTTTAAGACCCCCCCCCCCCCCGTTTTTTTAGCACCATCCTTGCTCTTTATTTATCGTGGTACACATACACACATTATAAAAATGAGTCTAGATGGCTTTTGCAATACATACTATAAAGAAAAAGGAATTATAAAAGCCTATTATATAAATATGTGTTTAAGTATAAACGGAATTATATACACCCTACAAGTTCATTATCCTTGAATACAAAATTGGCGGGTGCAAATGATTATAAAATTTGTTCTTACAAACTCTATAACTATCATAATCATATCATTTTAAAAAATAGCGCCTAAATGACTTATGATATCTTCAAATATGAATATTTAAGCCTCGATCCTTATGTAACCACTTTAAACATGAAAAAATTAAAAAAATTATTATTGATAATAATGAGATATTTATATAAACATTCATTTTACTAATGAAGCTTAATGAATCCTTGCGCTTGGCATATCTCAGCCAGTTTTGTAATATTGGTTCTAAGTTTGTTAAAATCCTCTGTTACAAATCTGCAGTCGGTTTCGTTGCTTTTGTAGTAGCAACACTACTGCGCTGAAACCCCTTCTTCACCAAATACGACGTTGGGAATGCTGTAATTAGCAATTTAGTTTTCACACCAAAGAACGGGAATACGCAAAGCCTCTGCTGGATCCCCAAAATTTTTTGTAATTGTGATGAAATCGTTGCTTTTGCCTCGAAGTCATTTTGAGCTCAATTAATTCTTATTCTTCTTGTAAATGTGGACTAACTTGTTCCAACTCCTGATTCAAACGGATTAATCACCCCAATCCGGTACGTTATTAGTTCTTGCAAGTCTTTAATCTTATGGCTCATATCATTTTTAATAGCGTCCAACTGACTGCAATAAACCTATAAATCTGAATCTTAAGCCTGTCCCCACCAAACTGCAGTAAACATGGAAAATTGAGAAAGTTCTCGGTGACTAAGATTATTTTTATATAATGTCAATTTGTTGATGAACCCCATGGTAATTCCTTTCACTTTAATCAGACTGATCTCATTTCCTTGTAGCTTAAGAAGGACCTCATTTAACTTTTCAAATATATCTGAAAGATAGGCCACATCGTTTCGCAATTCTTCTCTTTCGATGCTAAATTCTTCTTTGATTGAATCAAAAAACTCTACTGTCTCCTGACAATGGTAACATCCCAGGTACTAAAATGTTGCCTTTGGAATCCTTGAAACACTCCATGGGACGCAGGGCAAAAAAAACTATCGTGTTACAAGCTATGCGAAGGGGAATATCTTTTGTAATTGTTTCATATTGATTATTGTAAAAATGTACACAACGCCCCCCTGAATGGAAGTAGCGACCCCCAATCGTTGCGACCCATCAGAACGCCCCCAGTCATCTTGAAAACGCCCCCCCAGGCGGCGGTACCGCCCCCGTTGAGAAACACTGGTCTAGATGCAATAAACTTGTCATTTATGTGGACCCATCCACCTACGTATTTCTGAACTATACTACTGGACAAAGTTAAGGGCCGCCACTCAGTTTAGACAAGGTTTATATAATTGATTGGCAAACTGTAAAGACAAGTGAAAATGTCATTAAAACTGAGCTCAGAGAAATGTGTATACGTTTCTGTGTGCACTAGGTTAATTTTTTTTAAATGTCCAAAAACTGGGTCACTTTAACCCGCACGTGAAAATTGCCATTGTTGCTGCAAAAACTCGTGGTTTTTGCAACACGCCCCACTAGTTCAAAAGGTGAAAAAGTGAGTTGAATTTCTTTTTGTTAGTAAGTCACACATTATTAAAAAAAACTTGACTGATCTTTTCCACGGATGAATCAACTTTATTTTGTAATACATTGTTTACACCTGGTTGCATTTATTTGGTCCATAGTGGAGTTTTTCTTGATGGCCCTTAACTTTTGTCCAGTAGTATACTTGATGGCATGATAGTGATTGCACTCACGACATTCATTACGTACAGCACGATGCATTGATGTCATTCATAATAGAATAATACAAGAACCAATTACAACATAAATCACTTTCTACAAATCCCAAATGTAACAGGGCCCATATCTATCTGTCAGATTTTCATGTTGTTGTACAGGTGGTATTTGATTCTGCAATGGTCGGTTCTTAGTCTGAAAATTATCACTTGGTCTTTTTGTGTTAGTTAAGTGCCCCCCCCCCCCTAACCTTATGGTCTGTTAATATCTTTTTTTGTGAAGAGACTGTATTTTAATGCGTGTTTTTAAGCTTCTCTTTGCCTCTAAATTATCTTGTTTTTGCTTTTTTAAAATCACCCCTCCTGCTTTTAAAAAATATTGTTAAGAGTGCAGCCAGGCCGCATGAACGCAAAAGGCCTTTATTGCTGACGGGGGCCTGGAAGTCTAAATCCACAACACCTCCATGCTAATGCTGTTTGAGTTTGCCCTTCCCTGTCTCAAAGGCTTAAGTTATTCATTGCTGCTTGAAACTTAAGTCTGGCCGTCTATATGCAAAATATTTGAATATGGCCGTCCAAATCTAAAAGACTTTCAGTGCTATTTGATCTGAGAAGCATTCTGTACTATATGAGAACTGGCGTTATGAGCAGCCGACAAAAGTATATGATAATATACTTTAGTGCAAAGGCATGCACAAGACGTTACATGTACACTGCTGACACATTTACCATACGCTCTCACATTTCGTACATAATACACAAAAGTTAACACTGATATTGTGTAAATATAGAAGTATGTTATTCACTGGATATAATGCATAGCTATTTCTACTCTCTACATCAGCGACATGCAACCCCGTAGCTATGAGAATCTACTTCAAAAACACTGAGCTCGCTAAAGAACTTCCTTGATGAAAATCATGACTATATCAGAGTATTTGAGTATTCATTCATAATTTGAAATAAGTGCAGCTAATATTTAACCTTCTATCTCTGCCGAACGATCAGCTTCTTACAATTCTATCCACTATACAATATAATATAAATGTGCTTGATTCAGTTCATCCCAAGTAATTAAAACCGGATAGACGTTGTACTTGACTGTTTTTGATTTCGGTTCTGGTAGTGAACATATTACATAACTATCCGGTTTGATTCCTGCACAACCAAGCCCTCTACGCTAGCGGCAGGTAACCCAGAAGCTATGAAGATCTACTTTAGAACCACTCAGCTCTAGAAAGATTTCCCTTAATAAAATCATGCATGTTTTCGAATTTCAGAGTGTTCGGAATTTGGAATAAATGCAGCCTGTATGAAGTGTAACTATTATCTCAGCTGGAAGATCTGCTTCCTGCAACTCTAATAATAGAGCGGTAGAAAATTCACGTTAAATATTTTACCGAATGGTGATTTCACGTCAAAAAAGTGAATATTGCGTTTCTTTCTCATTCAGTTCAGGTTTATAGTGAATGCAGCTCGTGAGATTTCTTTACTTTAATCCTGATGATACCACACTTTTTAAATGGCAGAGAGAAGGAGCGAGTCCGAAATTTATCTAATTTAAAACTTCTTTCTCTTTCCCTCCTCCGTCACTTAGAAATCAAACAAATCATTCCCTTTATCTGTTTGAGCATGTCCTCACATGCTAGGGTTTGCTGAGGCTGCGGTGGACTTGCGGACTTTAAGAAGAAGCTCTGAAAGAGTTGTTTAGGACGGTTTACCAAATATAGTATTTTGCAGGCTGAAGTTTCCAAGGCGCATTGGAATAGTTTACTTGCTACACAATTTGCGGCCCTTTCTGTCTCTCTTCTTGCTCAACAACCATTTCCGCATTCTTTTCCTTCATATCTTATTCTCGGTTCCTCTCCTCATTTCCTGCTTCCTATTTCTTTTCTGGATTCTCTCCTACCAACTTCCACCTTCATTTTCCCCTCCGAACCTCTGGTCCCTCGCCCTCCTTCACTTACATCAGATCCGAATCTTTGTCATATTTACCCGCAAATTTATTGTTTGTTTGTTTATGCTGAGTCATGGGTGCCAAATTATTCCCAAAATATTAAGTACTCAATTCTTAATTTCAAAATTTACTTGGTCTTTGTGAGCACAACAAACGTATTAACCTCATACAACGAAGAAGCTCAATAAAATCTTGTAACCTGATTCCGCCGATCTTACGAGCAGAAAATTGAGAGCTGTGAATTAATAAATTAGGTTATGATATCTATTTTAAAATACGTTTTCAGAAATTAACTTGTAGTGCATTCATGTTGGCAAATAATGTTATTTGCGTTATTTCCATATAATGCAACATGTAATCTTCTCTAACTAGTTCAAGATGACGATCTCAAACGAACTATTCAAAATGGGGTTGTTAGTATTTTCCGTGGGTGCGTGTGTGTGTGTGTGTGTGTGTGTGTGTGTGTGTGTGTGTGTGTGTGTGTTTTGTTTTGTTTGTTTTTTAAAACAAAAAAGGCAAATAAGATTTGAAGGCAGAGAGTATACTGGGATCAAGTTAGGAAGCAGAGTAAATCACACATTTTAAAAAAAAACGTAAAAAAAAATAGCAACGATTTTAGAAGAAGTAGGAGTTGGTCGGTGGTCTGCTACTATACATCAAAAGTTGTAAACCTGGCACTGTACTGATTGCTTGTACATGGCCAAAGAGGACGAGGTGGACACAGAACGAATCTATCAGCCGGAATTTAAAAAAAAATAAATAAAATAATGATCAAGCGGAAAGGAGAGACATCGAAATATGCTAAATGGAAACTTTTTTTTTTTCTTTCTACATTATATCGTCATCTTGAGCGTGATGATGTCAGATAACGAGGGTTTTGGACCATCAGTAAAGCGCAAGCGATTTATTATCACTACAGCTTCCACTGGTACTGCCACTACTACTACCACCACCACAACTATTACTACTACTGCCGCTGCTGCTAGTACTACTACTGCTCCATTCCGTGCATTTAAGATTTTTAATTGGAGCCATATTTCTTCACTGTCTGTGGCTTGATTCTATACTATCTCTGTCTCACCAAAACCCCTGATTCTTCACTATCTCTGTCTCACCAAAACCCCTGATTCTTCACTATCTGTGTTTCACCAAAACTCCTGATTCTTCACTATCTCTGTCTCACCAAAACCCCTGATTCTTCACTATCTCTGTCTCACCAAAACCCCTGATTCTTCACTATCCCTGTCTCACCAAAACCCCTGATTCTTCACTATCTCTGTCTCACCAAAACCCCTGATTCTTCACTATCTCTGTCTCACCAAAACCCCTGATTCTTCACTATCTCTGTCTCACCAAAACCCCTGATACTTCACTATCTCTGTCTCACCAAAACTACTGATTCTTCACTATCTCAGTCTCACCAAAACCTCTGATTCTACACTATCTCCGTCTCACCAAACCCCCTGATTCTTCACTATCCCTGTCTCACCAAAACTACTGATTCTACACTATCTCTGTCTCATCAAAACCTCTGATTCTACACTATCTCTGTCTCACCAAAACTACTGATTCTACACTATCTCTGTCTCACCAAAACTACTGATTCTTTACTATCTCTGTCTCACCAAAACCTCTCATTCTACACTATCTCTGTCTCACCAAACCCCCTGATTCTTCACTATCCCTGTCTCACCAAAACCCCTGATTCTTCACTATCTCTGTCTCAGCAAAACCCCTGATTCTTCACTATCCCTGTCTCACCAAACCCCCTGATTCTTCACTATCTCTGTTTCACCAAAACTACTGATTTTTCACTATCTCTGTCTCACCAAAACCTCTGATTCTACATTATCTCTGTCTCACCAAACCCCCTGATTCTTCACTATCCCTGTCTCACCAAAGCTCTTGATTCTTTACTATCTCTGTCTCACCAAAACCCTGATTCTTCACTATCCCTGTCTCACCAAAACCCCTGATTCTTCACTATCTCTGTCTCACCAAAACCCTGATTCTTCACTATCCCTGTCTCACCAAAACCCCTGATTCTTCACTATCTCTGTCTCACCAAAACCCCTGATACTTCACTATCTCTATCTCACCAAAACCCCTGATACTTCACTATCTCTATCTCACCAAAACCCCTGATACTTCACTATCTCTATCTCACCAAAACCCCTGATACTTCACTATCTCTGTCTCACCAAAACACTGATTCTTCACTATCTCTGTCTCCCCAAAACCCTGATTCTTCACTACCTCTGTCTCACCAAAACCCCTGATTCTTCACTATCCCTGTCTCACCAAAACCCCGGATTCTTCACTATCTCTGTCTCAATAAATCTCCTGATTCTTCACTATCCTTGTCTCACCAAAACTCTTGAATCTTCACTATCTCTGTCTCAATAAAACCTCTTATTCTTCACTATCTCTGTCTCACCACAACCCCTGATTCTTCACTATCTCTGTCTCACCAAAACCCCTGATTCTTCACTATCCCTGTCTCACCAAAACCCTTGATTCTTCACTATTCCTGTCTCACCAAAACCCCTAATTCTTCACTATCCTTGTCTCACCAAAACCCTTGAATCTTCACTATCTCTGTCTCACCAAAACTACTGATTCTTCACTATCCTTGTCTCACCAAAACCCTTGAATATTCACTATCTCTGTCTCACCAAAACTACTGATTCTTCACTATCCCTGTCTCACCAAAACCCCTGATTCTTCACTATCCTTGTCTCACCAAAACCCTTGAATCTTCACTATCTCTGTCTCAATAAAACCTCTGATTCTTCACTATCTCTGTCTCACCAAAACCCCTGATACTTCACTATCTCTGTCTCACCAAAACCCCTGATACTTCACGATCTCTGTCTCACCAAAACCCCTGATTCTTCACTATCTCTATATCAATAAACCCCTGATTCGGAAACATCGTGAAGTAGATCTATAGTCATGTGTTCCTTTAAGCGTTTGCTCCTTATAGAGAATGGTGCCAACAATGTAGCTAGTTCCTGTTCAGGAATCCTGATTAAATGCATTCATGTGCTCTTGTAACCGTGGTTACTGTAGCTATTTGTTTTACATGTGCCATGCACAATCTCACATTAGTGGCCTTTTACGACATGCATGAGTTAGCAATAGTTCTATTCTTATATCTCATCAGAGACACACCCCCCCCCCCCACCCCCGGGACTATACGGTGCAGATCTGTAGTAAAGGTAAAGATAGACCAATAACTGAAACCGCCGTAGGGGACTGATAGAGACTAAACCATACTAGATCCAGCTTTATAAGGTGGGGTGACCAGTTCCGTTTCTCCCTGCCTTTGCCTTCCCTAACTCAAGAGCAGAGTCAAGTGCCCATTTACAGATCGGTATACTGGAGCGTAACACTGCCAGATTTTAATCCTGGTAACGGTGCCGCGAGAGTAAAGAGCTCTAACCGCTTAACAAAAACGGACGCTCAGATCTGTAGTAATCAAGAGGAAGTGTTTGTTTGTTTTTTGTTTTTTTTTAAGTAACATTTTGCTGGTTATGGCGAGATGCACCTTGTTGGACCGAACAAAGTGGAAGCAGTTTGTTGCTGCCATACAAAACAACACCCAGGTGCAATGGCCACTGACTGCTTTGACTGTCGGCGGCTAAGGATCAAAGAAGAAGACTCTGTTCAACCTAAGTATAGGGTCCGTCGGTTATATTATGGTGCATGTTCAAGTATAAAAGACCTTGTGTTCTGATTATTCTATGACAGATTACAAAACAATATGTCAGTATTTGCCTAGCAGCCCAGAACATCCTAGCTAAGTTAACTATCGTCTTGCTGTCAAACCTGTGTGGGTTGTGTAACTTCAGTTTTAACATTGACGTGTTTGAAGTTAACGGCGCGACAGTCACTAAATCTGGGACAACGTTCTTGCTACTAAAAAAGCACGCCGTAACAAACTGAACCGAAAGCGCTTGTGTTAACAGATAAGTTAAGAGTAAAGATACAAATCTAGACCAGAGATACGAATGCACTTCAAAAGTCTGCAACTCTTTGATCATTGTAATTTTGTGACCTCTGTAACCTGGGTCGGAGATTACCGGCTTTTCAATGTTGACCTTAAGATTAAGGATCATAATCTGAGAGATGTAAGTATGTGATACCTCGATGGCCGGAAGTTCGCCATTTTGTATACCGCGATCCATTGATTCACTGTAAATACAGTTTGCATTGCTGTATGGAGACAGTAACCAGAAGAGATTATTGCAGATAAATTTGAGATAGAAGAAAAGTAATAGCATAGTATCAAATGAATATTTACGTTTTTTCTCTTTAAGAACTTTATTTTTTTCCTCTCCGTTATATCTGGACTGTTTTTTATTTTATTTTGACAGGTTTTTTTTTTGTTATTCCTATTTACTTAATACGTTATGTAGCAGAATACAAGGAAAGAATAGGGACTAGGCTACTGTTTCCACAGGTAAAAAAATGTAAAGGTAGTCCCATATCTCAGACAGCGGACTGATCATCCGCTTGCTAGTCACATTGATTACGGAAACAACAATTAATATTCTGTTGTACCAATAAACGCCTTTAGGCGTAACGGAACAACGGATAATTTCTTGTTGCCCTAAGACGCCACAAGGCGTAATGACCACAGACTGCTTGGTCGGTCGATGGCTAAGGACGGAAGAAGAAGAAGAAGTCCCATATCTGCCGTAGGGGAGTGAAGTGTTAAAGACTTCACCATACTAGAGCCAGTGGGAGCCGCGCTGGTGTAGTGGTTACCAAACTGCGCTGGCGACCGGGTGACCCAGGAGGTTTTTCGTCGACCGGGATTTGGACTGGATTAACTCGAGCCCTGGCGAGAACATTTGAAAGAGTGTCGTCGACCAGGGACTGGCGGCTCCTGAGCCATCCCAGCTCTAATGGGTACCTCCGAAATCGGCGAGTATTTGCCTGAATGGCGAGGGACACCTGTCTCTGTACAATAAAAAAAGGGATACTCACGTAAAAATCAGTCTCAGCTTATACATACTAACCTGAGATTTCGCCACGAGTAATAGCGGGAGTACGCAACAAAAACAACAAAAAACTAGGGCCAACATAAGTAGGTGGGGTGATCAGTTCCCTTCCTGGCTGCCTTTTCCTACCCCAACTAATGCCCCATTAATCTAAGGGTGTTTTAGTTAACTGGGGCCGCTTTCTTAACGCATACAGGACATGATGATGTTCTCATGTTTGATGCAAGGAATTTTTCGTCGTTTTGAGTTTTCATGTGATGTTTAAGATTCGGCTCTACCGAATTTTTTGTGTCTTTATAGCATGGTAGTGTTCAACATAATTATAAATGAAACTGAATGAGGATTAATAAAATATACAATTGGGACAACACACTTAATGTGCATGTAGAACCGGAATCCTGACTTTGAACACATTCTCCAAAACTGCCCAGCCCACGATGACCCAGGACGCCTGCCCTGGACTGGGGGGTTCAGAGCTCAGGCAGAAGCTATGGAATTACCTTGTTGACCTGGAAAAGACGATGGACTTCGTCCTAGCGACAGGCCTGCAGAATTAGCATGATTACAAACTCAACGCAGAAGAAGAAGAAGATAAACAAAAGCTTAGTTCAAATGTACCGGCCCCAAAAAACGGTCATGCGCGCCTGGGAAAATCGGGCCTGAATACTGGCCTCTCGTACTTTAAGAATTAAGGAGAACATCAATCTATCCATTTTCTGTCAACGAAACGTAGGTGCGTCTGTGCCTAAAGCACTTAGAGTGACAAATGTTATCGTCCGGAGCTCATCCTGGTAATTCAAGAAGATTCTTACAATCTTTTATCATATTTCATTGCCAGAACCCGCCCTGTTATGAAGCACTCGTGCTGCGAGAGAGTATTGTCTTGTTTACGTTTTTAAAGTGCCCCAGATGTCAAAGGTTATAAACTTTCAAGGTCTTGATGACGCAAACACACCTGTACAACATACTTGACTTGGTAAAAGGTCACTGAAGCTGATAAAGCGATTAGATTTTGTTGTCAACATTGTTCGCTAATACATCTTTAACACTTAATTTTTAACTCTTGATAGACCTTTTTACGTATATAATTTTACATGTTATAAATGCACATTAATCTGTCATCAGGCGAGAAAATGTACTTACAATTACGTTAATCAGAATCAAAACACATTTTCAGAATCATCGTGAAATAAGTTATCGGTATCGACAGGGTCTTTCAAAATTATGTACACACCCTTTTAATGCTGATAACTCATTTATCATTTGAGATAGAATGATGGCAGTATCACATTTAAAGTAGCAAATGTTCAAAGTGTCAACGACCTGCATCAATGCATTGTTCACAGCAATGAGCAACTGACTGCCATTCTGTATTGTTACCAAATGAATAGTGAAACGTAAAGTTTAAATTTGATGTCTTCTGTCCTTCATTGTGTGCGTTTTGAGATGAGCACAACCTTCTATAAAGAAAAACTTCACGAGTAATATGGCAGTATTCATTTGTATCTAACATTATTCTACTCTATTCTTGCTAAATAGCAAACATTTTTTAAAGTTATGTGTGAGTGTTATGCATTAGAAGTATGCATTCATGGTATTGAAACATCCTGTATATAATATATGTTATCAAAACCAGCACGCTTCTTAATGTAATTGAAAGTTTCAAACAATGCCAACATACATTAAACCTTTATTTCTAAGCCAAGACTCCGCGGTGCATTAAGGTTCCGCAATTCATCATCGTGGGTTCCGCTAAAAATCCTGAGATAAATAAATAAACAATTTGAAATACGGCGGAAAATTCCGAATATCGTTCTTAATTAAGGTTATAATTAGCTGTATGTGTCTGTGTTTGTTTCGATTCTAATCGACAGATATCAGAAGCATATAATAATTTAGAACTTTTTAGACATTTGTGTGATCGGTGAAACGCTTCCTATCTATTTAAATCGAATGCCAGATTTCCTAGGAATACTATCATAGCGGGAAGACGCTAGAATTTGATTGGCCACGTCCTCAGAATTTACCTTGACACCATCACCAGAACCACCATGCTATGGACTCCATAAGGAAAGCGAAAGTGAGACAGCCCAAAAGCTAACTGGAAGAGAACTTTGGAGTTAGAGATGCAAAGCTGGGGCACCACACGAAAGATGGCTGCCGACCGAGCAAAGTCGAAACAGTTTGTTCCTGCACTACAAGACGGCACCAGGCGTGATGGTCACTGATTGCTTTGTCAGTTAGCAGGCAAGGTCCAAAGAAGAAGAGGAGCAGGAATACCGAAGAGATTAATTTTTAAAAAAAAGATGCCACAACAGAACATGGAATGAAAAAAAAATACTTGAACGGATGCTGTATGAAAATATGTGCGTACATTTTACCCAGAGGCCAACCAAAAGAGCTTTCTCCTACAGCTTCCACCGGTCTCACTTCCATAAGGTTTTATTACATGTGCCATTTTCATATGTCGGGCTTTTGTTTCTTGGGACATTCGATCTCTGCCATTAATGTAGCACATTCCGAAACAATATATTTTTTTTTTTTTTTTTTTGTTCACAAAAATACGGAGAGATTGATGATAGTTATGATGATGATGCCAGGTTAAAGTTATCATTATCGTTATTATTAGATGATGGTTATGATGATGATGCCAGGGTAAAGTTATCTATCAATCAATACTCTTTAGCTCCCCAAGGAACACAGGCCTTCAAAAAAACACATGCCGAGTCTTCCTGTCACGTGCCATCAGCTCAAGATCTTTCCACGTATTCCTCATCATTTTCACCTCTGTCCCCAATTCTCTTCCCCATGTGTTTCTTGGTCTATCTCTGCCTCTCTTACCCTGGGGTTCCAGAACAAGGACTTCTTTGTAGTCAATAATTTCTGCTGCCAGCTGTACTGTCTTCCCTTGTTCGTTCAATGTTCGAACATTCCAGGTGCCACATCTGGAGGTTCTCCTAAAAGAAAGAAGGCTAGTCAGCAACACAGACTCCTTTCGGCTTTCTCAGTGTTGCGTCATTCGCGTCCCTGCCAGAGGACCTTCTCCTGTCTTGGTTGGCTGAGTTTTATTTTCCTTCGTTGACCTATCCATACATGTTGATTGTATTTTTGTGTGGTTTAACAATTTTTTACAGGATAGGGGGAACCCCCAACCCCCCCCCCCCCTTCCTACCCAGCCCTCTGTAGTCCTTTTTTACGACATGCTTCGTAGGGAACAGTGTTAATGTTCTTTGCTCCCCTTTCGGGCCCCGGTAAGACACGGGTGAAGGGTAAAGTTATTATTATTATTACTATTATTATTCCCTTAGTCACGTTTTTTCTGGTCGATAACCCTAGGTAGCTTTCACAAGATATTTTCAGAAGTCAAGAACAATGTTGCCTTGGGCTGAACAATTGTTAACTTATATCTGATCCGTCGCCTTTTGTGAAGGATTATGCAATGGTTATGGCCCGTACAAGCCCCCAGCTGAGTTAATTCAGCAAATTTTCTCTTATAAGTAATGGCTCTATATATATGTAAATATATCTCTAGATGTCTATATATATATATATATATGTATTTATTAAAGAATCATGCTCATACGTTTGCTTTCATACTTATATAACTGAATAAACGATTATTGTTTTAGTTTTAAAATAACAGGTAACAAGTTTAATAATCAATTACTCTTTAACAGTTAAAATAAATATGAATCATGGGTGAAATTTAAATGGATATAAAGTTTCTCGTCATCGAGACTTGATAGGGGATGTATAATAGTCCTTTTGCTGGTGCCCTTTTTTACAAGAACTTAGCTCTAGGTGAGTCCTGTCGCCGTGGTTTCCGTCACTTCTTTTAAGATGAGGGCCCTTCTCCACACAATTTGCTCAGTGTAAGTGGTTAGGGTTGATGCTCTTCTCTCACGCTTAGTGGCGTAGAACGTTAGTACCACAAACCGTCTGATAGCTTGTAACCACGAACTTTTTAGACAAAATAGAAAGAACAAATGCCTCTGCTAAGTACACTGAGTTGGAAGCTTAACAGGCGCATCCTCTCGCTGTCCACCCACCAATGTTAATCTCTCAGAAGAATTAAATTCTTGAGTACACAGCGTAGCTCAAGGAAGATGATTAAAAATCACCAGTACTCTTCTGGGTATTAAACTGGGAAAATGTGTCTGGACAGCGCGAATAATGATTTGTGCCTGAACTAACATTAACAAGTTACATATATCTCACAAAATGATATGATACACTTGAGGCACATGTGATGTAATCATCACTCATCACTGCTCCAGTCGGAGTCTGGGGTCACCTCTGCTGTCGGTTTTCCGCACGACTAGCAAGAAACAATCACCAGCGCTTGCTGTAGTGGTTCATGAATATACTATTTTCATATGTTGAGGTTGCCAGCCTCATATATAACCACTAAGCAAGAAAAACATGTCAAATTCACATTTGTAAAATAAATGTTACACTTACCCCAAAAATTTGGGAATCTACAATCTCCTCGCACAGGTTAGAATGGACACGAGCAATTTAGGTTATATGCTCTCGAATCACTTGGCCTGGAAATTTTGAATCCCTCTTATGACGGGTGAATCTGCGAATCACTTGGTCTGTGAAAGTTTCTCTTATGACGGGTGATCCAATTCCTTAGGTTTCCAGTTTTGGTATTTAAAGTCCTGGTTCCTTAAGTTCACAGTCTTGTATTTAAAATGCGGGTTTACTTGTAAATTCCAAAGTTGCCCAAATACGCGATCTGTCACTTATAATTATGGAATTCTAAATCCAATGTCTCACTGGCTTTTGGGAGTTGCTAGCTTGAATTTGCGAAGCTGTCTGGTCTGTGAGTCCGCTTTTCGCTATATTATATTTCTCATTCTCAATTCAAGTCTCAGATTGTGCTTCCCGGCAAATTTCCCAATGAGATTCATTGTGTATTCCGGCTCTCACTTCAATCCAATCGTAAGCTCTTTCGCACTATGTGGGTTGGGATGTTTTAATTCATAATCTCCCACGCGTGTTTTAAAATATTACATTTAATATTCCAACGCGTGACCTCTTTATAATAAAACATAATATTTCCGCCAACTCACAAACAAATATGTGACCTCTTTGATGACCAGATGCTATATTCAAATATTGTCTTCCCCAGACAGGTTATCTGTAATAATCTCACAGGAATGACCCGGTGAAAGCTATTATCTCATTAACGCCTGTGTTTCCGCATACCTCAGACGGCTCTCTCAGACAGACAATATTGGCTTCCTATTCATCCTCGTACGAGACCATATTGTGTTAAACAAGGATCGTCTCCTATCAAATGTGGCCGGCGACTTAAAAGAGATAAACGTATTACCGCTGACCAGTGATAATGACTGGGTATTGTTACGATAATACCACAGTTCCACTGGCTGAACTTAAATAGTGGTCACAGTAAAAGAATGTAAGGGCAATAAATATGCCAAATAACGATGATCATGATGACATCAAAAGTCAAGATACCAATGGTCATGATGAAATCAAAAGTCAAGATAACGATGATCATGAAGACATCAAAAGTCAAGATACCAATGATAATGATGACATCAAAAGTCAAGATAATGATGATCATGATGACATCAAAAGTCAAGATAACGATGATCATGATGACATCAAAAGTCAAGATACCAATGATAATGATGACATCAAAAGTCAAGATAATGATGATCATGATGACATCAAAAGTCAAGAACGATGATCATGATGACATCAAAAGTCAAGATACCAATGATCATGATGACATCAAAAGTCACGACCACGATGATCATGATGACATCAAATGTCACGACAACGATGATCATGATGACATCAAAAGTGAAGATAACGGTGATCATGATGACATCAAAAGTGAAGATAACGATGATCAAAATGACATCAAAAGTGAAGATAACGATGATCATGATGACATCAAAAGTGAAGATAACGATGATCATGATGACATCAAAAGTCACGACAACGATGATCATGATGACATCAAAAGTGAAGATAACGATGATCATGATGACATCAAATGTCACGACAACGATGATCATGATGACATCAAAAGTGAAGATAACGATGATCATGATGATATCAAAAGTGAAGATAACGATGATCATAATGACATCAAAAGTGAAGATAACGATGATCATGATGACATCAAAAGTGAAGATAACGATGATCATGATAACATCAAAAGTCACGACAACGATGATCATGATGACATCAAAAGTGAAGATAACGATGATCATGATGACATCAAAAGTCAAGATACCAATGATCATGATGACATCAAAAGTAAAAAAATGATGATCCGGATTACATCAAAAGTCACGACAGCGATGATCATGATGACATCAAAAGTCAAGATAACGATGATCAAGATGACTGAAGTCAGCCATTAGAACTTCCAGTTTAAGAGCTATCCCATGGCCATCTGTCTTTTCTAATTGGCTACTAGTTGTTGAATCACGCTTTATTTGTTAAATGACGTGAATGTCCACCAGTTGATAAATGTAGATGTTGGGACTGGTGTAGTAAAGTGTAACGATTGTCAACTCATTAAACCCAGCACAGTTTTGGTCATACAGGTCATCTTGTCCTGGAACGTGATGAGGCTCCGACAAGAATGTGAGTGTAGACAATGAGTGTGTATATGAATGTCAGAACGCGAATGGTAGAATGATTCGATAGAGTTGACAAGTTGGTAGTACATCACTCATACTCACACTGTTCGAATTCAAGAAGTACTGGAACTACGGTGGTCTTTTTATAACATTTAATGAGACGCACACTTGGACAGTACGTGTATGGTTACAGGAACAAATGTCGACATAGACAGCATAATGTTGATCACAGGCATATCATCTTAAGTTAGCATTCATGCTTGGCAAATATCATAATGGAGCATTCGTAAATAAGCATTCAGAGTTCCATCATGTAAATCATCTGGCTTTACTGACTGGGCACGTCAGACCATAACCAATATATAGGAAGGCTCCTAGACCTAATCTCGTCTAGCGAATATCCCTTCACGTAAAGTTCAATATATATATTTTTTCCATAAAGATATAGGAATCCCAGACATGGGTTCTCACATGTAGCAGTGATCTCTTGGTTCATCGAGCGATAGTACAGGCATCCCTTTTTCTCACTCGATAAATACAAAGTATATGAATTTCAACATGGCTGTTCTTCTCTCGTGAGTTTCACTCACTATAGGATCCAGACCAAAATTGGTCATTCGTTAAATGTCCTCATTTCTTCATAACTTCTGTCATAGAGGTAATTGAATAATATCATATAATCTAGTGCTGATACATAGGAATGTCATCTTCCTTTGAATAAATATTCTTTTCAAAAGTACCACTGTGCATCTGTTTATCGACAACGATGGCGAAGCCCAAGTTCATAATAAATTGTGGTTTTACCTTTCTATGCGAAATATAACTTTGCCATTCCTTGGCAAAAGAGAATAAACACTGGGGTAAAGTACATACAACATGTCTAAATGACTATCACTTTTCCCCATCTACTTATAGATCACTTTTTCGGCGATAGGCCGGCTACATCAAAATTCTACATCCAGACAGGATGACAGCCATGAATCACACCCCTTGCTAGCGATACTTCCGCTGCATAGCCTTTGACCTTTTCTAGCGACAACCAACATAGTTCGACTTAGAAATGTAAAGATATCCATATATAAGACAGACTCGTCCTACTCATACAAACACTACGTATAAATTCAGGCCATAGATATACTGAAGCAAGAATAATCTATTCCTACCCAGCCAAAGAATAAATCGCAGTAGGCCTAAATTCGTCCGCGGAGTCCGATCGAAGATGACGGAACTGCCTTCAAGGGAAGTAACTCAAAAATGACTTCTCCTTAAGCACTTAAAAAGGAAACACTTTGTTTACCAAAATATTTGCGAACATAATAAGTATATAAATGTATTATATTGCAAGATAGTAAAAATTGCCCTTTACAGTCTTACCACACCTCCCGGGAAAAAAAAAAAAAAATTTTTTTTTTTTTTTAAATACATCTAGGAGCACCATACAATAGGCTCAAAACGCAAGAATACTGCGCAGATGCAAATATCAGGAATAACTATAATTCCTAATATGACCGGTGAGAATATATCTCAAAATCTGAGAGAAATTGTTTCTCTACGAATAAATGTTTCCAGGAAGGTGTGATGTACGTATAATACAATTCTGGTAATTATACAATGCATACCAAAAATTCACACTATAATCTTAAATTTATGATTTATGAAGAAACAATCATCAAAGAACAGCGGTGAATAAACATCAATAAACCGCTAAGTAGAGATACCATCATTCTATTATTAAATTACAAATGTGTATCTTAGTAAAGAACAAAAAATAACTGTTGTAAAGTTATACATATTAAAAAATCCAATATTTAACAGTTAAGTGGCATCATGTGGGCATCTGGACAGAATGTCCGCCATCACATTTTCTGAACCACGGATAGCTCGTACCGAAAAATGAAAAGGTTGAAGAGCGATTGCGTATCGAGTTGATCTCGAGCTCTTCAAGTTCTTACTTTGGATAGCCGTAAGAGCTTTTTGGTCAGTTTCCACTACGAAATGCGCGCCCAGAAGGAATCTTTGGAGTTTGAGAATTGACCAAACCATTGCCAATAATTCACGGTCTAAAACCGAGTAATTCCTTTCTGCAGCATTAAGTTTTCTGGATATATACATTACAGGATGCAGAGTTCCAGAGTACTCTTGCATTAGTGCCGCTCCAATCCCAGTGGATGAAGCGTCACTACGAAGAACAAATGTCTTATCTGTTGTAGGTAACACTAAAATAGGTGGTGATGAAAACATAGTTTTGATCTTCTCTAGTGAGGATTGGCATTCATGAGACCAGTGAACCATGTTAGGCGACCCTTTCTTTAATAGTGTAGAGAGAGGTGCCATGATAGAGGACAGATTCGGAATGAAACGTCCATAAAATTGTATGAGACCTAAAAGACTTCGCACTTGCTTTTTAGTCCTAGGGATAGAGATGTTAAGTATCTTAGTGATATTATGGTCTTCTGTCTTCAAGAAACCGTGACCTACTCGATGGCCTAAGAAAGCAATTTCGCTAAAGCCAATACAAGCTTTAGATGGTTTTGCTGTCAGGTTATACTCACGCAGAGTTGATAATAATTCAACTAACCCTGAATAGTGATCTTCCCAAGTATCGCTGAAAAGACAGATGTCGTCTAGATAAGCAATGACATCTGACCGATACGATAGGATTCGACGCATCATGCGTACAAATGTAGCTGGTGCGTTCATAAGGCCGAAAGGCATAAAATTCCATTGGAAAAGGCCTCTGGGAGTAGAGAAAGCGGTAAGAGGTTTGGCGCGTTCGGATAATGGAACTTGCCAATATCCTTTAGACAAATCAAGTTTAGTGAAAAAATGCGATTTAGAAAGACGAGTAAGTAACTCTTCTAGTAAAGGCATAGGTTCAGCATCGAACTTCGTAACTTGATTCAATTTGCGATAGTCAACGCAAAGACGTATGTTATTGTCTTTTTTCCGAACAATAACCATCGGCGAAGAATATGCAGAAGTGGATGGTTCGATTATTTGTAAATCTATCATTTCATCCAACTCCTTTTCAACCTGTGTTTGGAAATGTATAGGGATAGGATAAGGTCTAACCCTAATTGGAGTATGTTCAGTTAGAACAATGTCATGCTCAATGACATGAGTTTGTCCAGGGATGTCAGTGAGGACATCCTGAAATGTTTGTAACATAACCGAAACTTGTCGCCGTTCTCCTAGAGACAAATCAGGAGAAACAGTAACGTCTTTCCATGATTCACTAGAATGAAGTGGGATCATTGGAAGCGGAAGATTAACATCCGAAAAACTTGTTTCCTCATCCTGTATTACAGACAGTGATGAGTAATGACCATGTTTGACATGAGAATCGTCCGTTGCCTGGAAAATAGGCTGTAGATAGTCAGGACGTTCATGGAACTCCGTAAGCATATTGATGTGGAAGGTTTTATGCTTCCCGTTGATATCGACGATGTAGTCAACATCTGAAATTTTCGATATTATATCGTACGGACCTTTCCAACTAATAAGGAGTCTATTTTCACGACAAGGTAGCAAAACAAATGCTTTGTCACCAGGACAAAGTTGTCGTAAAGTTCTCTTCTTATTAGCAAATTGTCTTGCCTTCTGCTTAGCAAATTCAGAAGAGGACGTTGCCAATTTGCATGCTTCGATAATCTTCTGTCTCAGCGCGATGACATACTCGTAAGAAGATTTTGTGTCATCGTCAATATTGTCAGCTGTTATAAGATCATGCAGCAAAGACATTGGGCCGCGCGGTCGCGCGCCAAAGACAAGTTCAAAGGGCGAAAACCCTGTATGTTCATTGGGGACCTCTCTGTACGCGAAGAGGGCCGCGGGTAAAACCCTATCCCAATCTTGAGGATGATCCTCAGTTATCTTCCCTAATAAGTTCTTAAGTGTTCTATTTAGTCGCTCGACCATCCCATTGGACATAGGATGATAGATGCTACTCAAAGATCTCTCTATCTGTAGAGTAGACATTACTTGAGACATGGTATCCGATATCAGTTGGGTGCCATGATCTGATAATATTTCTCCGGGGAATCCCAGCCGAGAAAATATAAGCCAAAGAGCATCTGCAATGTCAGCGGTAGTAATGCTCTTTAGAGGGATAGCCTCTGGCCAACGTGTGCACATGTCTACACACGTTAAGATAAACTGATGTCCTCTAGCAGATTTGATCTTGAATGGACCAATGATGTCTATCGCCATTTTCTGGAATGGACGAATAGGAATATCTGCAGCCTGAATAGGCGCAGCATGACGAGGACCTTTGGATTTGACTTCTTGACATACTTTACAGGATCGACAATAGATCCGTATGTCCTTGTTCACAAAAGGCCAAAAGAAAGCCGCAAGAACTCTTGACTTTGTACGGGAAAAACCCATGTGACCAGCACACTGAGAGTCGTGTGCATGTTGTAAGATTTTAACTCTCAAATTCTTGGGTACAAGAATCTGAGAATGACTTGACTTAGTGGAGTCTTGCACCATACGTACAAGTACGCCATTCTTCATTGTAATCCAAGATTTACAATTTGAATCTTTATTCGGATCACCTTTCGTTACAAGAGTGAAGAATTTCTTAAGAGTCGGATCTTCTTCTTGTTGTTTTATAAACGAGTCACGAGAAATTACCAAGGGATCATCTTGGTTATGCACTTCATTATCTTCAACAGATGAAGTTTCAGGCATATTGAGAGCTTGAGCTCTAGTGACTACCGCATTAGCAGATTGCATATTTTGATTTTCCCAAACGGAAATTTGCTCCGGAGTGCATTCTTTGACTCCGTGAATGCGACCGATGATAAGATCAGCGATCGGATTCGGCAAAAGACATGCGTGTACATCTCCTGTGAAGAAAGGAGTAGCAATCCTAATTATAGCGGTAGAGTATTTCTCTATGGTGCCGCCAAATGTTACGCATTTGACTACTTTGCCTGTAGAATGAGAAGGATCTATGAGTGACTGCCTAACCCCAATAGTTGTGCATCCAGAATCAAAAAGTACTGAGACTGGATTGTCATTTACTAAACCTTTGTGTAAGACAAGAGAACCTCTCCCATCATGCGCGATTGACGCAGGAAGAGCGGGAAGAGGATGCCCACAGCTTAAAGTAGACACTGTGGTTGGCTCAAATAATGTTTTGCATTGGGGGCACTGAGATGCTCTCCCAAAATCAAAAGCGGCACATGCCATATTATTAGAGTCATCATTATCTTTATTTTGTTTATAGGCTTCGTGGGACTCTTGCTGTGCAGAGTTCGCCTGGTAATGAGCTTTATGTTTTTTGAATTGTGCTCTACCTCTGTTATTATTGCCTCTGTACTTATCATTGTTTCCACTATTATAACCCCTACTCGGGTTTGAATCATAGCTCCTTTGGTTACTATCATCATATTCATTATAATGAGTATCTCGGTAATTATGATCCTGTTGTCTCCATGAAGGAAAACTTGGATAGTTTCTAGAATGACTTCCTTTGCGGAAGTTCCTGTAATTATGACCACCCCTGAATCGAGGGCTGTCAGCTCTTCTCCAGGTATTCGAAGAAGAACCCTGAAATGATTGGTTACCTTGGTTCTGATAACTGTAATAGTTACCTTTTTTATTAAACCTATTTTGAGGTCCTTGGAATTTGTGAGAGTGATTAGGGTTGTATGGTGTTGCAGAAGCAACTGGCATACCTTCTTTAACCTTACTGTTGCTAATAGCTACGTCCGGATGTGCAGTGACGTATTGGGTACAATACTGTTCCATTTCTTTTAGAGACTTAGGTTTACGCTCATGTAAGAATTCGAGGAAAGGTTTATTTATACTTGACATAATCTTGTCTCTGAGTATCAAGTCCATAAGGGCTTCATAAGTCTTTTCTGTTTTGGATAGCTCAATCCAACGATCAAATGTAAGACGTGTCCTTGCAATGAATTCTGAGAATTCTACACCTGCCTCAGGCACCATTGTCTTAAACAACTTCCGATAACCCTCTTCAGACAACTGATACTTCTTTAATAAGGCTGCCCTAATAACATCATAGTTATCTTTGTCAGCCTCTTCAACCAAACTTAAACTAGTCAGAGAATCACCTTTCAGATTTTCTGATAACTGGTTAGCATATTGTGATTTGTCCACATTATGGGCTCGACACGAGCGTTCAAATCTATTTAGCCAGAATGTTATGTCATCACTGGAAGGGTTGAACGCTGGTACCTTGACCTTGTAAGTAAAGGGTTTACCATTACCACCAGATGCTTGATTACCATCACTTATGTTTGTTAACTTTAACTTTTCTAACTCAAATGCTAAAAGTTCTTTTTGGTGTTCATGTTCTCTTATTGCTTTTTTCTCTTGAGCTTCAGCTTGTAATTTTCTCTCTTCTGCAGCAGCTTCATCTTTTCTTCTCTCTTTTTCCATTTCCATCTGGAATCTTTTTTCATCAGTCTGTATCTGCAATTTCTTTTGTTCATCCTCTCTTTGTAATTTTTTTTCCTCAGCTTCTAATCTTTTCTCCTCAGCTGCTAATTTCTTTTCTTCAATCAATGCTTTTCTTTCTTCAGCAGCAGCAGCTAATGCTTTGTCATATTGAGCAACTGCCCATTCTTCTAATTGCTGACCAGTCTTATCAAGAGCCCTGCCTTGTGTGATAAAATAATCTAATGTAGACATGTTGTCTAATAAGATCAGTAATTTGCAAAAGTAAATAAATTCACTTTCTTAGTCTTAATCAAAGACCTTGTATGATAACTTTTTAACCTGTGGAAAATAGTACTTAACTATCCCAATCACTGTGGGAAACAAGCCTTACAAAGGTCTTGTATAAATCCTTATATAATAACAGCTATAAGTTGCTGGTTCACTTTATAATATAAGTGCAGTGCACCAGAAATAGTGTTTTATATCATCAACTGTGTACCTTTAGTAATAGCAATTAACTATCAGTTGATTCTTGTACATCAATTTATATGATCAACTATATTTTAAATAGTGTATGTCGATCAGGCACAAAACAAAACAGTTATACAGAAGAACATGAAAACATTTGCGGAAATGACATAAATCAAATGGGAAAAACAATAAAAGATAACCCGCAAGAGGATAACAAATACAAATAACGCCACAGTATATAAATATAAATTGAGAATAGAACTGAAAGATAGAATAGGGTAGACCAACAAATTACAAACAAATCAAAACAAACTAAAGAACAGAGGAATATTACAAAAACAACAATGAGTACAGTCTTCACAGCTAACACTAATAGCAACAGCTGTCGCAGCAAATTTTCAATCAAGAAAATTGCACCTATAGAAACGCACACATCAGACCCTCTATTACGTGGGATACTCTGTTGTGTGACAAATATCACATATAAATATTTAAACATAAATACATAAATGCATAAATAGTATGGCAATATGATGTAAATAGAGTGTTGCAGAAAGAATGTGTTGTAAAGAAGGCTCAGTTACACTGCCTAATAGTACAGTACTGTGGTACTTTATTAAACAAATACTTCTGGTCTAATTATTTTAAATTCAACACAGAAATAGAAGTTCCATCGTTGATGTGAATGATAACAATCGATGTAGGACTTCTCAGTTCAATAACATTTCCTTTCGCAAACACTGTCAAATATTCTCCAGTCCTGATGTGTAATGTTCTATGTTTCAACCAAGCTTGCTGTGTAACACTGTCAGTTGTATGGCAAATGTCCAACGAACCAAATGTCAACAAACGCTGACCTAGTTACCGCATACTCTCGACAGGACAGGTCACGCTGACATCACTGTAGAGTTGTACTGTTGATGTATTTGTGTGTCGTAACAGACCCCAAGGAACGTCTGGTCTCAGAAGTTTACTTCTCAATATGGTCACTGTGCAGGTTGACCCAGGAAGCTGGCACACCAGTTGATAAACTCTGTATTGTTGTTGTTAACTCATACTGGCTACTAGTTGTTGAATCACGCTTTATTTGTTAAATGACGTGAATGTCCACCAGTTGATAAATGTAGATGTTGGGACTGGTGTAGTAAAGTGTAACGATTGTCAACTCATTAAACCCAGCACAGTTTTGGTCATACAGGTCATCTTGTCCTGGAACGTGATGAGGCTCCGACAAGAATGTGAGTGTAGACAATGAGTGTGTATATGAATGTCAGAACGCGAATGGTAGAATGATTCGATAGAGTTGACAAGTTGGTAGTACATCACTCATACTCACACTGTTCGAATTCAAGAAGTACTGGAACTACGGTGGTCTTTTTATAACATTTAATGAGACGCACACTTGGACAGTACGTGTATGGTTACAGGAACAAATGTCGACATAGACAGCATAATGTTGATCACAGGCATATCATCTTAAGTTAGCATTCATGCTTGGCAAATATCATAATGGAGCATTCGTAAATAAGCATTCAGAGTTCCATCATGTAAATCATCTGGCTTTACTGACTGGGCACGTCAGACCATAACCAATATATAGGAAGGCTCCTAGACCTAATCTCGTCTAGCGAATATCCCTTCACGTAAAGTTCAATATATATATTTTTCCATAAAGATATAGGAATCCCAGACATGGGTTCTCACATGTAGCAGTGATCTCTTGGTTCATCGAGCGATAGTACAGGCATCCCTTTTTCTCACTCGATAAATACAAAGTATATGAATTCAACATGGCTGTTCTTCTCTCGTGAGTTTCACTCACTATAGGATCCAGACCAAAATTGGTCATTCGTTAAATGTCCTCATTTCTTCATAACTTCTGTCATAGAGGTAATTGAATAATATCATATAATCTAGTGCTGATACATAGGAATGTCATCTTCCTTTGAATAAATATTCTTTTCAAAAGTACCACTGTGCATCTGTTTATCGACAACGATGGCGAAGCCCAAGTTCATAATAAATTGTGGTTTTACCTTTCTATGCGAAATATAACTTTGCCATTCCTTGGCAAAAGAGAATAAACACTGGGGTAAAGTACATACAACATGTCTAAATGACTATCACTTTTCCCCATCTACTTATAGATCACTTTTTCGGCGATAGGCCGGCTACATCAAAATTCTACATCCAGACAGGATGACAGCCATGAATCACACCCCTTGCTAGCGATACTTCCGCTGCATAGCCTTTGACCTTTTCTAGCGACAACCAACATAGTTCGACTTAGAAATGTAAAGATATCCATATATAAGACAGACTCGTCCTACTCATACAAACACTACGTATAAATTCAGGCCATAGATATACTGAAGCAAGAATAATCTATTCCTACCCAGCCAAAGAATAAATCGCAGTAGGCCTAAATTCGTCCGCGGAGTCCGATCGAAGATGACGGAACTGCCTTCAAGGGAAGTAACTCAAAAATGACTTCTCCTTAAGCACTTAAAAAGGAAACACTTTGTTTACCAAAATATTTGCGAACATAATAAGTATATAAATGTATTATATGTAGGGTACAGTGTTACTATTCTTTGCTCCACTTTCGGGCCCCTGTAACACACGAGTGAACTAAGGTAATTCAGATTTAGGTCATTCTGGAATTCTCTGAACCAAGGTTTCTTAATGTGTGGTCCACCGACCTCTTCGAAGTCCATGAATGGATTCAAGTCGGCACGTGCACATGAACTAAAATGTGAAGTTTTTAATTATGCCTTTATGTGATTTTTGTTTTCTAAGAAGGGGTCCATGGCCCTTCATCAGCCAATCATAGGGGTCCGTAGCTTTCGTCGGGCAAGCGGCCAGGGCGTTTGAATTATCTCTCCCCAGTGAGATTCGCAAGTTCACAACCCCACCACCCACCTTTGTGTGAATTAAAGCCAGTACCCGTACTGTGTGCAATCATTCTCACTTCATGTAACTTCAGCGCTCATGTCTGTCTCTCTGACTGGCGTTGTCTCAAGATGACTGCGACAAAATTTGAAATCTGAAGCCGCGTGTTACAGGACAAATAAAGCGATAAATATCTGCTAAGAAAATATATAATAAACACTCAGCAGACACACAGCGGACTTAAGATAAGGTTTACTCACTATTTTTAGACATGTCTAAGTGAATTGTGTATACATTTTTGCCTTTTTGTCTGTATGTTTAACGTATTGTTTAAAAGTATTCCGTGTTTTTAGGATGACGATAATCTTCTCGTCTTCATTTTAAAAAAAAAAACAAAAGAAATGTTGGCTCGTTTGGTGAGGCACGTCTCTTTCACTTTAGACACAAGATCCGCCAGTTATATTAAGGCGCATGTACCATTATTTAAAAAAAAAACATTATGATCTGAAGTATGATTAATTTTTCTCGTCTTCCTGGCTGTAGACTGGGCTGTGAAGACAACGACATCAGCCAATAGACTTAGAATTCAGTGGACACTGCCACAACAGCTTGACGATCTGGATTTTACCTATGACCTGAATTTTCTATTCCATAACCGTAAACAAATGCAAGGGGAAAGAAAAGAGATTACTCGAAGAGATGTTGCAGCGATTGGGTCTGAAAATACACAGAGAAAAGATAAAGATCATGACCAAAAAATGCGGTTTGGTTTTACGGACTATCATTATTGCATACGGACAACTCCATCAGTGCTCCCATCTCCTCCCTTAGATCACGCAAGGAGGACATCAGCACAGTGCACGAACCCCGTAGCACCGGCGAGATCCCAAAGTGTGTATAAAGGAATTATACATCTGGTGGATAGGTTTCTAATTTTCAAATTGTGCCAGGGCAGCGGCCTTATGGCCTACTCTTTACGATTTCCAACTACCGTGGGATTTTTAACTTGCACACGGGACCTCTTATATTTGTACCCTTATCCGAGAAGGCTAGGCATCCGATCTTACTACCCAGGAGACCAGGGGGGAGTAAGACATCATTAAGACCACTAGTTTTGGAAAAAAAATTTCCATATATTATATTTCCTCTACTGGGAATCGAACCCGGTACCTTTAGAATTCGAGGCGGACGTCATACCTCTTAGGCACTCCGACCCCAATAAATGCGGAAGATGGTAATAAGATTAAGCATGGAGCACGTGCCTATAGCACGCATCTACAGAATGTGAAGCGAAATATATATCGGACAGTACTTTGCAAACGAAAATAAAAATAGAAGGGAGTCCGTATGAAAAGGATTTTACGCAACGCAGCACACTGATAGAAGCAAATAATAATAAAAACTGTATGTCCAGAGGAAGATTGGTATCTCCCCTATCTATTAACAGTGGTTTCAGTACAATATAATGTTGCCTTCTCCAGCAAGGCAAGCCTGAATGCGGCGAGGCATACTTCCCGCAAGTGTTTGTAGGTAATTGTGAGTCAGACTGTCCCAGTATTTTTCAGCTACCTTCTTCAATTGTTCAACGTCTCTGAGTCCACTCTTTTTTAAATGATTCTTGAGTAGTGCCCAAACGTTTTCAATTGGGTTTAGGTCGGGACTGTTGCTGGGCCACTTCAGCCTATCACATTCTTCTCTTGCAGCCATGCTTTGGTGGTATGAGCTCTATGCTTTGGGTCATTGTCATGTTGAAATGTGCACCCATCGGGGTACATGACCTGCATAAATGGCAGAAGGTGTCCCTCTAGTATATCGATGTACCTTTCTTTCGTGAGAATTCCTGTGAAAACACACAGTGGGGTGGCACCTCTTGCTGCCACCCCTCCCCAAAGATGGAATTTATGGGTATGTTTCGGTCGCTGGTACACAGGCGTTACAGAGTCTTTCATCCAAATATTTATTTGAGCAGGATAAGACCAAACAGAACATTCATCTGACAAAATCACATTGTCCCATGACAAATTTTGGTGTTCGCGGCACCAGTTTAAGTGCATCTGTTTGTGAGTCTCTGTGAGAAATGGTGACGAAATTACCCGCTTTTTTTTGTATAATTTATCCTGTGTAGCTCCCGGTTGACAGTAGCATTAGATACTTCTGGGTTTCCCAAATCGATCATGCGCTGCCGTATGTTTTCTCTATTGAAATGTTAATAAAATGTATATCACTCTTCATTGGCCCAGCCCGAACGATTTGGGCGAGACGCCGATGGTCCTTTGTGTCCAAAATTCTTGACCCCCCACTACCTTCTTTTCGCTCGATTCCATTACCTGCTTTTAATTTACTCACAACTCTGTAGACAGTCCGCTCAGGAATGTTCAAGGTTTTAGAAATGTTGGAACATGTTTGATTTCCTTCATTCCAAAGCTGTGAAATTAACATACACTTTGACTTTGTGTCCATTTTCTGCCACTAGCATTAGAAATTGTCGTCTGCTCTATTATCAAGGGACTTTACTCTGCACTAATTTTTTTTTACTTTTGGTAGTGTTTGCTCACTTAAGTGGAGTGTAAATTTGGGGCAGAACATGCATATTTAATTAGATTTCAGCTTATTTAGCTAACCAATATGACTGCCATTTTTTTTGCAAAGTACTGTATATATATATATAAAGTAAAGGTAAAGGAACCCGTTACACGCCCATTGAGGCATATTGGGCCATATATATGTCACAGAGCAGTTTCATGGGTGGATGATGGAGTGAGTGGAAGTAAGGGTCACTGAGGTTGTCAATATTTAAGTTTAACTCAGGGATTGAGTTTATGTCTGGCTTCATGTCAGTATGTGGTGACTAGGGGCGTGCGCATGGAGAAAGCGTGTTTGGTGAACAAGTCTGGGTGGCTGAGAGAGTACCCGGATGTGACTGGTGAGAGTCTGTGCTGGATAGCCAAGCTGTGTGCTTGAGGCTGTGATTTGTGATCGAGCTGGGTGCTCGTATTATGTGACAGTTGAGATAATGATATAGTGATTATGAATATTGTGATTATGTCTGACATATTGTTGTATAGGCGACGTCTTCCCGCCTAGGAGTGTTCTGGAGGAACTTTAGGTAATGTTCGTGGAGAACATATTAAGGCGACGAGTTGGTCCCGCCTTTGGAGCTACAGTGGAGTAAGGCGTTGAGTATTGTCCGCCTTGTAGTTGTTGTTGTTGTTTTCGTCTACTATGCTGCTGTAATACCCTGTTCAACCTGAAAGTTTGGTTATAATTGGGGTATATAGGGTGTTATCGTCTTCACTGGTATCTCGTTCGTAGTCCTGGAGGTGATCGGTCCTGAAAAGGACCACTAGCTGGCTGTCTGGGTTCCTCTTTGTCCGTTTGTGGTGCCGTGTCGCGCTCATGGTGTTTTTTATGTCCTGCCTCAACTATCTGGCTCGTTTTGTTTTGTGTGTTTCTACGCTCATAGTTTCTGTTGCTTTTGTCTTCTTGCTCTCCTGTATCTGTGACAGTGCTTTTTCAATTATCGTAGGTAGTAGCTGTTCTAGCGTTTCTTGGATGATTTCTTTTACTGCTTGGTTGTTCGTTTTAGTTTCTCGCGTGCTGTTTGATGATATTTCCTCAATGGCTATTCTTTCTGCTTCTATTCTTTTGAGTATTTTTGTGTTTTCTTCTGTCAGCTCTTTCAGTTTCTTGACATCTGTTTCTACTTGTTGCTGGATTCTTTTCATTTCTTCCATCACGTGTTTTATGTTCTGCATGTTTATCGCATCTTCTCCACTGTCGGTTGGTTCTTCGGCGGCCTGCTTGCTGTTTTTTTCGATTCGCAGCTTCATTTTCATTTCTCTGACTTCAGCGGTCAGCTTGTGTAACTGTCGTCTGTCTATCGTGCGTTGTTTTTCTGCAACATCCGCAGCCACTCTGTGTTTTGCCTCCTTGAAGGGAATGTTTTTGGAAACCGCTTCCTTCAGGATGCTCTTGGTTTCCTGGAACATCGGGCAGCCTCGGTATCTAGCCCCATGGTTTCCGAGGCAGTTTGCACATGTGCGGTTTGAGTTTATTGTTTTGTAGTTGTTGTCCTCCTTCGCCTTGGGACAATCGCGGTATAGGTGGCCACCCGCACAATATCGACAGACTGCATCCCTCCTGCACGTCTTTTTTGTGTGCGAGAACTGCTGGCAGTTGGAGCACTGCATCACCGGAGGGATATAGGCTTCTGTCTTTTTGGTTGTGGTTTCGAGCGTCAGTCTCTCGGGTCTTGTCGATCCTTCTACCGTAACTATCATCAGATTGGTATCTTTCTTGGCCCAGGTTTTTAGTCTCTCGACCTGCTTGATTTTTAGATTTGCGTTTTCATCCTGAAGGCGTCTGTGGACCTCGGCTTCGGAACAACTGGTATCCACCCCTCTGATGACCAACTTCTTTGTTGTTATGTATTTCTCCACCACCACTTTTATTTGGTGGGGCAACTGGACTTCTTTTGGACTAGATTCCAGTTCGGTCATCAGTGAAGTGGTTGTTGTGGTGCTGTTGAGCGAAAGCACGACTCCCTTTTCATACCTCCCTACTTTAGCGATACCTCTTCTTCCAGTTATCACCTCGAGGATGTTGATCACTTTGTTGTCGGGTAGGGCCCTGAGTGAGGCCTCACTTCCTGACGTCTGGGTGATCTTTACGATTCTCTCCCGTATCGTTTCTGCGTTATTGGTCCCTTTGGTGTTTGATCTTTGTTCCCCTCCACAGTCTTGGCTCGAATCTTTCTCCCGTTCTTTGTTATAAGGTGTTATATCTTGCTTCTGGGCCCTTGAGTTGTCTGCTGTTGTTTCCTTAGGACCAGGAATGGTAGCTTGCTTCTCAGTGTTTTCGATGTTCAGCACTCCTGGGTCTACTTCTACTATAGCTTCTTGAAGAGCGAGCCTAAGGAACTCATCTCCGTCGTCAATTCTTCGAAGTGTATCTATATTGGTCTCTTCGATATCTTCCTCTTGTATCTGTCTTTGCTGAGGAGCTGTCTCTGTCAGTTCTTTCATGGTGCTTGCAGGTGGGTCGGCTGTCATCTCGGCATCGTGTGGTGGTGTCAACGGTATTTGGTGTAGCATCTCTGTGGTAGATAGGGTTTCTGCTGACGATTCGGGTATGTGCGATGGTGGCCCCATGGTTTCAGGCTCCTGTCTTCTTTTCTCTCGTCTTTCCTGCATCTGCTTTATCTGTTGATGCGCTCTCAACATGTCTTTATATTCTGGGTCTTTATAATCTTGGCTAGAGACGTTTGCTTCTGCTCTTTTCTGTATTCTTTCCAACATCTGCTCCAACTGTTGTAAGGCTCTCAATATTTCTTTACGTTCTGGGTCTTCATCATCATCTACTTTCACGCTAGCACTTGGGGCCGCACTGCTTTCCGGCAATCTGCTCTTGTTCTTTTCCTTCGAAGCTTCGGGTCGCTTATCGGTTGTAGTATCAACGGTTGCTTTGTTTGTCATCTGAGAAGGACTGGCCACGAAGTTGGTAGTTGGAGTATTCTTGCTCTCTGGTTGACTCTGTTTGTTCTTCGTAGGTTCTTGTTTGATGCTGCTGACAAGTGTTTGAGGGCTTGTGTATACTTTCCTCTTTTTCGCTTTTGGCTTGGTACGAGTCATTTTAGTGAATTCCGATGGCTGTGTTCGCCCTGAAAAGGACGCTCGTTTTAGTATAGTGCTGTCTTCACGATGTTGTAATGAATGGCGTCCGCCTTGTAGCTATATTGGAGTAGTATTTATATGGCGATGTTGCATGCCGCCAGTCACTTGGGATAAGTGATTTACACCTGTATGGTGAATGGATTCGTGCGAGGATTGAATGCCGCACATAGAAACGTGTTGTGTGTACTGTTAGTGTGTGGACGGTCAGCCAGTCCGTGGAAGTATTGTTAGGAGTTATTTCCCACAGGCAGTGTCAGCCTGAGTGTGATGTTATGCATGCGTGACGATATTATTGATGTTCAGGACTTATGTGAATGTTCTATTAAATGTCATGGAGCTGTACAAGTGGCGTCGTGTTATTCATACCCCTAATGTTGTTTACTATCTACACACGACACTCATAACACAGAGCTCGTGACAATATATATATGTGTGTGTGTGTGTGTGTGTGTGTGTGTGTGTGTGTGATAGGGTGGGCGAGAGATGATGATGCTGTTGTGATATGTGATCACTTTCTTGCACACTCGCACCCAACCCGAACAACAATAAAACTCTTGATTCTAAGGCAGGGGCTGTATTTATTCATACAACCCATTCAGTGACAAAGAGCAAATAAAGCAAACCCTAAACAAACAAAACAAAGCACCCAGCCAGTGCTCAATTGCTAATCTGAAACGCAAACAAAACACTGACTAGTTTAAAGCATAATAGTTAAATAATGAGAAACACCATGCTCTCACCTGTCAAACCGTCCTTCTTCCACGCCAACTGAAACATTCAACTATCATGCACACACACTCAGTCTATGCACGTCGTCTAATGAGACTAGAATGGTGTTGTGCATGAGGCCGGCAATCTCACCATGTAACACAGATTGCTACCGAAACCACTACTACAAGAGCATCTGAATGCTTTGTGCGGTCTCCATGCGGAGGCCAGCCACAATGGTGGCCCCATGCTTCATCATGAGGCCAGCCACATTGATGGCCCCATGCTCCATAAGGAGGCCAGCCACATTGGTTGCCCTATGCTCCATAAGGAGCAGGAAGAGACATAATCTGTTCCCAAGTAGACCCACGTGCTCTCATAAATTACCCTACACATAACAATAATAAAATAATAATAAAATGGACATAGAATAATATTCAATGATATGTACAACGAATACTCTCATTAATGAGCATAAACTACCAACTCGCAACTGATCCATATCAGTATTCGTCTCTGCACTCTGAAGCATGTCGTATATGCCGACTGATGAGATTGGGAACTCATCATATGAAACACATTGTTACAGAAACATGCAGGCTTCTGTTGGACCCAGCCGCACTGGTGTCGCCATGCTCCGCAAGGAGCAAACAGAGAAACGCTTATGTCTCAAAGTGCCTTACGCACAAAGGAGTGGCATTACGCTCACCAGAAATATAAATAACTATTCTCCTCCAAGCAGCCCACTAAAAATATGTAGTAGAATTATAATCAATATTCGTGAAATACACTAACTAAATTACCTTCACATCAAAGAATAAAAAGAAAATTACTCTTGAACTAGCAAAGCTAACAAACGTTATAATTAGCCCATTGCGCTCTCAAATAATAAATAGCTTAACATATTAGGCATATAGCACGTGGTAACTAAGAGTCTTAATGCAGACTCACTGGCGCCATCTTTATGCACATTTAACACGTGGCTGCCATCTTGCCAACACTATCTCAATTTTAGTCCTCTGAGATAATCTCTGTCCAGTTCCATGTACGAAATAGGTTCCTTCTCTATATTCTCACAGCCGTGATCTGGACTTAACACGACTAATAAAACCTATCCACACGTTATTTTCACTCATCTATAACTTAAAAACTAATTATAATGTCCTAAAAGAAATCTCCTTAAGAAACACATATCTATTTTCTCAAACATTAGAACAGACTCACGCTGAATATAATTCTAAAGCTACAGGGAAATAATGGTAATTTCACTAGAAAATAATCAAATCTGCTTTAAAATCAAACTCACGTGTCATTTATTTGTTCATCTCCTACCCACACAGGGCGTGCCTAACTTCGAAAAGGGTCTTCGCAGGCTCACCGCTCCCTTTATATATACGCGCCCTAGCCACATTACGCGCGGCGTAGTGGTTTACGCTCGTGCATCGCGAAAAGGCAGGCTCGTGCAGGACTATTTACCGGGTTCTTTGTAATACTTGTAAACAGCTAAAATACACACAACTATTTACGTCGGGTGTTATACACGTAGATATGAAAATGAAGGCGTTATTATGGCCCTCTTGAAGAAGCGAAAACACAAATATTTTCAGGCATTATTATGGCCCGTGGCAACATCACATATCTCCCTCCTGAAGATGTTGTGGTCCCCACAACTTACTCTCCGCCGTTGGCTATGCGCCTGATCCTCTCTGAGCGGCGAGGCTTGACGCTCAGATTCTGTAGGAGGTACCAGCCTGGCTGGGGACCCTCTTGGTCGTCACGTTCCTCGTCAAACGTTGTCGGGCTGACAGTTGCTGTAGGAAGACCTTGCCCATGCTCTGCGTCTCTCTCTTCACTTCTCCGTAGCTCGTGCGCCGCAACTCTCATCTTCGGATCTTCATTCTCAGCTAGTCTTATTACATAAGGACCACCGCTAGCGTCTGGAACTGCTGATACAATAAATTCTTCGTTTGACCAAACTTCTTGTATCTTGGCCCTGTGTGGTGGATTTTGATGTTATGAAATGTTGTTTATATGTTTCCTTATTGTACTGAATGAGGCCAGCTGTGAAGGTCCCTGATGCTAACAAAATTAGGGTTGAGTTATCAGGGTACCTTGCTGCTACCACCTTATGGCCTCAAGCAGACTTATTCTTGACTAGTATGAATGATAGCTACGTCTACTGTCTAGGGATATGCAAGTGTGGTGTGATGGTACTTTAACAAAAATACACAACCATACAAACAAGTATTAAAGTCTATGATTAAAGGAAATAACACCTGGGATAAATTTGTACAATTAATAATTTTCTGTATGATTTATTGGGTCCTGAACCTAGTATTTTTCTGGTCAGGACTTTAAAATGAAAAGAATTCAAGATATATACAAAATGTAAATTTTAGACCCAAAGGGACAAGTGTCCAAACAAATGCTGTTAAACTATACTAATATTGTTACTAAAATTTGTCTATTACTGGTTTCTAACACTGGATGGCGGTTTGGGATTTTATAATCACTCCCAGTCTCTTTAATATACAATGTCACTGTTAAGTTCTCTGGGGAAATAGTTTATTCTTGTTATACAGGGGTGTGCTGGTCTTAAAGCTGATGTAGAGTTAGGGTGCCAGATATTTTACTTATCTGGGCACACTTGAACAGTCTGTAAACTTGGTGTCACACGATTTCGCTATGATAATGGCCAAAAGTAACAGGGTAGACTCTGCAGGTCCCTGTCACTACTGTGCATGAAACGAGTTCTCACTGCTTCTCATAGACATCTGGCACCGGACTAGTGCCAGATAAAAAACCCTGTAACAATGAAATAATGTCTCCTTGGTGATATCTTACTTAAACTGTGTTTTATATATACAAAAGAGAATACATAAGAAATAAAGAGCTGGGTCATATCTAATGGACCAATCCAGCACATCCATTCCACAGTGTACCAGTGTTGTTCACATTTCTCTCCTACAAAGGCGGTACTGCATCTGCAATAATATTATTACTCTTTCTTTTCTGCCATACAATAGGATAGGTGAGCTGTGTCCCTCTGGTCACCTAAGAAAACCTTTTTATTTCACAAAACATGTGCATTTACAAAACTGGCAATGTGTTATAGCCTAATTATACCTTCAGGCCCTGCACAATTCAGCTTGGGACCTGATTACTTACAGTCGTGATGGCAGCATCTCTCACTCACATTTTTAAACAAAATATATATGAATAATGTCGGTCTTACCAGAAATTCAATGAAAAAACACAGGTACGTTGAATAGCAGATTCCAGATATACTGCTGGCTGACCTGTGATGCCTATTACTTTAATATATATTTGCTTTAATAAGGCTAATCACTTTTCCAGAAATACACAACGTCCTGCTCTAGGGACTGTCTTCTACAAATGGCGTCAAGCCTTTGAATGTACTCAATAATATGAAATGTTTTGACCAATGGGATCTACTACTAAGATTTTCCATTCAGATTTTTAAATCTAAGGTCCAATTTCGGTCCAATGTTAGTGTACTTCTGTCGGTCTGTCCGTCCGAACTTGGCATTCACCAAAAATAAACTTGGTTTTGGCCTAACACTACCAAAAAACATATTCAGTTTGAGCCATCCCATAATTTTTTCTCCCCTTGTCTACCCCTTTCTACATGTACCATTTCTTGCCTTTTTCAAGGACGCGTCAAAAAATGTTACCGTTAGTGCAAGTCCAAACGAGCATGTGTTGGTCTGTCTGTACGAACAAATGCAGTCTTTTGTCCATAACTTTATTTCTATCTGTCGGATTTTTTTTTTTCGAAAGCATATTACCCATCAGGACAAGACCAGCTCTAAGACCAGCTAACTTTTATGATCTTAAACCTATTAATAAAGAATTCAATATATTTTCCATTTTGGTGTTCGTTGTTTTCTAAGTCTCAAATACTTGAATGTTATAAAAATCATCGCAGATCTTCCTTTTTCCCGGCAGGAATTAATTATGCGTGTCTGTATATATGATTCTACAGTGTGCCTTTTGTTAGAAAATGTATTGGACTTGGCGGTTTATTTTTAAATTTTAAAGCTCACGACATCGTTTTCGACACAAGCTAACGGCATCGTCTCGCACTGTCGGCCCGAGTAGCTAATTCAAACTTCTAACACTTGACAAGCCGGCAGCATGTGTCCGCTCTCTCAATCTTATGCGTTCGTGTGTTTTATTCTTTCTATCTTTCCTGGAATAACTAAGCTTGTCTTTTTTTCAAAATTTTATCGTTAACCCTTGACGGGCGGGTTACAAAGTCCAATACTACTAGCGCGGCAATAAGGTTTTAGACTACGTTCTATCCTACCTAAATCAATGCGTTTTCTGGCGCAGGGAAGAAGACGCGTTACAACTTTACTAATTCTATACATATTATTATGACTTTATTACATATAATTAATGACTTTATCGCTGTATCAATGTACTTCATCACACCCTGTCAGTGTAATGCACTCTTTCGCCCACTCGTAATGGTGCGGGTCTTGGAAGCTGATTACTTCTCTCCCTCCTATCAGCCGCCATTTTCTGCATTCTCTCTGCAGCTTCTTGTTGTGCTACTCGTAACATCTGTAGGTGACCTTGCAGCCACTCATCAGTTGTCTCCGACTCTTCACCTGGGCGCATGCCTATCATGAAGTCAAGAGAAAGCCTTGGTTCTCTGCCGAAGAGGAGGTAGTAAAGTTTTAGGGATCCACTTTTATTACTGTTACTGAATCCACTTAAGGGACCGAAGACGCAGCAAACGAGATGAATGCAGTCAGCGACTCATAGCTTGACTGCTTGCGTCAAGGTCAGCGAACCAGAGCTGACCAAGACCCTACTCCACCTCCAAGTGGTGGTCCTGGAAACAGGCTGCATCACTGCAGTCTGGCTGAAAGAGTAGGGATCGAAGAGGGAAGGCAAACCCGGTCCAAAAAAAGGCTGTGCTAAAGTCGGATGTGTCGGCCGAAAGGCGCAAATATCGCAGCTTCGCTGTAAACGGACACAACGCAACGAACGTTCTTTTCAGGACGAACGAGGAAGAAGAAGAAGAATCCACTTTTAAAAAAAAAATCTTTAATTGATGTAATTACCGACGCTACGAATTACAACAAAGCTATAAATGTTCACAAATTATTTATTTAGCACGACACCACATTTTGTGATCCTGTTCACAATTTTGTGTACAACGTCGCCACGTTCTATGATCCTTTCACAGCTGTAATCTTGTAAAAACGTTAATGTTAATTTTTGTATAGCTACTCGAGGTTCCTTCAGATTGTGTTAGTTTAAAATGTACCATGATCGAAGGTCGTGTGCAAAATTTCAGCTCTCTGGGTTGTCTGAAACCTAGTGAAATAAGGTTTAACAGATTTGAAACAACCAAGTAACGCTCATATCAAATTAAAGTATTTAAAAAAAAAAGAAAACAACTTTCAGCTACACCTGTCAATGTTCTATTGTATGTTTCCACAAGGTCACCCAAGAAGGGGCAGGATTTCATACATGAGGGCTTGTGTAGAATAGAAGGATTAAAATGGTATAACAGAATCGCCAACTTGAAACTGACGTGAATAACAAGACAATACTAGCGAAACAAGTGAGGAGAAAAGGGCATTTGGCGTTAGATATAACATATAGTGAAGAAACCAGATGAGAGCATACAAGTGAGTTATATTTCTCTGGAATCTCACGGAGAACGAACGAACGAACTTTATTTTCAAAGGGTTTAGAATTTGGCCCTTCCGTTTTCTCATAATTTATACTGAATTCATTTATTCTCAAATACATTTTACAAATCAATTTAAAGGAATTCAATGCCAAGAGCGTAAAATAACAACACACTCACACTCGCAGTATCTTATTTTAATCAAGAAATAAGATATTTTGAAAAATACAAATATCATCATTAGAACCTACATTCGATATCAAAAGTTTAATTAGAATCAGATTGGGGTGGGTGGGGGGGTGGGGGGGGGGGGGGGGGGGCATGTAATCAGCCGAGATAAGTACCGGAAACACACATTCAAAGAGTCGGGAAGTCGTGGAAAGAACTCGAATTAATGACATAAGACATGATTTCTTGGCATTACGATAAATGAAGGTCTACGCTCGAAGGGGAAATGATGAGTTATATAAAGATTTCCTTTATAAAGTAAGAAACAAAAAACAAAAACAATACGTTGTGCTCTACAATGTGATAGAAGAATCACTCCCTATGTTTACATTGTTATCTCTTCACTCCCATCCAACTAATTTATATCTTCTTCTTCCTCGTTCGTCCTGAAAAGGACGTTGGTTGCATTGTGTCGCCGTTTATAGCGATCTGCGATATTTGCGCCTTTCGGCCCGATGCATCTGACTTCAGTACAGCATTTTTGGGGACCCTGTTTGCCTTCCCTCTCCCATCCCTACTCACTCAGCCAGACTGCAGTGATGCAGCCTGTTTCCAGGACCACCACTTGGAGGTGGAGTAGGGTCTTAGTCAGCTCTGGTTCGCTGACCCTGACGCAAGCAGTCAAGCTATGAGTCGCTGACTGCATTTATCACTTTTGTTGCGTCTTCGGTCCCACTAATGTATATGACACAAACGTCAATACTTACTTACTTACTTACTTAGTCGTTCCCCTTCTACCGTGAGGTATAGAGGTTTGGAAGAGAGAGCGCCAGACCATTCTATCAGCTGTCTTCTTCCTGGCCTGGTTCCATTCTAGTCCACGGAACGTCAATACAAAGAGAATTAACTGCTATGTTGTTTACATACAATGCCATATCACATTAACATTACAACTCAACGAGAAATCCCCATGTTAGATACTGACTTTATGATATATACCCTCATCTTCGTCTTCTTGGATCATTAACCTCTAACTGACGAAGCAGTCAGTGGCCATCACGCCTAGTGGCGTCTTGTAGGGTTGGAATAAACTGTCCCCATTTTGATCGGTTACAGCTATGCTATGGACCCCTGGGAGGAAGCGAAAGAGAGGCCGACCGGAAACGGCTTGGCGGGGGGCTGTGGAGGCTGAGATGCAGAGAGTGAGCCAGAGTTGGGGCACTGTACGAAGGATGGCCGCCGACCTGTGATGGCGTGCATTGGATGTTGTGTTACATACCCTCATCTATCGGTTTTTTTCTTGGATGTGTTACATACCCTCATCTATCGGTTTTTGTCTTGGATGTGTTACATACCCTCATCTATCGGTTTTGTCTTGGATGTGTTACATACCCTCATCTATCGGTTTTTGTCTTGGATGTGTTACATACCCTCATCTATCGGTTTTGTCTTGGATGTTTTGTCTTGGATGTGTTACATACCCTCATCTATCGGTTTTGTCTTGGATGTGTTACATACCCTCATCTATCGGTTTTGTCTTGGATGTGTTACATACCCTCATCTATCGGTTTTTTCTTGGATGTGTTACATACCCTCATCTATCGGTTTTTTCTTGGATGTGTTACATACCCTCATCTATCGGTTTTTTTCTTGGATGTGTTACATACCCTCATCTATCGGTTTTTGTCTTGGATGTGTTACATACCCTCATCTATCGGTTTTTTCTTGGATGTGTTACATACCCTCATCTATCGGTTTTGTCTTGGATGTGTTACATACCCTCATCTATCGGTTTTGTCTTGGATGTGTTACATACCCTCATCTATCGGTTTTGTCTTGGATGTGTTACATACCCTCATCTATCGGTTTTTTGTCTTGGATGTGTTACATACCCTCATCTATCGGTTTTGTCTTGGATGTGTTACATACCCTCATCTATCGGTTTTTGTCTTGGATGTGTTACATACCCTCATCTATCGGTTTTTGTCTTGGATGTGTTACATACCCTCATCTATCGGTTTTTTTCTTGGATGTGTTACATACCCTCATCTATCGGTTTTGTCTTGGATGTGTTACATACCCTCATCTATCGGTTTTTGTCTTGGATGTGTTACATACCCTCATCTATCGGTTTTTGTGTTACATACCCTCTTGGATGTTTTACATACCCTCATCTATCGGTTTTTTCTTGGATGTGTTACATACCCTCATCTATCGGTTTTTGTCTTGGATGTGTTACATACCCTCATCTATCGGTTTTTGTCTTGGATGTGTTACATACCCTCATCTATCGGTTTTTGTCTTGGATGTGTTACATACCCTCATCTATCGGTTTTTGTCTTGGATGTGTTACTTACCCTCATCTATCGGTTTTGTCTTGGATGTGTTACATACCCTCATCTATCGGTTTTTGTCTTGGATGTGTTACATACCCTCATCTATCGGTTTTTGTCTTGGATGTGTTACATACCCTCATCTATCGGTTTTTTCTTGGATGTGTTACATACCCTCATCTATCGGTTTTTTCTTGGATGTGTTACATACCCTCATCTATCGGTTTTTTCTTGGATGTGTTACATACCCTCATCTATCGGTTTTTTTCTTGGATGTGTTACATACCCTCATCTATCGGTTTTTGTCTTGGATGTGTTACATACCCTCATCTATCGGTTTTTTTTCTTGGATGTGTTACATACCCTCATCTATCGGTTTTTTTTCTTGGATGTGTTACATACCCTCATCTATCGGTTTTTGTCTTGGATGTGTTACATACCCTCATCTATCGGTTTTTTTCTTGGATGTGTTACTTACCCTCATCTATCGGTTTTTGTCTTGGATGTGTTACATACCCTCATCTATCGGTTTTGTCTTGGATGTGTTACATACCCTCATCTATCGGTTTTTGTCTTGGATGTGTTACATACCCTCATCTATCGGTTTTGTCTTGGATGTGTTACATACCCTCATCTATCGGTTTTTTCTTGGATGTGTTACATACCCTCATCTATCGGTTTTTGTCTTGGATGTGTTACATACCCTCATCTATCGGTTTTGTCTTGGATGTGTTACATACCCTCATCTATCGGTTTTGTCTTGGATGTGTTACATACCCTCATCTATCGGTTTTGTCTTGGATGTGTTACATACCCTCATCTATCGGTTTTGTCTTGGATGTGTTACATACCCTCATCTATCGGTTTTTGTCTTGGATGTGTTACATACCCTCATCTATCGGTTTTTTCTTGGATGTGTTACATACCCTCATCTATCGGTTTTGTCTTGGATGTGTTACATACCCTCATCTATCGGTTTTTTTCTTGGATGTGTTACATACCCTCATCTATCGGTTTTTTTCTTGGATGTGTTACATACCCTCATCTATCGGTTTTGTCTTGGATGTGTTACATACCCTCATCTATCGGTTTTTGTCTTGGATGTGTTACATACCCTCATCTATCGGTCATCTATCGGTTTTTGTCTTGGATGTGTTACATACCCTCATCTATCGGTTTTGTCTTGGATGTGTTACATACCCTCATCTATCGGTTTTGTCTTGGATGTGTTACATACCCTCATCTATCGGTTTTGTCTTGGATGTGTTACATACCCTCATCTATCGGTTTTTTCTTGGATGTGTTACATACCCTCATCTATCGGTTTTTTCTTGGATGTGTTACATACCCTCATCTATCGGTTTTTTCTTGGATGTGTTACATACCCTCATCTATCGGTTTTTGTCTTGGATGTGTTACATACCCTCATCTATCGGTTTTTTTCTTGGATGTGTTACATACCCTCATCTATCGGTTTTTTCTTGGATGTGTTACATACCCTCATCTATCGGTTTTTTCTTGGATGTGTTACATACCCTCATCTATCGGTTTTGTCTTGGATGTGTTACATACCCTCATCTATCGGTTTTTGTCTTGGATGTGTTACATACCCTCATCTATCGGTTTTTGTCTTGGATGTGTTACATACCCTCATCTATCGGTTTTGTCTTGGATGTGTTACATACCCTCATCTATCGGTTTTTTCTTGGATGTGTTACATACCCTCATCTATCGGTTTTTTCTTGGATGTGTTACATACCCTCATCTATCGGTTTTGTCTTGGATGTGTTACATACCCTCATCTATCGGTTTTGTCTTGGATGTGTTACATACCCTCATCTATCGGTTTTTGTCTTGGATGTGTTACATACCCTCATCTATCGGTTTTGTCTTGGATGTGTTACATACCCTCATCTATCGGTTTTTGTCTTGGATGTGTTACATACCCTCATCTATCGGTTTTTTTCTTGGATGTGTTACATACCCTCATCTATCGGTTTTGTCTTGGATGTGTTACATACCCTCATCTATCGGTTTTGTCTTGGATGTGTTACATACTCTCATCTATTGGTTTTGTCTTGGATGTGTTACATACTCTCATCTATTGGTTTTGTCTTGGATGTGTTACATACCCTCATCTATTGGTTTTGTCTTGGATGTGTTACATACCCTCATCTATCGGTTTTTGTCTTGGATGTGTTACATACCCTCATCTATTGGTTTTGTCTTGGATGTGTTACATACCCTTGGATGTGTTACATACCCTCATCTATTGGTTTTGTCTTGGATGTGTTACATACCCTCATCTATCGGTTTTTGTCTTGGATGTGTTACATACCCTCATCTATCGGTTTTTGTCTTGGATGTGTTACATACCCTCATCTATCGGTTTTGTCTTGGATGTGTTACATACCCTCATCTATCGGTTTTTGTCTTGGATGTGTTACATACCCTCATCTATCGGTTTTGTCTTGGATGTGTTACATACCCTCATCTATCGGTTTTTGTCTTGGATGTGTTACATACCCTCATCTATCGGTTTTGTCTTGGATGTGTTACATACCCTCATCTATCGGTTTATTCTTGGATGTGTTACTTACCCTCATCTATCGGTTTTGTCTTGGATGTGTTACATACCCTCATCTATCGGTTTTGTCTTGGATGTGTTACATACCCTCATCTATCGGTTTTTGTCTTGGATGTGTTACACAAAGGTCAAATAGCAGTTATTGCTACATGTTATGACATTTGTTTGGGGTTCGGAGTGGCTAAGAGGTATGGCGTCCGCCTCGAATTCTAAAATGAAACGGGTTCGTGTCCCAGTAGAGGGAATATAATTTATGGAAATTCTTTTCAGAGACAGTGGTTCTAATGATGTCATACTTCTCCCTGGTCACATAGGTAGTGAGATAGGATGCCTAGCCTTTTCGGATAAGGGCGAAAAAATAGGAGGTCCCGTGTGCAAGTTGAGCACGTTAAAAATCCCAGGGCAGTTGGAAATCGTAAAGAGTAGGCCGTAAGGCCGCTGTCCTGACAAAATTTAAAAATTAAAAACCTATCCACCACAAAAATATTTAAATAATGTGTGATTCCAATATACACGCATTGTTATTCTCGCCGGTTCTAAGGAGTTCGTGCACTGTGCTGATATTTTCCTTGTATGATCTAAGGGAGGAGATCGGAGCACTGATGGAGTTGTCCGTGTGCAGTGAAGATAGTCCTTAAAAAACAAACCAAACCAAACCAGTGTGGTTATAACAATGTAAAAATAAGACGTCTTTTCAATCACCCTATTTGTTAAGTAAAACTTAATGTTGCACGATTTACTTGTCAAAAGGGTAACTTTAGTAATCCTTGCAGTCTGATTGCGTTTCTAACAGTATTGTTTTCGTCTTTTCTTTTTGTTCTCAGAGATCTTAGCTACAACAACATTCAGTACATTGGACGCCTGACACTAAAGAGTTCGCAAATACTGAAAAACTTGTGAGTATGAATAGTTTCTTTGTGTTTTTCATATACTGAAAAACTGGTGTGTACGAATAGTCTCTTTGTGTTGATCATGTACTGAAAAACTTGGAAGTACTAATAGTCGATTTGTGTTGTTCATATACTGAAAAACGTATAATCCGGTTAGTCTCTTTGTGTTGTTCATAAGCTAAAGAACTAGTAAGTGTGAAGTAATCTCTTTATGTTGTTCTAATGCTGAAAAATTTGAAAGCTGCCATCACAGGTGTCAATACCTTGTCGAGGTATGGCGGTTTGCGTACCCTGATTACCCCCAGAGCTATGCCAGCGGGAGTTTTACTCCTGGAAGGTTCTACCAAGCTAGACAGGTTTGCGCGGGTAGGGGTCAGACTAAAGCAGACACCCTGGTCCTCCAGGTTGGGGGTTTTAACATACGGCGGACACCCCTGTCTATGTAAAAAGAAACGAAGTTACGGAAACGACAAAACATGAACAAACTTTGCTGCGGGACGGACATCCGGAGTCTGAGGCTCGTATGACTGTCAGCGGTGAAAGCCGAAAGGAAGCCACTGACACGAGAACGGACATCATGACCGCAAAACGTGAAACAAGAATAGGATTTTGGAATGTCAGGACAATGAACGAGACGGGAAAACTAAAACAGGTGACAGCGGAAATGAGAAACTATAGATTACACATTCTAGGGATAAGCGAGAGCAGGTGGACAGGGCCAGGAAAAGTTAAAACAGCAACAGGAGAAACAGTACTTTACTGTGGAAGAGAGGATGGACAGCACAGTGAAGGCGTAGCCATTATTCTACAGAAAGGAATAAAAAGGTCATTACTGGAATGGAAACCCATCAACAACAGACTGATAAGAATAAGATTGAGAGGGAGATTCACCAACACTACAATAATACAATGCTTCGCACCAACAAATGACAGCGACGAAGAGGTCAAGGATGAATTCTATCAACAACTGCAAAAAGAAATTAAAGACACAGCTAGATACGATCTTACCGTAGTAATGGGAGACCTCAATGCGAAAGTTGGAACATACAAAACATATAATGAAAGAGTAATGGGGAAATGCGGCAGCGAATAGCAAACGAAAATGGGGATACATTAATAAGTTTCTGTAGCATTAACAACCTGGTCATTGGAGGAACACTTTTCCCACACAAAGAAATTCACAAATTAACATGGGAATCACCAAATGGCCGGGACAGAAACCAGATATACCACATGATGATTACTGGTAGATGGAGGCATGCATTACAGGATGTAAAGGTAAGAAGAGGTGCGGATGTGGAAAGAGACCACCATTTAGTCGTAGCAAAACTGAAGGTGAAAATCAGAACTGCTGGAACCACTGTAACTACACATAAAAGGGTTGACATCAGCAAATTGAAGGACCCCCTTACCAGAAAAGCTTTTGCGGCTGATATAAAGAAACGATATCAAATTGCCAAAAGTCAGGAAAAGACATCGTCTGATGATATTAGACCAGAAATTCAACAGTATTTCAACAATATGTAAGGGAAGCAGCAAATCATGCCTGTGATTCCAGGAAAGGAAGAAGCAAGACTGGATAACACCAGAAACATTAAACACCATAACGATGAAAAAGGAAATGAAAAGAAAGAAAACAGAAGCGAAGTCCCCCAGGTTAAAGCAACTATATAGCGAACAGTACAGTCAGCTGGACAAGGAAGTTAAACGCCAAACCCGAGCCAACAAAAGGAATTTCTTAGACGATCTTGCAAGACCGGCAGAAGAGGCAGCACTGAGAAATGAACAAAGCACAGTATACAAAATAACTAAAACCATCAGCGGAAAACGAGGTGCAAACAATATTACATTAGTAGGAGATAAGCAAGGAAATCTCATCACGACAGCAAAGGGAAAGGAAACAAGATGGACAGAGCATTTCAGAGAAACTCTGAACAAGGAACCACCGGAGACACAGTTGAATGTTCCTGGGGCTGAAAACGATCTAGATGTTAATACAGACATTCTACGGAAGGAAGAAATCATAACGGCAATCAAAGGGTTAAAGAATGGAAAAGCGCCTGGCCACGATAACTTAAATGCAGAGCTATTTAAGACAGACCCTGTCTAGCAGCAGAACTACTAGAACTAATATTTGCACAAGTCTGGAAAACAGGGACAACACCAACGGAGTGGAACAAAGGAATAATTGTCAAATTGCCCAAGAAGGGAGACCTTGTAGACTGCAATAACTGGAGAGGAATCACTCTTCTCTCAGTTCCCAGCAAAATATTAGGCTGGATAATTATACAGAGAATTTCAAAAGCAGTAGACCACAAACTGAGGAAAGAACAAGCAGGATTTAGAGAGAACAGAAGATGTGTAGATCATATATTTACCCTCAGGAACATTATAGAGCAGTGTTCAGAATGGCAAAGACAGCTCTACACCTCACGGTAGAAGGGGAACGACTAAGTAAGTAAGAAATATCAAGTCAGTCCTATTGTATGGCTCTGAACATGGACAATGAAAACAACAACCAAAAAAGCTTTAGACTTTCACAAATGAGTAAAAAAGGTAGGCTCATAGCAGATACTGCCGTTGGGGTGAAGTGTTAGAGACCACAATACTAGATTAAATAACCATTTCCCCTCTTCGCTGCCTTTGCCATTCCTGACCAAAGAGCAGTCTCAGATATCCATTTACAGATGATAGACCAGAGGTTCCTGTACTTTTTTTTCTCTGGGCCACAATTTGGGAGTGAAAATTTGCTCGCTCCCCACTGAATTTTTTATTGATAAGAAAACCTTCAAAGCAAAAAATCAACTCATAGTAGTGCTTTATTCATAACATAGAACACAATCACTTTATAAAATGATCATGAGACATCGAAACAGTATAAAACAATACAGCTACGTAAAAACATAATTCATTCACACAATATACAAATTCAATGAGAGTGTGAGCTCATTTTTGTTTGGTAACCTTATTTATATTAGGTCATATTTGAGACAAACTCTCATCTCCTCATCGACACAAAGAAGCCTTTCTCTTTTCTGATCTTTGATATTTTTCAGAGCTGAAAATCCTTGTTCACAACAATATGTTGTGGAGAACTGTATCTATTTGAAATAAAATAAATTATATTACTGAATAAAATCTGAAAAATCCTAGAACATTCAATCGGTTTCTTTACATATATTTCCCATATTTATATCACAGATAACAAAATAAATAAGAAAGTGACCTTCATATTTATTTTTGGCATAGGAAATTTTTTGAAAATCTCTCTAATACATTGATTGTCTTTGAATCTGCCGGCTACACCTGCCATCCTCTCACTCCTCACCAGTGTTGCGCGCCACACCGTTTGGGAACCACTGTGATAGACTGTATCGTGACGCCACCGTGGTTCCAACCCGCTACCTTTGCCTTGAGAGGCCTGCACTCTAACCAAGAACGCTGTCATAAATAGGTGTTTGACTAAAATAGAAGGACTGTAGTGATATGACAAGATCACTAATGATGAATGTATGACACGAACCAGACAAGTGACAGATAGGACACACAATGGGCTGATAAATTGACCAGGCTGTCCTTGTTCTGAAATCCGCAGGGTAAAAGAGGCAGAGGAAGACCAGGGAACACATAGAGAAGAGAACTGGAGAACGAACGAACTTTATTTTCAAAGGGTTAAGAATTGGGCACGTAGGCCCGTCTGACATTCTGCCCTTCCTCTCTCTCTCATCATGTATACTGTATCCTTTCATCACGTGTACTTTAAGCATTATTAAGGCATTTATCATTATAAAAGTAATATTACATTTGCAATAATCATCATAATTAAAGTATGTTTTTAAAATGAAAACAAAAATAAAGAATTAAAAAATAAAATAAAATTAAAACGGCAAGAGTGGTTGGGGGGGGTTTTGAAAGTAAAAGATATCTTACAAATCAGGTGATGACAGAAGGATTGTAACTCTCACCTCCCCCAGAAAACTGTATGAATTTGCAACTCGCAATGGTAATCTAATGTTTGTACTAAAAATGCAACACTTCTCATGAAGTCAGTCATTGCTCTTAGCATAACTTATTCCTCAAAAAAAAAAAAAAAAATTTGTTGCATTATTGCCTTTTATATTATCACCATTTGTATACATGTTTTTAAATGCCATATTGTGTTTTTATTTTTATCCAAGACTTTCTAACGCAGATGAAACGCTAACGCTTTCTAACGCTTCTTTGCGCATTGTGTTGTTGTTGTTGTTGTTGTGTGGCCAGCATAAATAGAAATTTCAAGGACTCTTTACATCCGTCCTTATTTCTTGCTATAGTTACATTCATGTTGGTGTTTTGTTTTTCCCCAGACAACTAGATCATAACCAGATCACGTGTCTGTCTGATGGAGCGATTCGTAATCTAATAAACATGGAGATATTGTAAGTGGTGTTTAATCTGCTCTTGATTGTGTAGTTATTGTTTGGTGAAATTGTTAACATTTTCCTCTGTGTTAGTTGTGAATTTTGTTACTCCATTAGAAAACTTCGACGCTGCCCCGACTACAGATTTTACGATGTCAAAATCGCGTGTTAAATAATGTATCAGTCAGTCAAAACCTTTCAGATCCTAGTGGAGTATAGGACTTCAACAATAACATGTCAAACCTTTCGGTCCTGTGTAATCCGCTAAACGTCTTTCCATGACTTCTTTATTACTTTCATATTCTTCTCCAACTCTCTTCTCCGTTTTTTGTTTTTTTGTTTTTTTTTATCTTCCTCTATTTCTTGTAATGCTGTCAGCTGGTTTCCTTAATGTGTGTCCTATCCAACTCTAGCGCCTTCTCTTCACCTCCTGTTTCCACTGGTATTTGTCCATTTCTTTCCATTAGTTCCACTGTAGTGATCTTGTGATACCATTTCAATATTTCTCTTCTGCTTCTTCTTCTTCCTCGTTCGTCATGAAAAAGACGTTGGTTGCGTTCTGTCTGTTTACACCGGAGCTGCGATATCTGCGCCTTTCAGCCGACACATCCGACTTCAGCACAGCATTTTTTGGGACCGGGTTTGCCTTCCCTCTTCGATCCCTACTCTCTCAGCCAGACTGCAGTGATGCAGCCTGTTTCCAGGACCACCACGTGGAGGTGGAGTAGGGTCTTTTGTCAGCTCTGGTTCACTGACCCTGACGCAAGCAGTCAAGCTATGAGTCGCTGACTGCATTCCCTATTGCTGCATCTTTGGGTCCCCTCTTCTGCATAAGCAGCCATTTATTTCGTTCAAAAATAGAAGTATAAATTCAGCTAAAGATGCATGTGTGTTTGTCAAATCTATGTTTATTGTGGCCACCAGAATCTTGCTCTAGCATCCTTCTTTATGATTCCCGCAAACACAAATTGTGAAAATAGTTCGGTGCTCATTTTGATCGTTAACTCCTTCAGCGACAGCCTGTGATACCTGTATCGCTTGTCTCCTCGATGATATACGCTGCATCTTTCGGAGTTTGGCCTGTCAACAAATTATCTATTAGGAAAAGTTATATTTGGTGCGTGCTGGGATACCTCACTACAGGTGAGTAAAATCTAGCCAAGAGCATGTCCAGACAGTGGTGCAGTGATGTAAAGGGGGTCGGAGTGGCTGTGGTGGGTTTAGATGTTACTGAAATAAATATTACTTGTCTACAGAGTGAGGTCAGCTATGCAAGTCCCTGAGTCTAATAGTTGATAGAGATGTTCTCAGGGTACCTGACTGCTACCACCCTACGACCTCAATCTGCGATATATTTTGAGTCTATTTTTAGTTACTGGTGTCTGGTTGTTATCTGGCTAGGTGTCTAGGGTAATGTGAAATGTAATGTTGAGTTAATGACAACAACCACAACTATAGTTCAAAGAAAATTGATCAAACAAGTCAGTGGTTAAGTTTAGGATAATAATTTTTACAATTTTAATTTCCTGTACCTCAATTGCTTGGGCACAGGAATGTTTAAAACTCAAATAGAATGGCAATGTATTTACAGTAATTAACTTTAAGACAACTTGTCTGTTACTGATACTCTTAAAATGTTTATAACTTGGAATGTCCTGATGAAACACTAAATCTTATGACTGGTCACGCTTCTGAGGAACGAATTGTTTCATCATATCTAGAAAACTGTTTAATTCAATAATGGAGAGTTTAAGTTAGGTGAACTTTCATAAGTCCCTGGATGGTATGGCTTATCTGGAATTCCGTGAGCACTGTGATGTCTTTCTCACAACAGAATATTCCTCACGATAGTGAAGAATGGAAGCTGCTTCAGTACACTTCAGGAATTAGGCAAATAAATACTTCTGCCTCGAACTCTGCAGTTTCAATATTACTTTTGTGGCACACTGAGTGTTTCAGGATCGAACCCTGAAATAAGAGGATTAAGGCCTCCTCAGTACTTTATACATCTCTCTCCATCTCTAACAACTAAACATCATCAAACAGTTTCAAAATCAGATTCTATGGCTAAACAAATAGCTTTCGTCCCTATCTTATTGTGTGACTGCTTCATACTCAGGTAAATTTCAATCATCAGTTTGATACATTCCCTTCATAGGAACTTATAGTTATTTTACAAAGTCCAGTGAAAACACAGTGACTTGCTGAAGACGGCCAGTGGTTTGCTGGTCGTACAATCCTAACAATATATCAATTCCCAACTATATAGTTTCATTTTCTCCCAAATTCTACTTAAGCCTGTCTGGCTTTTAATAAGAAGTGATAATCTTCCATAATAGCACTTGGTATCACACAAATTTTTAGTTTGGCGCCTATCTAGGTTTGCCTCTACACATCAATAATGCATATACATGTCAATAATACATATACATATTAATAATAATGTTTATATAAATGTTTATCTTACCGCATCAATGAATAATTACACAACTAGAAGGTTAACCGGCGATCAATGGTCAAGCTGAGATCGCCACTGTTCCAGAACTGCAAAGGCATTGGGTCATACTGCTTTGAGTCTGATCTTATCCCACCTGCTAGAATTGTTACTATCAAGTGGCAACTAAGCGTTAGCAAACGTTCGTTATATCCCCTTCTTTAGTTATGCGCATCTTAACCAATCAGATCTGGGTACGCTGATTTGACTCTTTTCAAAAATACTCTTTCAAAAATTGTAACACCTTCCCCCTCCCAAGAATGGCAACGTTGAGTGAGGATATCTCTGTGTCTGTCTTTTCTGTCGTTCATTTTTATTTCCTCCGATAATTCTGTTAATATCTAAACGATTTTAATGAGGAAAGGCAATTATTGACCAGAGGACTGTCTGTCATCTAGCTGTTATATTTTTATTTCTCTCCTTATCATAATTTTCCTCTACGGTAAGATAATATCTCATAATGTGTACTATGATATTCTAATCTTCTTCTTTGATCCATAACCGCCAACCGTCAAAGCAGTCAGCGGCCATCACGCCTGGTGGCGTCTTGTAGGGCAGCAACAAATTGATTCCACTTTGCTCGGTTGGCGGCCATCCTTCGTACAGTGCCCCAACTCTGGTTCATTCTTTGCATCTCAGCTTCCACAGTTCTCCGCCAAGTTGTTTTTGGTCGGCCTCTCTTTCGCTTTCCCTCGGGAGTCCATAGCATAGCTGTTCTTGTGATGGTATCAGGGTCCCTTCTGAGGACATGGCCAACCCAACTCCAGCGTCTGCCAGCTATGATGGTGTGCATGTCCTCCTGGTTACTCCGAATAAGTAGTTCTTGGTTGCTGATGGTGTTTGGCCAAAAGATTCGGAGAATTTTCCTTAGGCAGATTGTGTGGAAGGAGGACAGTTTCGACATTTCCTTCTCTGTTACTCTCCAACATTCCGCACCATAGAGAAGCACAGAAAGTACACAGCTCTCATACAGTCTTAATTTGGTGTTTGTGCTGTACTGGGAAGACTTCCAAATGTTGTTGAGAACAGCAAAGGCTGTTCTCGCTTTATTCATTCTGTTGTTAATGTCCTTGCTTGTTCCGCCGTCAGGTGTTACTATGCTTCCTAGGTAAGTAAATGTGTCTGTCTGTTCTAACTTCTGGTTCCTTACTGTTATTGGCTCAGGATTGCCCAAATTTAGTGTCATGACCTCTGTCTTCTTTAAATTGATGTTCAGGCCAACCTGCTGGCCATACTTATTCAGTCTATCAGTTTTGTCTTGAATGTGTTGGTGTGAATGCGCGAGTAGTGCAATGTCATCTGCATATTCCAAATCGTCCAGTGTAGAAAACGTTGTCCATCTAATTCCTCTTGGACTGCCCTCTGTTGTCTGGCGCATCACCCAATCTATGACTGTCAAAAATAATGTTGTTGAAAAAGGGCATCCCTGTCGTACTCCTGTTTTCACTTCGAAAGTTACATTACTCGATCCAACACTGCATGTAAAGTTAGAATAGAGGCTTTTTATAATGGAAACAATGCGGCTGGGAATTCCATAAGCCCTCAGAATTTTCCATAGGCTGTCCCTGTGTATGCTGTCGAAAGCCTTTTCAAAATCAACAAAGTTAATGTACAGCTGTCTCTGCCATTCTGAGCACTGCTCTATAATGTTCCTGAGGGCAAATATATGATCTGCACATCTTCTGTTCTTTCTGAAGCCCGCTTGTTCTTTCCTCAGTTATGGTCAACTGCTTTTGAAATTCTCTGGATGATTATCCTGCCTAGTATTTTGCTGGGAACTGAGAGGAGGGTAATTCCTCTCCAGCTGTTGCAGTCTGCAAGGTCGCCCTTCTTGGGCAATTTGACAATTATTCCTTTACTCCACTCTGTTGGTGTTGTCTCAGTTTCCCAGACTTGTGCAAATAGTGGTTCTAATAGTTTTGCTGCTAGTTCAGGGTCTGTCTTGAATAGCTCAACATTCAGATTGTCGTGACCAGGCGCTTTTCCATTTTTTAGCCCTTTGATAGCTGTGATAATTTCTTCTTTTCGTGGAATGTCTGTATTTACGTCTAAGTCACTTTCAGCCTCAGGAACATTCAGCTGAGTCTCTGGCGGTTCCTTATTCAGTGTTTCTCTGAAGTGCTCTGCCCATCTTGTTTCCTGCCCCTGTGCTGTGGTGATGAGATTTCATTGCTTGTCTCTTACTAACGTTATGTTGTTTGCACCTCGTTTTCCACTGAGAGCTTTAGTTATTTTATAAACTGTGCTTTGTTCATTTCTGAGTGCTGCCTCTTCTGCCTGTCTTGCAAGGTCATCCAGAAATGTCCTTTTGTTAGCACGGTTTTGACGTTTTACTTCCTTGTCCAGCTGACTGTACTGTTCACTATATATTGCCTTTAACCTAGGAGACTTAGCTTCTGTTTTCTTTCTTTTCATTTCCTTTCTCTTCGCTATGGTGTTTAGCGTTTCTGGTGTTATCCAGTCTTGGCTCTTTCTTTCCTGGAATCCCAAGCATGACTTGCTGCTTTCTTTGTATATTGTTGAGATGGTGTTGAATTTCTGGTCCACATCGTCGGTCTCTGTTCTTTCCTGGCTTTTGGTAATCAGATATCGTCTCTTTACGTCGACCACGAACGCTTTTCTGGTGAGGGGGTCCTTAAGTTTCGTGATGTTATATCTTTTCTGTTTGACTGCAACTGGTCCAGCAGCTCTGAGTTTCATCTTCAGTCTTGCTACTACTAGGTGATGATCACTTCCCACATCGGCGCCTCTTCTTACTTTCACGTCTTGTAGTGCATGTCTCCATCTGCCATTGATCATTATGTGATCTATCTGGTTTTTTGTCTCGTCCGTTTGGTGATTCCCATGTTAACTTGTGCACTTCTTTGTGTTGAAAAAGTGTTCCTCCAATGACCAGGTTGTTAACACTGCAGAAGCTTATTAATTTGTCCCCATTCTCATTTACTGTTCCACTGCCGCATTTCCCCATTACTCTTTCGTTATAATTATTGTGTGTTCCAACTTTCGCATTTAGGTCTCCCATTACTATAATAAGATTGTACCTGGGTACAGTTTCCATTTCCTTTTGTACCTGTTGATAGAACTCGTTCTTGATCTCTTCATCGCTGTCGTTTGTTGGTGCATAGCATTGTATAATTGTGGTGTTGGTGAATCTCCCTCTCAGTCTTGCTCTTATTAGTCTGTTGTTAATGGGTTTCCATTCCAGTAGAGACCTTTCCATTCCTTTCTTAAGGATAATGGCTACACTTTCGTTGTGCTGACCATCCTCTCTACCAGAATAAAGTACTGTTTCCCCTGTAGCTGTTTTTATTCTCCCCATCCCTGTCCATCTGCTCTCGCTTATTCCCAGGATATGTAGTTTGTAATTCCTCATCTCTGCTGTGATCTGTCTCAGCTTTCCTGCCTCATTCATAGTTCTGACATTCCAAAAACCAATTCTGGTTTCGTGTTTTGCGGTCTGGGCATCCGTTTTCATGCCAGTGGCTTCCTTTCGGCTTTCACCACTGTCAGTCATACAAGCCTGAGACTCCGGATGTCCGTCCCGCATCACAATTTTTTCATTTATTGCTGTTTCCGTAACGTGTGCGATTTTTTACACAGACAGGGGTGTCGGCCCTGTGCCAAAACCCCCAACCTGGAGGACCAGGGTACCAGCTTTTGTCTGACCCCTACCCACGCAGACCAGTCCAGCATGGTTGAACCTACCAGGAGTAAAACTCCCACTGGCATAGCTCTGGGGATTGTCAGGGTACACAAGCTGCCATACCGCTACAAGGTATAGGTACCATTGATGGCAGATGATATTCTAATAACCAAGTATTATCATTTTAATTGTCAACTGTCCTTTCTTTCCCTTTATTATTCAATTACACGACTTCATCGAGGTTTCTTGTGCCCCGTTTCTCTACCCTTCTCAATTTACGTTACTTAGTTTCAGTATCACAATGCATACTCTAGCGTAGGGTTTCCCTCCATCTTGATCCTCCCTTTTAATTAAATTTTTCTCTCTCTTTCGCTTGTTCTAAGAAATGAAACATGCGTTTTTGCCTAACGCAAATCGCGGTTTCGTTAGATTTAAATTGTCACTACGGAAAGGAAACAAGGCGGTGGGGTTTTCGTCGCATGCAGTAGCAAAATCTAATGCTTTATTCAAACTTTAACTTTTTGGGAAAAAATATGCCCTAGCAACCGGTTTCCATGGCCTAGTAGTTTTTTTTTTCTTCAAACTTCCAACCTCTCATTCGCGTGTTACCTAAGCAAGTCCTTGACGTCAGCTGTCTCATGTCGTTCTATTACTAGATTCAAAAACAACGCTTTAGTCAAGGTTTTATTCTTCTCTCTCTCCTGCACGCCTCCGTTTTTCTACCAATCCTTTTGAAACGAACTATGTATTGTCGTCTGCCAAACGGCGTTTATTGTTAGTGGTAATTTGTATTACGGAGTGACAAAAAAAAAAGCCATTAGTTTTGGTATCGTTTACTTTAGCGTTACTGCTTTTAAAATCCAGCGCGTCTCGTGGCGTGGGCGATGACAGTGGGCAAACACAGCCGGACGGTGTGGTAACTTTACTTTGCATAGGGGTTAACTATTACTGTATTTGACGATTTGTATCACTGATATCACTACAGTGCCTAAGGGGTATGGCGTCCGCCTCTAATTCTAAAAGTACCGGGATCGCTCTCAGTAAAGGGAATATAATTGATAGAAATTTTATTTTTCTAAACCAGTGGTTCCTGAGAATGTCATACTCCTCCCTGATCTCCTCGTAGCGAGATCGAATGCATAGCCTTATTTCGTGCTACGGACTTTGCTGAGATCCTCCTTGTGTGGTCTAAGGGAGAAGATCGGAGCACTGATGGAGTTGTCCGTGTGCAATGAAAATGGTCCGTTAAACCAAACCAAACTAAACCAAATCAAACCAAACCAAACCAAAGGGCTAATTTTCTAAATATCGTGAGGTAAGGTTAGTGTACATCAAATTTCACATGGGACCTGCCTGCGAGTATTGCAGAGGACCGACGAAGTTTTAACTATCAAAATACATAGAATTCCTAAATTTATGCAAAAAAAAACAGGAAAAAAACCAATCGAAAGGTGGTCCAATAGCAGATATTGCTATATATTGTGTTAGAGAATAAACTATACTATATCTCAGCTTTATGAGGCGGGATGACCTGTTTCCCTCCTTGCTGCTTTCACCTTCCTCAACTCAAGAGCGAAGTCAAGCACCCTTTTACAGATGGGTAGACTGGAGCAACAAAACAGCTACAGACTTTCATAAATGGATGCTTGCGTAGAATAGAAGGACTGAAGTGGTATGACAAGATCAGTAATATGGAACTGATGACAAGATCAGGAATGTGGAACTGATGACAAGATCAGTAATGTGGAACTGATGACAAGATCAGTACTGTTTAACTGATGACAAGATCAGTAATGTGGAACTGATGACAAGAACAGTAATGTGAAACTGATGACAATCACAGAAATGTGGAACTGATGACAAGAACAGTAATGTGGAACTGATGACAAGAACACTAATGTGGAACTGATGACAAGATCGGTAATGTGGAACTGATGACAAGATCAGTAATGTGGAACTGATGACTAGAACAGTAATGTGGAACTGATGACAAGAACAGTAATGTGGAACTGATGACAAGAACAGTAATGTGGAACTAATGACAAGAACAGTAATGTGGAACTGATGACAAGAACAGTAATGTGGAACTGATGACAAGAACAGTAATGTGGAACTGATGACAATCACAGAAATGTGGAACTGATGACAAGAACAGTAATATGAAACTGATGACAAGAACAGTAATGTGGAACTGATGACAAGATCGGTAATGTGGAACTAATGACAAGATCAGTAATGTGGAACTGATGACAAGATCGGTAATGTGGAACTGATGACAAGAACAGTAATGTGGAACTGATGACAAGAACAGTAATGTGGAACTGATGACAAGAACAGTAATGTGGAACTGATGACAACATCAGTAATTTCGAACTGATGACAAGAACAGTAATGTGGAACTGATGACAATCACAGAAATGTGGAACTGATGACAAGAACAGTAATGTGGAACTGATGACAAGAACACTAATGTGGAACTGATGACAAGATCGGTAATGTGGAACTGATGACAAGATCAGTAATGTGGAACTGATGACAAGAACAGTAATGTGAAACTGATGACAAGAACAGTAATGTGGAACTGATGACAAGAACAGTAATGTGGAACTGATGACAAGAACCTGCCATCAATGGTAACTATACCTTGTAGCGGTATGGCAGCTTGCGTACCCTGACAATCCCCAGAGCTATGCCAGTGGGAGTTTTACTCCTGGTAGGTTCAACCAAGCTGGACTGGTCTGTGTGGGTAGGGGTCAGACAAAAGCTGGTACCCTGGTCCTCCAGGTTGGGGGTTTTAGCATAGGGCTGACACCCCTGTCTATGTAAAAAAATAATGAAGTTACGGAAACAACATCAAATGAACAAACTTTGCTGCGGGATGGACATTCGGAGTCTGTGGCTCGTATGACTGTCAGTGGTGAAAGCCGAAAGGAAGCCACTGACATGAAAACGGATGTCCTGACCGCAAAACAGGATACAAGAATAGCATTTTGGAATGTCAGGACAATGTACGAGACAGGTAAACTAAGACAGGTCACGGCAGAAATGAGAAACTATAGGTTACACATACTGGGGATAAGTGAGAGCAGATGGACAGGGGCAGGAAAAGTTAAAACAGCAACAGGAGAAACAGTACTTTACTCTGGAAGAGAGGATGGACAGCACAGTGAAGGCGTAGCCATTATTCTACAGAAAGGGATAGAAAGGACATTACTGGAATGGAAACCCATCAACAACAGACTGATACGATTGAGATTGAGAGGGAGATTCACCAACACTACTATAATACAATGCTACGCACCAACGAATGAGCGGAACAGCAAACGAAAATGGGGATAAGCTAATAAGTTTCTGTAGCATTAACAACCTGGCCATTGGAGGAACACTTTTCCCACATAAGGAAATTCACAAGTTAACATGGGAATCACCAAATGGTCGGGACAGAAACCAGATAGACCACATCATGGTTAACGGCAGATGGAGACATGCATTACAAGATGTGAGGGTAAGAAGAGGTGCAGATGTGGGAAGTGATCACCATTTAGTGGTAGCAAAACTGAAAGTGAAACTAAGAAGGGCTGGACCAACTGTAACTACACAGAAAAGGTTTGACATCAGCAAATTGAAGGACCCCCTTACCAGAAAAGCTTTTGCGGCCGACATTAAGAAACGATATCAATTTGCCAAAAGCCAGGAAAAGACATTGACTGATGATATAGACCAGAATTTCAACACCATTTGAACAATATATAAGGAAAGTAGCAAATCATGCTTAGGATTCCAGGAAAGGAAGAAGCAAGACTGGATAACACCAGAAACACTAAACACCATAAAGATGAGAAAGGAAATGAAAAGAAAGAAAACAGAAGCGAAGTCCCCCAGGTTAAAGCAACTATATAGCGAACAGTACAGCCAGCTCGACAGGGAAGTTAAACGCCAAACCCGAGCCAACAAAAGGAATTTCCTAGACGATCTTGCAAAACAGGCAGAAGAGGCAGCACTGAGAAATGAACATAGCCCAGTATACAAAATAACTAAATTCATCAGCGGAAAACAAGGTGCGAACAATATTACATTAGTAAGAGATAAGCAAGGAAATCTCATCAAGACAGCAGAGGGACAGGAAACAAGATGGGCAGAGCACTTCAGAGAAACGCTGAACAAGGAAATACCAGAGGCACAATTGAATGTTCCTGAGGCTGAAAACGATCTAGATGTAAATACAGACATTCCACAAAAAGAAGAAATCATCACAGCAATCAAAGGGTTAAAGAACGGTAAAGCTCCGGGCCATGATAACTTAAATGCAGAGCTATTTAAGACAGACCCTGAGCTAGCAGCAGAACTATTAGAACCACTATTTGCACAAGTGTGGAAAACGGGGACAACACCATCAGAGTGGAAGAAAGGAATAATTGTCAAATTGCCCAAGAAGGGAGATCTTGCAGACTGCAATAATTGGAGAGGAATCACTCTTCTCTCAGTTCCCAGAAAAATACTAGGCAGGATAATTATACAGAGAATTTCAAAGGCAGTAGACTACAAACTGAGGAAAGAACAAGCAGGATTTAGAAAGAACAGAAGATGTGTAGACCATATATTCACTCTCAGGAACATTATAGAGCAGTGCTCAGAATGGCAAAGACAGCTTTACATAAATTTTGTTGATTTTCAAAAGGCTTTTGACAGCATACATAGGGACAGTTTATGGAAAATACTGAGGGCTTATGGAATTCCAAGCTGCATAGTGTCAATCATAAAAAGCCTCTATGCCAACTTTACGTGTAGTGTTGGGCAGAGCAACCTAACCTTCGAGGTGAAGACAGGAGTACGACAGGGATGCCCCTTATCAACCACTCTATTTTTAACAGTCATAGACTGGGTGATGCGCCAGACAACAGAGGGCAGTCCAAGAGGAATAAGATGGATACATTTTCTACATTGGAAGATCTGGAATATGCAGATGACATTGCACTGCTGGCACATTCACATCAACACATCCAGGAAAAAACGGATAGACTTAATAAAATTAGCCAGCAGGTGGGCTTGAACATCAATTTAAAGAAGTCTGAGGTCATGACGCTCAATGTGAGCAACCCTGAGCCCATATCAGTAAGGAATCAGCAACTGGTACAGACAGATACCTTCACATACCTAGGAGCATAGTAACACCAGACGGTGGGGCAGGCAAAGACATCAACATCAGAATGAATAAGGCAAGAACAGCCTTCTTTAGCCTAAATAACATCTGGAAGTCATCCCAATACAGCACAAGCACAAAATTAAGATTATACCAGAGTTGTGTGCTTTCTGTGCTTCTCTATGGTGCGGAATGCTGGAGAGTCACAGAGAAGGAAATGTCAAAATTGTCCTCTTTCACACAACATGCCTAAGAAAAATTCACCGCATCTTTTGGCCGAATACCATCACCAACCAAGATCTGCTTACTCGTAGCAAACAAGAGGACATGCACACCATCATAGCTGGCAGACGCTGGAGCTGGGTTGGTCATGTCCTCAGAAGAGACCCCGATGCATCACAAGAACAGCTATGTTTTGGACCCCTGAAGGAAAGCGAAAGAGAGGCCGACCAAAAACAACTTGGCGGAGGACTGTGGAGGCTGAGATGCAAAGAATGAACCAGAGCTGGGGCACTGTACGAAGGATGGCCACCGACCGTGCAAAGTGGAATCAATTTGTTGTTGCCCTACAAGACGCCACTAGGCGTGATGGCCACTGACTGCTTTGACGGTCGGTGGTTAAGGATCGAAGAAGAAAAGATGACAAGAACAGTAATGTGAAACTGGTGACAATCACTGTAATGTGGAACTGATGACAAGAACAGTAATGTGGAACTGATGACAAGAACAGTAATGTAAAACTGATGACAAGAACAATAATGTGGAACTGATGACAAGAAAAGTAATGTGGAACTGATGACAAGAACAGTAATGTGAAACTCATGACAATCACAGTAATGTTGAACTGATGACAAGAACAGTAATGTGGAACTGATGACAAGAACAGTAATGTGGAACTGATGACAAGAACAGTAATGTGGAATTAATGACAAGAACAGTAATGTGGAACTGATGACAAGAACAGTAATGTGTAACTGATGACAATAACAGTATTGTGGAACTGATGACAAGAACAGTAATGTGGAACTGATGACAACCACAGTAATGTGGAACTGATGACAAGATCAGTAATATGGAACTGATGACAAGAACAGTAATGTGGAACTGATAACAATAACAGTAATATGGAACTGATGGCAAGAACAGTAATGTGGAACTGATGACAAGATCAGTAATATGGAACTGATGACAAGAACAGTAATGTGGAACTGATGACAAGATCGGTAATGTGGAACTGATGACAAGATCAGTAATGTGGAACTGATGACAAGAACAGTAATGTGAAACTGATGACAAGAACAGTAATGTGGAACTGATGACAAGATCAGTAATGTTGAACTGATGACAAGAACAGTAATGTGGAACTGATGACAAGAACAGTAATGTGAAACTGATGACAAGAACAGTAATGTGAAACTGATGACAAGAACAGTAATGTAGAACTGATGACAAGAATAGTAATGTGGAACTGTTGACAAGAACAGTAATGTGGAACTGATGACAAGATCAGTAATATGGAACTGATGACAAGAACTGTAATGTGGAACTGATGACAAGAACAGTAATGTGGAACTGATAACAATAACAGTAATGTGGAACTGATGACAAGAACAGTAATGTGGAACTGATGACAAGATCAGTAATATGGAACTGATGACAACATCAGTAATATGGAACTGATGACAAGAACAGCAATGTGTAACTGACGACAAGAACCAGACGAGCGACAGTGGCAAGAGATGAGAAGAGGACGCTGGAGATAATAGGACACACATTGGGGAAACCTGGTAATAACATTGCCTTGCAGTCCTTGTTCTGAAATCTCCAGGGTAAGAGAGGCAGTCCCAAGAACACATGGATAAAAGTTTGATTGACATGATACGCTGTTAGTTTATCAACACGATACTTTCGCAGACAGTAAAAGTTCTTTGGGCATTGTCATCGGTACAGAACCATTACAAACCTGCTTTCCACCGGTAAATTCAACTCAGACTGCTTGAATTAGGCATTTAACATAAAACTAGCAGTGACTGGCATATGAGAGGATGGGTCAAGCATGAATGCAACCAATGCGCTACAAGAACAAATAGTATTCACACCCTTCCGACATTTGCTGAGAGCTACTGAGCACCTAATGGTTTGCCTGGAGTACAAAAATATTGACTCTGAACCATAATAACAGTAACAAAACTGCACACAAGGACTACTGAAAGTTTCTCAGTCATATAAGCACATGGTATAGGAGGAACATGAAAACATAACTGATACAAGGGGCCTAAGGAAGCGGAGCAACGTGATCACTAACAACTGTTGACAGTTACTGATGATAATTAATCAGACAGATCTCTTACTTCAGAGACCTGAGTTTACACGTGCTGTGACAGCGATGATGTTTATGTTGATAATCTGTAACGTTAACGATGAGGATAACCATGGTAACTGGCAAAACTGAAATGTTTAATTTTATAATAATTATAATATTAGTTTGTTATCTTTCTCACCAGAACATTAAGTAACAACAACCTGACGTCACTTCCTGCCAACGTGTTTGACAACATGAAAACGCTACGTGTCTTGTAAGTATCGTCCGTTTGTGACTGATTGTTTATTAAATTGCTGATTGCTTGACTTCTTGGTTGTATGGTTGGTTGATTTGTTGGTGAATGATTTGAAATTGAATGATTGGTCGCTAAATGGTTAATTGATTTCAAAATTCGGTTCTTGTGCGTTAATTCACCGCTAAAATCAAATTGTGGAAATTTATTACCCAAACTGAGAACCGTACTTTTTCTTGACTGAAAAAGGTTGATTTCACATTGTGATTTGGGAGGGCAAGTTAAAAAAAAAAAAACGTTCCTCGTGCATTCATAGTTGACACGCTTACGACAGACCCGCCCTCAACCCCCTCCCCCTATTTTAAGTTTATAAACCAATAAAACGGTATTGAATCAGTTCTACAAGTTAACGGTACACAGGAAACAAGGGAAGTCGCTGCCGTTGACTTCTCTAACTCAAGATCAGAGTCAGGTACCCATTTACAGCTGGTTAGACTGATGCGTGACACTACCAAGCTTTGAACCCGAAACCCGGTAACTTATTGCGGTAGTGTCACGCATCAGTCTAACCAGCTGTAAATGGGTACCTGACTCTGATCTTGAGTTAGAGAAGGCAACGGCAGCGAGGAAGGGAACAGGTGTCACGCATCAGTCTAACCAGCTGTAAATGGGTACCTGACTGATAGGGACTTGAAAGCTGATGATGATGATTATGATGACTAGCAATTCCCTAGACTTAAGGGTCTTTTATATTTGGACATGCGCCCTAATATAACCGACTAGGTTGAACGGGCCCATTCAAGTGGACGTCTGAGAGTGTAAGAAGAAGAAGAAGAACGGGCCCACAAAACTGCACCTACCACGGTCCTTTTCAGGGCCCACAAAACTGCAACTACCACGGTCCTTTTCAGGGCCCACAAAACTGCAACTACCACGGTCCTTTTCAGGGCCCACAAAACTGCACCACGGTCCTGTTTAGGGCCCACAAAACCAACAAAACTGTACCCTGGCAAGAAAGCCTTTATTTGTTTTCACCGCTGAGTGTGGAGAGAGCTGGGTGGGGAGTTGGTCCCCTCCCTCACTATGCACTGATCCTTGTCAAGTATTGACCTAATCAGAGCCGGATTAACGTAGTAGGAAAAGTAGCATATGCTACGAGCCCCTTTCTTTTAGGGCCCCGCGCCAATAAATATGTACATAATTTTTTGGTCATCTTCTAATACGAGCGTTAAACCAATGATCTTGTGATGTATGCCATCTTTAGCGCCTTTTCATTTGATGTCACGAAATTGTGAGAGAAAGAGCATAACAGGGTGACTTAGTGTGACTCTTTATTACTTTTATCTTAACTGTTTGCGGACAGAAGCAGTCATTTTCTTTGGATTTGTTGAAAGTCTGTACACCTTCTTTTCTGCTTCTACCTACCGGTGGGGTCTCCTTTCTACTGCATTATGTGCTGGCGGTAGTCATAATAAGTCCCATTTGCCCTTTGTGAAAAGACTGTCAGATACCAGGTGGTCCGCTTGGGCAGATGCGACAAAAGCACTTTTACACAGCTTTTCTGCAATAAAACAAGTCTTGGATGATATTTCAGATAACAATAATCAGAAGGCAGAGTGTCGTCAACAGGCTCGTTGTCTACTTTCAACCATGATGAAGCTAGAAACTGGAATAATGATCATACTGTGGGATCAAGTATTACACCGTTTTCAAATGACCAGTGCTTCTCTGCAATCTTCTGACCAAGATTTGAATACAGCTTGTGCACTCTATGAATCCCTGCGGGGGTATATTCAAGCTATGCGGTCTACGAGACATGAGAAGGCGCTGAAATAGATAGGATACACACTGAGCAAACTTGCTTATAGCTTTACCAGGCAGTCTTTCGGGACGCGCCTCGCCAAGACGAGGCAAAAATTTTACATTAAAAATAATAAATAAACAATGACCCATGCTACCACCCCTGCTTGCGAAAATGCATAATAGACTAACCCTGCCAAAAGTACTAACCCCGCCCGCAGGCGAAAAAAAAATTATTGTAAGAAAAAAATGTAAGAAATAGTACGGTGCTCGAATTGGGTAATAAATTGCCAAAATATTAATTTGACGGTGAATTAACGCACAAGTACTCAAAATTCTTTTTTGAATGTTTAACACATACGTTGATTGAAAGATGTACTGTTGAACCATTGGTTGTTTTATTTGTTGCCTGGGTGATGATTCGCTATTGCGTGGTTAAACTTTGATTACTTGATTTGCCGTTGAGACTAACGCAAATATCCAAATGTTGGGACCTACCGACAAGAATGTAGATAACACATTGACTTATAATTATCAAACCCCTTGACAGGAAGGAGTCTTCAGCTGAAAATTGGTAATTTGACTTACCCACCCGGCCTTCGAGAAAAACATATCAGAATGTTCGCGAAATATACGTAGGTGGAGATTAGGTAATCGCAGCCTTTACAACTAAAGGAATTTCATGCGATCGGCATTGTGTGAAGACAATCCTCCAGCGTGTGGATTGAATAAACTTTGCCATATTTCTCACTAAACCTAGTGGAAGGAATTTTCTTGGACGAGAGTGAAATCAGGCAGTTTGCTTCGACTAATCGCTATTATTTTTTAGATTCGGTATAAGAAATCAAGGCCAGTGTATAATATTTGTGAAATAATAATGCACATCCTTTTTAATTTCATTTGTTCATTTGTTTTAATTTATCCATCACCACTGTACATACTTTCCATTTCTTCGCACGCAATAATAATACCACATAACCGTAACAGTAACATCACGACTATATTGATGGAAATTATAGGATTGCAAGCACACGCGATAGAAGACACTAAAACAAATAGATCTCACATTCATAAGGATAAGTAGACTTAGTCAATGATGAGGCAAGCGTTCGTTATTTTGTGCATCATCATCATCACCTGCCATCTGCACAACGAAGGTTGGCTGTATTGGATCTCCAACGTAATGGATCTTCTCTTGATGGTGCACTCTGACAGACTCTTTCCTGTTCATCTCTTGATGTTATCTTCCCACTTATGGCGTTGTCTTCCCCTTGCACGTTTGCCTTCAACGCTCCCTTCTACGACAAGTATGGGAGAGTCTTGTTAACTCGGCCGGTACCAAGTCTCACTACACGCTTCCGTAGCACAGCCGTTGTTCACAGTAATGCAGACGTAGCTACTGACGCAGTTAAGGACATGAGTACTAACATAGTCTGTACAAACATACGACGGTGTTAACAATCATCACTCCAGACCATAAATATGGCGTATCTGCATCACACTAGACGCAGATACGCAAAACACTTCTCCAAACAACAGCGAAAAGCAACCCGACGATCAAGCATAGCACATCAAGCAGACAAGCGAACGTCTACAAGATAACTGAGTGTAACTCACACACTCAGAAGAGAACAACCAATCATAGCCAGAGGTGCCCTTGACTGGACTACACAGGGGAAAAGAAGAGTGGGGAGGCCAAAGAGAACTTGGAGAAGAACTGTGGAAGAGGAGGCTAGGGAAATTGGAATGACTTGGGCACAGATGAAAAAGATAGCCCAGAATAGAAATCGATGGAGAGCAACTGTTTCTGCCCTATGTTCCACAGGGAACGAAAAGGAATGATGATGATGAGTGTGACAGTATTGTCTCCCCTGCTCTGCAATAGTGGTCCAACATGGACAAACTTCAAGTATTCAATTCAGGATCTTCAAAAGTATTAAACACCTTCAAAGGTGTGTTACTGGGGCCCGAAAGGAGAGCAAAGAATAGTAACACTGTACCCTACCATGCATATCGTAAAAAGCGACTAAGGAGGGTTGGGCATGGGGCTCGTTACCCCATCCCGTAAAAAACTTTTACCACAAAAACTTCAACAAATTATGGACAAGTCAAATACAGAATATAACCTAACAAGTGCCAGTGGAACAAGAGCTGAGAAGAAGACGCTGGCGATGAATAGGACACACATTGAGGAAACCTGTTCATAGCATTACAAGGCAGTCCTTGTTCTGGAATCTACAGGGAAAGAGAGGCAGAGGTAGACCAAAAAGCACACGGAGAAGAGAGCTGGATACAGAGGGGAAAATGATGAAGAAAACATGGAAAGAACTTGAGAGGATGGCACGGGACAAGAAGACTTGGTATGTGTTTGTTGAAGGCCTATGCTGCTCGCGGAGCTAAAGGGTATTGTTTGATTGATTGAAAGGTATTAACCTTCGCTCAAGATTACTCTTGGCAGAGATATAAATAGAAAAATTATGCTTCTACGCCAGAGAGCCTCTCATGATTTGAAAGAAAAGAAGCATAACTACTGTGATCATCTAAGCTGTCGTGAACTTATTATTCTCCCGCCCCTTCTGTGAGGAAATATTGGCTCGTATTTTCTTAGCATCCAGCTGAAGGTGATTCAGCAATTATTAATTTAATATCTCTATATGGTTATGCATTTAAAACAATATGACTCATATAGGTGCAGACACGCAATTTACTTAATAGGGATTAATCCAACTATAGATTTAATGTTACAGATAAACAGGTTTAATAATCACTTATAGTTTAATAAGATTAAAATAAATAGAATTCTTTATTTTTTTTAATGAAGAACTGATGTTTTCCTCCTTGGACGACCTAAATTGTGGGCGGATATTGTTTTAGAAATCAAAATTATAAGTGTCCATTGGCTGCGCTATTATGGTACTTAGCTGCCCGTGTTGGCGCCTGCTTCAGCCGCTGTTGGTTCCCACGGGTGTTTTGGACTGGTCCTTCTCTTCAATAGTCAAATCTGGTGGCTGTAGCACGTCCCATGCAGTAAGGCTTGGGTAGCTACAAAGGTTGTTAAGCGCTTTCAAGACCCGTCTAGTGTAGGTGTCTAGTGTCGACTGCTGGCAACTTGTACCACAAACTAAGAGGAAAACAAATGCGTCTTTTGAGTTTTGGGTCTCCTGATGTGAGCACCAGGAGACCTACGCTTCGATCCACCACTTTTATCGTCCTAAGAATTTTTACCTCCCTGAGCATTAATTTTAGACCCAATGAGTCGGATGAACGTGCTTTTGGACAGCGGGCGACAATTTATATATACATAAACATACATATAAAACTTACTAAAGTGTTAGTGTAATAAATATATACGCCACGATATCATTACCCACTCACTGCTTTCTATGGAGCCTTGGGCCACTTCTGCTGTTGGTTCCTTGTGAGGAAACCCGCACGAAGCAGTCACCAGCTCTTGCAGTGGTGGATTATGTGTCAAGTTATTTGCAGGGATGAGGTTGCCAGCCTCATATGCAACTGTTCATCCTCGAGCAAATCATACATGTCAAAATTCGAATATAAACTGATAAAATGTACATATTACAGCTTACATCGATTTTCGGGCGAGCACAGATTTTTTGCACAGAAAAAGTCCGAATATTGTCGGGCAACTGATTTAAGATGCCGTCTCTTCAGGTGAGTTAGATATCTAACTGGATGCACTTGAAGTAGGATCCTAAACCTTAAAGCGCAAAGTGATGACTCTAGAGTTACTCCCTTCTAATCTTAGAATTCACTTACAGTCCAAGTTCTATGTTCGGGTCCTATTATTCCATGTTCTTGGCTGTCTATGATTTCTCCTTGACAATACTGAAAGCCAATGAAGTAGACTTACAAAGCTATATGTTATAAGCAAAATTTTTGCCCACACACCAATTGTGCTTCATTGAAGCCAGGAGCAGTCTATTTTAGCATTTTCATGCTAAACCAACCATCATCAAGGCGTCTGATATTGGTAGGGGTTTAACACCCACTCTCTCATGTACAACATTACTACATTATAACATAAGATATTGCCCGTTATATGGTATTTTCAAACTCCATGCCCATATAAGGTCTTGCCACTTCCGTTGTTGCCTGCCATGGTTACCAACTCACTGCTTCGCATATTTATCACTGATAACACTGGCTAACAAAAAAAAATTGTTTTTCTTTCTCTAACATTTCTATGTTTTTCTGGTCAACTTTAATGCGCTGTTTTTAAATCTGCAAACCGTTTTTCTCTATCAGGTCGGGATCTCTAGAAATACGCAATTAAAGTTTTTTAGCAATGCATACAGTATTACAACATCATTCGTACAAGAAGTATAACAGTTATGTAGGTCTGAATTTCTTTGCAGTCGACTTTCGTCAGTGAATGGCATGTGGTACATCGCGATGAAGCATCCAACAATAATCGGCAAGCATGGTCACACTCCACCGTCCTTGATAACGTGACTCCATTACGGCGATATCTTGATGGAATCGTTCTCCATGTTCATCGCTGACTTCGCCAAGGTTGTCAGGGAAAAAGTCAAGATGCGAATCGCGCAAATGGGTTTTGAGGGACATGTTACAGCTCATAATTCTGTATGCATCTATGCACTGCTTAACAATATGCACATAGTCGACAGATTTGTGATTTCCCAGAAAGTTATCGACGATCGATTTGAATGCCATCCTTGCGCGAAGTTCACTACCATGTAACAAGTTCTCGAATTGTTTGTCTGCAATAACTTTCCTAATCTGAGGTCCTACAAAGATACCTTCCTTTATCTTTGCATCGCTAACTTGCGGAAACTTTTCTCGAAGATAAGTGAAAGCTTTGCTCGTTTTATCTAACGCTTTTACGAAATTCTTCATAAGCCCCAACTTTATATGTAACGGTGGTAAAATGATGCTGTCTTTGTTAACTAATGACTCGTGTATTACATTTTTATGCCCGAGCTGCATACGATCCCTGATAGGCCACACCTTTCTTGCATAATGTTCCTGTCTGCCACACCTTTCTTGCATAATGTTCCTGTCTGTTGCGGCTGTCCCATTCACATAGGAAGCAACAAAATTTAGTATACCCAGTCTGCATGCCCGTGAGAATTGCAATGACCTTTACGTCTCCACAAATCCGCCATTGGTAGTCATTGTACTTTATTTTTGCCAAAAGTATAGCCATATTGTCATAAGTTTCTTTCATATGAACAGAGTAGGCGACTGGAATTGATGAAAATAAATTTCCTTTATGCAATAACACGGCTTTTAGACTAGTCTTGGAAGAGTCGATGAAAAGTCGCCATTCGTTGACTATGTGCTCATGATCGAGGTGCACCATTAGACCGTTTACATCTTTGCAATAGCAAATGTTGTCATCCATCTCAAAGTATTGAACAAGTTCTCTGTGTCTATGACGAAATTTAGATATCGGAGTATTGGGTGCTAAAAGATTCCATTCTTTGAGTCGCGAACCGAGTAATTCCGCTTGTCCTTTGGTAAGAGCGAGATCACGTATTAGGTCTGAAAGTTCTGAATGGTTAATTAAGTGAACACCCTCATTCACCGGTATATAATCCGAGTCAGAATTAGTTTCTAAAGCAGGTAAACTATCACTTTCTGATGGTTCATTCACGTCCAACGAATATTGTTCTGGTGGAACTGGGATCGGACACGTGATTGGATCATGAGGCACTGGTTTCGAAACCGATTCAATATTTGGATAAACTACAGCCTTCTAGTTTTAAAAGTGAAACCATGGATATTTGTCAAGCAGAAGTAACAATCAGTAGCGTGATTTGTCGGTTCACGCCATATTACTGGCACTCGAAAAGGCATCGACTTATGCTTCGGCGATTTTCGTAACCAACCTGCCAATGTATTTGCACAAGTCGAACAAACTGCATTTGGTTTCCAAGATTTATTTGCATCACCAACTTTCGAATCGAAATAAAGTTCATATGCTTTCTTTAGTAATGGTGTAAAGTCAGAATTATTTCAAAAACAGTAACTATTTGAAAAATAGGGTAACATATGTCATGCATCAAGCAGTATAAAAAGTAGAATTATTTTGCCATTTTATTAAATTTATAAGTTATTCAAAAACGGTTTCCCAAAATATCTTAAAAAATATCTTAAGAACCCGATGTGATAGAGATAAACGGATTTCAAATTTGAAATCAGCGCAAGAAACTGACCTAAGAACACTTATTCTTATATAAGAAAGAAAAATGTTGTTTGTCAGTGTAATCTTCTCCAAGATGTTACTTTCTCGTAGTTGATTGCTACAGCGAAGTCAATCCGCTGGAAGTGTTACATCACTTTCCGTGCCTTAATCTTTAACAAGATTGTCATCTCCCGACATCCCAGTGAAATCGGCCACGTATCAACGGTTGTTATCTACCTCCCCCGAAAAAACATCTATATTTTCGTGTTTGTTCAATCAACCCGTCTCGCTACTTACATACACTGTTTCTGTCTGACCGTAAGCTGTTACATAATCTAGTACTCTAGCAACTTCACCCTGCACAAATGGAAGACAATGTTGCTTCAAAAACATATTAAGCTGTCAGATAATCGTACAGATTGTGACAAGGTAAACTGATAGTTTATGTTTTAGGATTCTTTCAAGATGGACCGATGTACGGATTCACACAACGTGGAGTGAAGGAATAAAGCAGGCCTGGGCGATCCAAGGTTTAATCCACATAATAAGGGACCCAAAGACGCAGCAATAGAGAATGCAGTCAGCGACCCATAGCTTGACTGCTTGCGTCAGGGTCAGCGAACCAGAGCTGACCAAGACCCTACTCCACCTCCACGTGGTGGTCATGGAAACAGGCTGCATCACTGCAGTCTGGCTGAGAGAGTAGGGATCGAAGAGGGAAGGCAAACCCGGTCCCAAAAATGCCGTGCTGAAGTCGGATGTGCCGGCCGAAAGGCGCAGATATCTCAGCTCCGCTGTAAACAGACACAACGCAACCAACGTCCTTTTCATGACGAACGAGGAAGAAGAAATCCACATAATAAATGCAAAAGAACAACATTTTATCAGAGCATTTCAGGCTTCACTTTCTGACACCAAACGTCCGGTATCTTCTGTCATGACCCATGTCATTTGTACTGACATATTTATACTATCGGGACCGAATTCATTTAAACTGCAGATACATTATCACTGCCTGTGATTTAACTATTTATTCTCACGGATACTTGAGAGGTCAACCTGCCCTGGAATTCCATAAAACATGAACGATATGAATAACGCACACATTAAATGGACACCTTTTTCTTCTACTGGCCCGACCAACGTTCAGTCCCCCCGCGTTTTACTTATTTATAAATCCTGTGCAACGATAATTGAAGGAACTCTTTATCGGGAAAGCCCGAAATCTTCAATGATTGTGCGCATCTCTCAACACAAGGTATGATAAGATAACCTCGGTCTGTGAAAGCGTAAACAATAAACAAGGGAAGAATCAGCTCGTAGAATGAATGAATGAATGGTCGAGTAAGTACGGCCGGAGAGAATTGAAGACCAGAAAATAGAACGGACGATTTCATCACACAAAGTAAAGAAAAGCAAAACCTTAGGCGACGTGTAAAGCCGTCAGTGGCCGGAGGCACACGAAGCGATCACGGTAAACGGACAGCCAAGCACGCCAATACATCGAGTCGTTACTAGAAGAGCGAACTACTACTGCAAGCGAAAAGCTCACCACAACAAATAGCGTCAACAGCTTTCACCAGGAAGCCATATTATTCCGAACAGGTATAAATCAATTTGTTGTTGCCCTACAAGACGCCACTAGGCGTGATGGCCACTGACTGCTTTGACGGTCGGCGGCTAAGGATCAAAGAAGAAGAAGAAGGTTTAAATCGTCGCTTAAGATATTTGTTTCCTCGATCCCGTTTGGAGAGTTGACCAACCATACAACAATTCCTTTTGTTTTCCTTGTGATCACTCAGCAGGGCGATGGCACTAGTTTTTTAAATAGCTTTTTTATCTCTTACGTGGCTCCAAGTTTTCCATTGACAGTGTGACCGGTGGCTTGGTATTTTAAGAATGAAAGAGAGTACAGAAAAATAGTTTAAGAAAATTAAATAGAGTTGTTAATAGTCTATATGTCTATGTTAAGGGGAAGTGAAATGAGCAGAAGAGTGTTTTGAGGGAAGGGAGGTAACTCCGTAAATCCCCTTTTGGGAGATGTAGCTTGGTGTTTTGGTTTAGTATTTCATGTGAGTTCTCAATTATAGTGTAACGGATTTGCATAGTAACGTTTTAGTAATAAGATTAAAGAAGATTGTATGGGTTTTTAGCTTAATCAGCAAAGGGATATGACTTTAAATTACGTCCCTTGAAAAGTTTTGGTGAGTGATCAAAATAAACACGCACGAGAAAGTGTTGCGAGAGTGAACACATTTTAGCAGAGAACGGGGAATGTTAAATCGGGAATAAGATTAAGTCAGTCTGATTTTGAACGCAAAGAACGATAGGCCCAGCGAAAGTTATCGCTGTATTAAATTTTTGTGTAGTGGTGAACGCTAGCTTGGATGGTACACTAGGGCGAATAGGTCACTGGAGGTGGTTGACTTCTGTGTTGTGCAGAAAAAAAACTATATTGTCCAGCTATCAAGCTGTTCCATGTAGCCACTTTGTTAGATGTAGGTGCAGGTTTCTACTATCTTCTCTTCTTTCTTCTTCTTTGATCCTTAGCCGCCGACCGTCAAAGCAGTCAGTGGCCATTACGCCTGGTGGCGTCTTGTAGGGCAACAAAAAATTGATTCCACTTTGCTCGGTCGGCGGCCATCCTTCGTACAGTGCCCCAACTCTGGTTCATTCTTTGCATCTCAGCCTCCACAGTCCTCCGCCAAGTTGTTTTTGGTCGGCCTCTCTTTCGTTTTCCTTCAGGGGTCCATAGCATAGCTGTTCTTGTGATGGCATCGGGGTCTCTTCTGGGGACATGGCCAACCCAGCTCCAGCGTCTGCCAGCTATGATGGTGTGCATGTCCTCTTGCTTGCTCCGAGTAAGCAGATCTTGGTTGGTGATGATATTCGGCCAAAAGATTCGGTGAATTTTTCTTAGGCATGTTGTGTGAAAAGAGGACAATTTTGACATTTCCTTCTCTGTAACTCTCCAGCTCTCCGCGCCATAGAGAAGCACAGAAAGCACACAGCTCTGATATAATCCTAATTTTGTGCTTGTGCTGTACTGAGAGGACTTCCAGATGTTGTTTAGACTAAAAAAGGCTGTTCTTGCTTTGTTCATTCTGTTGTTGATGTCTTTGCTTGCTCCGCCGTCTGGTGTTACTATGCATCCTAGGTATGTGAAGGCATCTGTCTGTTCCAGTTGCTGATTCCTTACTGATATGGGCTCAGGGTTGCTCACATTGAGCGTCATGACCTCTGTCTTCTTCAGGTTGATGTTCAAGCCCACCTGCTGGCTATACTTATTAAGTCTATCCGTTTTTTTCCTGGATGTGTTGATGTGAATGTGCTAGCAGTGCAATGTCATCTGCATATTCCAGATCTTCCAATGTAGAAAATGTAGTCCATCTTATTCCTCTTGGATTGCCCTCTGTTGTCTGGCGCATCACCCAGTCTATGACTGTTAAAAAAATAGAGTGGTTGATAAGGGGCATCCCTGTCGTACTCCTGTCTTCACTTCAAAGGTTAGGTTGCTCTGCCCAATGCTGCACGTAAAGTTGGCATAAAGGCTTTTTATGATTGACACTATGCAGCTTGGAATTCCATAAGCCCTCAGTATTTTCCATAAACTGTCCCTATGTATACTGTCAAAAGCCTTTTCAAAATCAACGAAATTAATGTACAACTGTCTTTGCCATTCTGAGCACTGCTCTATAATGTTCCTGAGGGTAAATATATGATCTACACATCTTCTGTTCTTTCTAAATCCTGCTTGTTCTTTCCTCAGTTTGTGGTCTACTGCTTTTGAGATTCTCTGTATAATTATCCTGCCTAGTATTTTGCTGGGAACTGAGAGAAGAGTGATTCCTCTCCAATTATTGCAGTCTGCAAGATCTCCCTTCTTGGGCAATTTGAATATTATTCCTTTTCTCCACTCTATTGGTGTTGTCCCTGTTTTCCAGACTTGTGCAAATAGTGGTTCTAATAGTTCTGCTGCTAGCTCTGGGTCTGTCTTAAATAGCTCTGCATTTAAGTTATCATGACCAGGAGCTTTTCCTTTCTTTAACCCTTTGATTGCTGTGATGATTTCTTCTTTTCGTGGGATGTCTGTATTAACATCTAGATCATTTACAGCCTCAGGGACATTCAATTGTGTCTCTGGTGGTTCCTTATTCAGAGTTTCTCTGAAATGCTCTGCCCATCTTGTTTCCTGTCCCTCTACTGTTGTGATGAGATTTCCTTGCTTATCTCTTACTAATGTAATATTGTTTGCACCTCGTTTTCCACTGATGATTTTAGTTATTTTGTATACTGTGCTTTGTTCATTTCTCAGTGCTGCCTCTTCTGTCTGTCTTGCAAGGTGATCCAGAAATGTCCTTTTGTTAGCACGGGTTTGGCGTTTAACTTCCTTGTCCAGCTGGCTGTACTGTTCACTATATATTGCCTTTAATCTGGGAGACTTAGCTTCTGTTTTCTTTCTTTTCATTTCCTTTCTCTTCGCTATGGTGTTTAGCGTATCTGGTGTTATCCAGTCTTGGCTCTTTCTTTCCTGGAATCCCAAGCATGACTTGCTGCTTTCCTTGTATATTGTTGAGATGGTGTTGAATCTCTGGTCAACATCATCGGTCTCTGTTCTTTCCTGGCTTTTGATAATCTCATATCTTCTCTTTACGTCGACCACGAAAGCTTTTCTGGTGAGGGGATCCTTCAATTTCGTGATGTTGTATCTTTTCTGTTTGACTGCAACTGGTCCAGCAGCTCTGAGTTTCACTTTCAGATGGTGTTTAGTTATTCATGGAGCAAGAGGAGCAGTGTTACCTGTCAGGTAATTTTGATGGTCAGCCCAAGGCAAGAATTTACAATTATGTCAAAACTAGCAAGTAAATATACAATCGTGTAGAATAAGGTGAACTTTTATACAGCACAGAAGATAAGAGACAGTAGAGAATATTAGGAGTCAGAGACTTGGTATAAACTGTCAGCCCTGGTATAAGACCAGTCTAAATATAGATACCCCAAGCTCTATATATATATATATATATATATATATATATATATATCCATACATATATATATACATTTATATATATATATATATATATATATATATATATATATACATACATATATATATACATTTATATATACATACATACATTTATATATACATACATACATTTATATATACATACATACATACATATACATACATACATACATACACATACATACATACATACATACACATACATACATACACATACATACATACATACATACATACACATACATACATACATACATACATACATACATGCATGCATGCATGCATGCATGCATGCATGCATGCATGCATGCATACATACATAATCAGAATCTTTATTCTCCATAAAATACATTAATATGTACAGACATGATATAATAGATACAACATGGCAAATAGGAGAATCATTAGAATTTACATAAAGTGTTGAAGACGTCTCAAGTAGTTATATGTGGGTGTTTTTACATCGAACCTTTGTGTTACACATACATAAAAAATTTTAAGCTTTCTAAAAGACATTGGCATATAATGATATGGTATGCCCTGCCAAAAATGAGAATTATTGAAATTTACAAAATGTGTGAGGAATACCATTCAAGTAGAGCAATATGGTTGTTTTTACATGGAGGTTTTATCAGAATTTTGTTTGCCATAAAAAAACTTTGACAGCTAGTGGCGTGAGATATTAAATATAGCATCAAATACAATAGTCGTATGGTATAGTATACAGAGGAGCACAATTGAGTGTAGACTGTGTGGAAAACATCCCAGCAATTCAAAATGGGTGTTTTTTTTTACATCGAAGTTTCCATATTCTGTAAGAACCTATAATTGCACTAATACTGACATATTTACATAAAACCTTTGCTTCAAATTTCCGCAACCCTAGCGACATTAATCCACTCACACACTTTGCATGCACATGACCCAAACTACCAATTATCAGTACGATTACATGCGTACGGTAGCCTAGTTCGTTAATTTCTGCAGTCAATGGATAGTACTTATCAAATTTATGTTGGTAACATTTATCTAAATGGGCATCATATGGTATTGCTGCCTCCACTATAAAAGCTGTTTTGTTCTGTCGATTGATTATTGTTAAATCAGGTTTTACGGCATGAGTCTTAAATGAGGCGTTGCTGCTGCCGAAAAGTGATGGTTTAACTATTATCTCTTTGTTTATTGTTATGTCACTTTTATTATTGTATGCAGATTTCAGTTTCTCATAAATAATGTCTACAGCTCTATTGTGCCTTTGTTGGTATAATGTTTGAAATTTGGTACATCCATTCAATAAATGTGACACTGTTTCGTATGGGTGGTTACATATTTTGCACATTTTCGTGTATGTCTGTGGGTAGTATAGATGTAAAAGACTTTCGCATTCCAGCAACTGTAACCTCGATCTCACAGCAAATGAAAGTATTTTATCACTTAGAATTAGGTTAAGTTTATGTGATTTAAATCCAGAATAAAAAGCATTTGCTGACTTGTATGTTAGACTTACATCTTCATCTACGTCTAATTGTACACTGTAATGGCCACTGTCATCCACTTTCACACTCACTCCTTCACGCGCGCATTCTTCATTCAGTTCTACCCAAAATGATCTTGGCCAATTCACCTTCGATCTTTTAGCTAGATGGTTTGTTTCGTTTAACTCGTAGCTTGCAAAGTTATTCCTATCTTCACCTACTTGGTCTATTTTACGTTTTTTCATATGTCTATCTAACGAGTTTATTGCTGCAGTTTTTACAAGATTATCATCACAATTGAGCATACTGATAAGGAATGAAATATGTCGAGAGTGGTATAATATGAAGGGGTTTGGTATGCCAAGGCCACCCTTCGACCTGGGACAGAAGAAATAGCTCCTTGTGGATGATTCATTTAGCACTAACCATGTTCTAACGTGTTGTACAATTTCATCTTCAATTTCTTTAAGTTGTTTTTCTGTAAAGTGTATGTTAGAAAAATAAAACATGAGAGGACCGAAACACATCGGGTTAATTAATGAGATCTTTGCTGATGTTGGTAGTGGGGCACAGCTTAATTTTGTTAAATTTGACCTAAATTCTAATATAAGGCTGCTTGCTTGAAACTGGTCCGATGTATTATCAATTGTAATGTCATGTCCTAGGTATCTGTAGGAACGCCCTCGATCAGAAGAGGGGATTTCATGACCTTGGATATTAATGTCCGCCTTACAAGTTTTGACCCAATTGTTTCCGCTTCGCTGACCGCTGAACACTGCACACTTTTGTGGCTTAACCTCCATCCCGCTGGTCTCCATAAATGCTGTTGTCTTCTGTGCCATTGATTACATACATACATACATACATACATACATACATACATACATACATACATACATACATACATACATACATACATACATACATACATACATACATACATACATACATACATACATACATACATACATACATACATACATACATACATACATACATACATACATACATACATACATACATACATACATACATACATACATACATACATACATATCATAATCTTTATTCTCCATAAAATACATTAATATGTACAGACATGATATAATAGATACAACATGGCATATAGGAGAATCATTAGAATTTACATAAAGTGTTGAAGACGTCTCAAGTAGTTATATGTGGGTGTTTTTACATCGAACCTTTGTGTTACACATACATAAAAATTTTTAAGCTTTCTAAAAGACATTGGCATATAATGATATGATATAACCTGCCAAAAAATGAGAATTATTGAAATTTACAAAATGTGTGGATCAAATTATGACGTGTTAGCGTTGATAGGTCACGCATCGTGACTTGGATACAAGACCCTTTTTTCGTTGACCGTCCAGCTGTGAAGACGTGTCTTATATCCTTCCAGTGTTGGGCATTGTATTGCCGCATATATATATGTATATTTACTTCAAAGTACGGACTCAGGGTCAGTCCAAAGTTATGTGAAAGAGATAAAATGATAAGGTTAGTATCTAACTGTAAAGTTTCAGTCTGTCAAGTTGCTTTCACACACACACTGGATGCTCTGTAAGGAAGAGTGGTGTGTTGTTGAGATCAGGCATGCTCCAGTCTACCCAGCTGTAAATGGGTAACTCACCCTAGTCCTGAGTTAGGGAAGGCAAAGGCTCCAGGGGAAGCAGGCCCTAAACTTGGTCACTTCAGCCGACGCAGGATGGTGGATGTATGAAGTAGAAGTGTAGAGTGTGATTACCGCGAATGGTGTACTGTTCGTGTGCTGACCAATATAACCACTCACACTTGTGTCTACAAGGCACCAATGCAGACTGCTGGAATCTTAGTTTACTCAATTTATTCAGACGTACACACTGGGACATACGAGTACATCATGGTTTGTTGACATATCAATTTGTAGGTATACATAGCAGATCTGAAGTCATGACACATTCAGAAATAATGGGCAGTACATCAAAAGTTCAATGTCATGATACATTATGGCCACATCCCCCTATCTGACTAAACGCGTCAGTGAAGGGCGGATCGATAAATAACTAAAGTTACTTGACGTCCATAGTTTGTAGTATATATTATGAAACCACGAAGGGGGGGGGGGGGGGGGGGGGGGGGGGGGGGGTTTTTCAAGCAGGATTGAGATCTCTCTGTCACTGTCCGATAATAAGATAAATAATCTGTTCTCTTGGCAGTGATCAAAACATATGATGACCGAAATCCAACATGGCTACCTCCCTGAGTTGTCGTTCACTCATTCATAGGAAGGAGAATATAAGCCAGAGTTAATTTACAATGGGTATATAAAGGATTTCATAAATGTTTCCATACAGCTCTACGGTGATCAGGTTAGTTCACGTAGCCATAACCGCTGCAGGAAAATCTGTCATCTTCGTCGATACCAAACACAACACTAGCATAACGAAGCACCAAAAGTCAAGCTAGGCCTAACCGACGAGAGATCATCAAAAATAGGAGCTGGGTTTACCTGGAGTCCGAATCGTCTATATACTGACATAAGGAGAGTCTCTAACACAAACTATCGTAGAGACACCATCTCCTTCAGAAGAAAAACCACTTCGTAAGACATTTTTTCTTGACGAAAGGACCAGCTCTAGAAAAACGTACCTCGCCATTTGTAAGCGGTACATCGGAACTCATCACGACTTGTCAAGACAACTCATACTTCCGCTAGACCGGAATACAAGAATCTAGTCCCTCCTACCAATCCAAAATATACAATATAGGACTGATTCTACTTGTACTAATAATATGTAATACATATGAATTCAGGCCATAAACACAATAAGCAAATTAATATATTTTCTGGCCCTAAAAAATAAGTACAAACGCAAGCGCAATATCCTTGCGCTGGATCAATATCCAGAACGATTACTCCTATAATCAAAAGTGTGAATCAAACATGGATTATCTCGCTTTTACCATAGACAGCATTTTCATACACAAATGAATGAATGTCTATATTTTTCCCATATTAAATAGCCATATCGATTTTTGTAAAATGTGCGTCAAAATATGCACGCTACAGATTACCACACCCCTCGGGAAAAAAAAAAAAAAAAATGGTACATTTTTTTTTTTGAAATACATCTAGGAGCAACATACAATAGGCTCACAACGCACCAATAACAATGCGCAGATGATAAGCATAAGTTTTATGACCTTAGAGAAAGTACTTCTCTAAGTATAAATATTTCCAGAGAGGTGTCACCAACGCATACTACAATATTAGCAATGACACAATTTCCACATTAGTTTATACATAAATTTCATCTAAGATATCTTAACATCATGATCATCAAAGACGAAAAACATTGAAAGATCAGCGGTGAATACATATCAATGAACCGCTAAGTAGTGTTACAATCAATATATGATATATTACATATGTGTACACATTTCAACATAGAAACAACTGTATCAAAGTTGTATAACAGTTATGAATCATGTGGGCATCTAGACAAAATATCTGCCATCACATTTTCTGACCCACGGATAGCTCGCACCGAAAAATGAAATGGCTGTAGAGCAATCGCGTATCGCGTTGATCTCGCGCTCTTCAGATTTTTACTCTGAATAGCCGTAAGAGCTTTCTGGTCAGTTTCCACAATGAAATGCGCGCCCAGAAGAAATCTTTGCAGTTTAAGGATTGACCAAACCATAGCCAATAATTCACGGTCTAGGACCGAGTAATTCTTCTCTGCGGCATTTAATTTCCGAGAAATATACATCACAGGATGCAGAGTTCCAGAGTACTCTTGCATTAGTGCAGCTCCAATCCCGGTGGATGAAGCGTCACTACGAAGAATAAATGTCTTATCCTTAGAAGGTAATACTAGGATAGGTGAAGTAGAAAACATAGTTTTAACCTTATCCAAAGAGGATTGACATTCTTGAGTCCAATGGACTACATTAGGAGACCCTTTCTTTAGCAAGGAAGAAAGAGGTGACATAATGGAGGACAGATTCGGGATGAATCGTCCATAAAATTGTATTAGACCTAAGAGACTTCGTACTTGCTTTTTAGTCTTAGGAATAGAAATGTTAAGTATCTTACTTGTATTATGGTCTTCTGTTTTTAGGAACCCATGACCAACACGGTGTCCCAAGAAAGATATTTCGCTAAAACCAATACATGCTTTCGATGGTTTCGCTGTCAGGTTATGCTCGCGTAAGATAGACAATAGTTCATTTATACCATTATAGTGATCGTTCCAAGTATCACTGAAAAGACAGATGTCATCAAGATACGCAATGACATCTGAGCGATGAGATAGGATTCGACGCATCATGCGTACAAATGTAGCAGGGGCGTTCATAAGACCGAAAGGCATGAAATTCCATTGGAATAGACCCCTAGGCGTCGAAAAAGCAGTAAACGGTTTGGCGTGTTCGGATAGTGGAACTTGCCAATATCCCTTAGACAAATCGAGTTTAGTAAAGAAGTGAGAATTCGATAGTCTCGTAAGTAGCTCTTCTAGTAAAGGCATAGGTTCAGCATCGAATTTAGTCACTTGATTCAATTTGCGATAATCCACGCAAAGACGTATGTTATTGTCTTTTTTCCGTACTATAACCATCGGCGAAGAATATGCTGATGTGGATGGTTCAATAATTTTTTAACTCTATCATCTCATCTAACTCTTTCTCTACCTGTGCTTGAAAATGTATCGGGATAGGATACGGTCTGACTCTTATAGGACTATGGTCAGTAAGAATAATGTCATGTTGAATGACATCAGTTTGACCAGGAATGTCAGTAAGGACATCCTGAAATTGTTCTAACATAGTAGAAACTTGTTTCTGCTCTCCTGGAGATAATTCTGGAGAAATTGCAACATCTTTCCATGATTCATTAGAGTGAAGAGGAATCATTGGAAAAGGTAAATTTACATCCGAGAAACTCGTTTCCTCATCCTGTATTACTGACAGAGATGAGTACTGTCCATGTTGGACTGGAAAATCGTCCGTTGCCTGGAAAACAGGTTGTAAATAATCAGGACGTTCATGGAATTCCGTGAGCATGTTGATGTGGAAGGTTTTACGCTTCCCGTCAATATCGACGATATAGTCAACATCGGAAACTTTTGATATTATATCGTACGGACCTTTCCAAGAAATGAGAAGTCTATTTTCCCTACAAGGTAGCAAGACAAATGCTTTGTCACCTGGACAAAGTTGACGCAAACATCTCTTTTTATTGGCAAATTCCCTTGCCTTCTGTTTCGCAAATTCAGAAGAAGCAGTTGCCAATTTGCATGCTTCAATAATCTTGTGTCTAAGTGCGATGACATATTCATAAGAGGATTTTGTGTCATCGACAATATTATCAGCAGTTATAAGATCATGCAGTAAGGACATAGGACCTCGCGGTTTCGCGCCAAAGACAAGTTCAAAGGGAGAAAATCCTGTATGTTCGTTGGCGACCTCTCTATATGCAAAGAGAGCCGCGGGTAAAACCCTATCCCAATCCTGAGGATGATCTTCTGTTATCTTACCTAGTAGGTTTTTCAGAGTTCTATTCAAACGTTCCACCATCCCATTGGACATAGGATGATAAATACTGCTCAGCGATCTCTCTATCTTCAGAGTCGACATTACTTGAGACATGGTATCCGATATGAGTTGGGTACCATGGTCGGATAATATTTCTGCTGGAAACCCCAGACGAGAAAATATTAACCAAAGAGCATCTGCGACATCAGCAGTAGTTATGCTCTTTAGAGGAACAGCCTCCGGCCAACGTGTGCACATATCAACACACGTCAAAATAAATTGGTGTCCTCTAGCAGACTTTATCTTAAATGGACCAATGATGTCTATCGCCATTTTTTGAAATGGCCGAATGGGAATGTCTGCAGCCTGAATAGGTGCATCATGGCGTGGACCTCTGGATTTAATCTCTTGACATACTTTACAAGATCGACAATAGATTCGTATGTCCTTATTCACACAGCAGGCCAAAAGAAAGATTGAAGAACTCTAGCTTTAGTACGGGAAAAACCCATATGTCCAGCACACTGCGAATCATGAGCGTGCTGTAAGATTTTAACTCTCATATTTTTAGGCACAAGGATTTGAGAATGAATGGACTTAGCGGAGTCTTGTACCATACGTACAAGTACGCCATTCTTCATCGTAATCCAAGATTTACGATTTGTATCCTTATTCGGATCACCTTTTGTTGCCAGAGTAAAGAATTTCTTTAGAGTAGGATCATCTTCCTGCTGTTTGATAAAGGAATCGTGGGAAATCTCCAAGGGATCATCTTGGATCTGCGCATCATTATCTTCAGAATGTGAAGATTGTGGCATATTAAGAGCTTGAGCCCTAGTGATTACTGCATTAGCAGATTGCATATTTAACATTTTCCCAATTAGAAATTTGCTGTGGAGTGCATTCTTTCACTCCATGAATGCGACCGATGATAAGATCAGCGATCGGATTCGGCAAGAGACATGCTTGCACCTCTCCTGTAAAGAAAGGCGTAGCAATATTGATAATGGCAGTGGAGTACTTCTCCAATGTGCCACCAAATGTTACACATTTGACTATATTGCCTGTAGCTCGAGAAGGATTTACGAGTGATTGCCTCACTCCAATGGTAGTGCACCCCGAGTCGAAAAGAATTGATACCGGAGTACCATCTATTAGGCCCTATTAAAGACAAGAGCACCCCTTCCATTATGCGCGATTGACGCATGGAGAGCGGGAAGTGGGTGACCGCAGCTTAAAGTAGAAACTGTGGTTGGGATCGAATAATGTTTTGCATTGCGAACACTCAGATGCTCTAGCAAAATCGAAAGCGGAATTTGCTACACTATTGGAGTCTTTTTTATCATTATTCTGATTATCGGTGTCGTGGAACTCCTGTTGTGCAGAGTTAGCCTGGTAATAAGATTTACCATGTCTTTTGTGTTGTGATCTACCTCGGTTATAATTGTCTCTATAATTATTATTGCCTCTGTTATAACCCCTATTTGGGTTTGAATCATAATATTCATGATCATAATCATCATGCTCATTATATTGAGTATCCCTGTAATATTGTTTCTTTTGTCTCCATGAAGCACTTGGGTAGTTCCTATAGCTACTCCCTTTCCGAGAATTTCTAACATTATGGGTACCCCTCGCGTGTCGAGGACTATCAGCCCGATTCCAGTTCTTCGAAGAAGAACCCTGATTTGAGTGGTTATCTTGGTTTTTGATACTTATTCCAATTAACCTTTTTATCAAATTTATTATTTTAGCTCCTTGGAATTTGTGTGAGTAATTCTGATTATATTCTGTTGCCGAAGCAACTGGCATACTCTCTTTAATGTTAGAGTTACTAAGAATCATGTCAGGGTGTGCCGTGGCATACTGGTCACAATATTCTTCCATTTGCTTTATTGTACTAGGTTTACGCTCATGTAAGAACTCTAGGAATGATTTATTTACAGAAGACATGACCTTGTCTCTTAGCAATAAATCTGTAAGACCATCAAATGTTTTCTCTGTTTTGGATAATTCAATCCATCGTGAAAGTGTAATTCGTGCTTTTGAGATGAATTCTGAGAATTCTACACCTACCTCAGGTCTCATTGTTTTAAACAAAAGACGATAACCTTCTTCAGACAGCTGATATCTCTTTATCAAAGCTGCCCTAACAGCATCATAATTATCTTTGTCGGCCTCTTCAACAAAATATAACTTACTCAGAGACTCCCCTTTTAGATTTTCAGACAACTGATTCACATACTGTGATTTGTCAACATTATGAGATCGACAAGCCCGTTCAAATCTAGAAAGCCAAAATGTTATGTCATCACTGGTAGGGTTAAACGCTGGTACTTTGACCTTGTACACAAAGGGTTTACCATTACCACCAGATGCCTGATTAACATTACTCATACATGTCAATTTTAATTTCTCTAATTCAAACTCATGTTCTCTTATTGCTTTTCTCTCTTCAGCTTCTCTATCTAATCTTTTCTGTTCTGCAGCAGCAGCTTCTAATTTTTTCTGTTCTGCAGCAGCAGCAACTTCTAGTTTTTTCTGTTCTGCAGCAGCAGCAACTTCTAGTTTTTTCTGTTCTGCAGCAGCTTCTAATTTTTTCTGTTCTGCAGCAACTTCTAATTTTTTTCTGTTCTGCAGCAACTTCTAATTTTTTCTGTTCTGCAGCAACTTCTAATTTTTTCTGCTCTGCATCAGCTTCTAATTTCTTCTGTTCTGCCTCAAATCTCCTTTCCTCCACTTGCATCTGCAATTTCTTAAGTTCAGCAGCAGTATCAGCTTCTTTTTCTAATCTTTTTTCTTCAGCTAAGGCTTTCCTTTCTTCTGCAGCAGCTTTTTTTTCTTCTATTTGAAGTTTTCTCTCCTCAGCCGCAGCTTTTTTTTTTTCCTCAGCAGCAGCTTTTCTTTCTTCAACAGCAGCAGCAATTTTTTTCTCTTCTGCAGCTAATGCTTTGTCATATTGAGCAACAGCCCATTGTTCTAAGTCTTTTCCAGTCTTATCAAGAGATTTTCCTTGTGTAATGAAATAATCTAATGTAGACATATTGTCTTCTTAAATCAGAAACCTGAAAAAGTAAATAAATTACCCTCTTTCAAGTTAATGGGAGACAAGTCTATACCATAGACTTAGTCTTAGTCCAAACTTGTATGGTTTATAATAACCAATGATAACTTGAGTACCTGTGGACAACAATAATTGTATCTCAAATACTGTGGGGACAAGCCTTACAAAGGTCTTGTATACCACAATGTAATCAAAGATCACTTGAGTACCTGTAGAAAAAATATTTCCCTTTACCAATCACTTTGGGAGACAAGCCTTACAAAGGTCTTGTACATTTTGTTTTATAACAATAACAATCAGAAAGTACTGATCTGTACTATACTATCAGTGTATACCACTATACGTCATATGTCAACTAAAGACATTACAAAGGACAAACAAGAAATGACAATATGAACACATTTGCAGAGATCAAATTAAATTAAATAGGAGAAATGAAAAAAATGATCACAGAAACCGTGATGATAACTGCCATAAGATAACAAGACAAATAACGCCACAGTGTATAAACATAAGGGTGTAAAAAAACTGAAATGAAAGAAAAGATGAGACCTACAATTATACAAACAAATCAAACAAAACTAAGGAACACAAAATTATTAACAAAAACAACGAAGAAAAGAACACCTCATCACAACTAACAGAAATAGCAGCAAATTGTTGCTAACAAATTTCCAATTAAGAAAATGTGTACCTATCGAATACTAGTACCAGACCAATGTAACTCGGCATACCTTGTACTAGTCACACAGAACATAAACTAATTTAATACATAACAAATAACATGTAAGCATAAATAGCATATAGCATACAATATAATTTATGTCATGAATGGAATGTGTTGCAGGTATAGTGTTGTACAGCAGGCACAGTTTTTTTTATTTCTAGTAACTTGCCACTTTATTGAGTAACAGATTTAATTCTAAACTATTACACTGTCAATTTTTTCTCTTTTGAGCATATGAAGATCCACCGATGAACTATGCACTTTATTTTCAACAACACTGTGATTCTTCTGTAAGTTGAGAAATGTCAACAATACTGCTCCAGATATTTTCTACACTTGATACCACTGTCCTGTGTAATACTGTCTGTACAGCGAAAAACTGTCAACAAGCGCTGACCTAGATACAGCATCCTATCGGTAATACAGGTCAAGCTGACATCGACTGTATAGCTGTCCTAATGGTGTTGATGTGTTCAAACAAATGTTCTTTCAGCTGTAAACTGTGATTCTCAACACAAAACTGCGTAAGCTGGACCCAGGAATCTGGCCACCACTGTAAAGTTTCAGTCTGTCAAGTTGAAGTTGCTTTCACACACACACTGGATGCTCTGTAAGGAAGAGTGGTGTGTTGTTGAGATCAGGCATGCTCCAGTCTACCCAGCTGTAAATGGGTAACTCACCCTAGTCCTGAGTTAGGGAAGGCAAAGGCTCCAGGGGAAGCAGGCCCTAAACTTGGTCACTTCAGCCGACGCAGGATGGTGGATGTATGAAGTAGAAGTGTAGAGTGTGATTACCGCGAATGGTGTACTGTTCGTGTGCTGACCAATATAACCACTCACACTTGTGTCTACAAGGCACCAATGCAGACTGCTGGAATCTTAGTTTACTCAATTTATTCAGACGTACACACTGGGACATACGAGTACATCATGGTTTGTTGACATATCATTGTAGGGTATACAATAGCAGGATCTGAAAGTCATGACAACATTCAGAATAATTGGGTAGAAGTACATCAAAAAGTTCAATGTCATAATACATTTAGGGCCGCATCCCCCCCAGCTGACTAAAGGTGACGTCAGTGAAGGCAGATCGGGTAAAAACTAAATTACTAGGACGTCCATAGTTTAGGTAGTTGAAAATTATGAAACCACGGGAAGAGGATTAGGATTTTCTAGCAAGATTGAGAATCCATCCTGTCACTGTTCCCGATAATAGGATAATAATCTGTTCTCTTTGCAGTAGATCAAAACATATGATGAATACGGAAATCTAAACATGGCCGTACCACCCTGATTTGTATCGTTCACTTTCTCATTCATAGGAAGGAGATGAATGTAAGCCAGAGATCTAATTTAAATTGATGGATATATAAAGGATTTCATAAAGTTAATTAATGACAGCGTCTAGGTGATCAGGAGAAATTCACAGTAATTGTTGGGTAACCGATTGCAGGAGTGTTGTGTGGTCATCTTCGTTACGAAGAGTATACCAGTTGTCCGACCCCCTGGGTGTATAGGATTTGAAGCACCAAGTGATGATTATAGTAGCCTAATGACAAGATGATCATCAAAAATTAGGAGTCATTCGGCCATGACATGTGAGTGTTGGAATAGTTTGATAGATATACATCTGAGGACCGTACCCGGGTGAGGAAAGTACGCACCCTAACGAAACTATGTATAGACCACCATCGCCTCAAGCTACCGCCACGGCAGTTTAACAGTGTTTAGTTTGTGAATTGACGATATATCGCATCGCCGCCGAAGGCCAGGCATAGTGCATTTTGTTGCGCCATTGTGGAATGCGGCGGATGTGTGATCGGAAACTATCCAGGTCACGACCTGGTAGTAAGAATGTGTTTTAGTTAGTGCAGCATAGTTTGGATTCCCAGAATTCCTAGGCCCGCTTCCGTCCGCCGTAGCACAATTTAGATGGCCATATAGACAGATTAAGGTGGTACTTGCACTAAGTATTATGTTAACCGCAGATTGGGGAAGTCAGCACGCCGGCCATAAACGCAGATTTAGCAAAATTAGTCGATTATCCTTCGCGCCAGTAGAGGTCACAGGGGAGTGGTTTGACCCCTGCAAAGCCCGCATTGATCAGAGTTCATGGATTCCTTTATGGTCCTTTTGGCGCTGATCAATGGGTCCGGCACGAAACCGATGATAACCCCCCCCGAGGTAGTGCTTAGAAGCCGCATGGATTTATTATATGCGCCCGATTGTGGAATTACCGCATTATAGGGAATAGGGTGAGTGATAAGGGCATTCGTGACCTATTTTTGGATTGAATAGATGGGCCCCCCGCAGGGTGCCCACCGCCGAATCCATTTGCTAAGCATGTAGTGTTATCTGCGGTAAAAGGAGTCGGCTGAGGTGATTGGAATATTTGCAGATGCCATGCACCCCGCCACAGCCATAGAGAGGGGGTTGCATTGCCATTTGCCGTGGTTAAGGTCTGTGTATCCAGGATTGCAGCTTATTTTTGAGCCCCGAAGACCGCTACATGCATGTGTTTTAGTAATCAGGAGATTTGTCAGAGTTTAGAAGTATAGTGTTGGTTTATGAATTTTTTATGAATCGTAGTGCGGGGGTGGTTAGTTGTTTAGTGAGGGGCTTCGCCCGCCCAGGAGGAGTAGTGCCTGAAGGTCATATGTTATTGAAGCCCATGGTGATTCAGCACATATCAGGATGTTGTTTGTCAGCCTATACGTCAAGCTATAGTGATTCAAGACAGGACTACCCGAAGATTTTGGTGGAATTTTGGTTTGTGTACCGCCGAGCGTCCTATGGTGGGATACTCCAATGCTAGCTTGTTGTTGTTTGGCCATAACGCAGTGGCGGGCGGGTTTGTGCTGGCAGTGCCCCGCCCATCAAGCCCGATTTTTTGGCTCCCTGAGGGGGGTAGGGTACATAGGTTGTTCTGGGTAGGGTTTGTGTGACCCCCTCATGTGGCTTGGGGTATTGTATTATTTGTCCCAGCGCTTGTGGGGATACATGTTATGTATTTATGGCAGTATGTCTTGGCTGATGGTGGGTTTGGATATGAATCATGTGGGGTTTGGAATGGTGACTGAAGTTCGGTGAAGAAACGGGCGCGAGTAGAGAGGGAGAGGAGTGAGGGTGTGATAGGTGGGAAAGAGGGGATAGAGTATGTTCGATACCGCAAGCTGCGAGTTCGGAATGGGGGCTGGGGGGGTTCGTGTGGGGAGGTGTTTGCGAAGGGCAGGGGTGATGAGTTGGATGTGTGTGCGAGAGATGCGATTTGGGGGGAAAGAAAGGTAGTCGTCACGAATTGGTTGAAGGGTCGTCGAGTGGGGGACTTCATTATGGTGTGATAGGAAGTGGGAGTGGTTCATGTTTATGGAGCATTGGGGCAGTACTGATGGTGTTGGTGATGTGGGGGGGGAGCGGCATTGGGTTGAACACGGAATAATACCGAAGTGTTACTTGTTAGTCGTTGATATTATTCAGTTAGGGGGATAATTTTCATAGAAATTATGGTTTTAGAGTTGTAGTTCCATTGGGGGGAAGGGATTGGGATTATTAGAAAGTCATAGGTGAAGTAGTTGGTTCAAGCCCTTTGGGGAGTGTGTGATTGTGAACTTTCCATCTGATAGGGGGAATGTGAAGTATTTGGGAGGGTGGATTTTGTAAATAGGAATGACGGATTATGTTGAGGGCTAGGGATGATGTGAGGGAATTAGGTTGATAATTGTAGAAGTGACAATGTAGATGCGCTCTAGGATGGGAGAGGCTAGGAAATCCCAGATTAGGTAAGGGTTAAAGCTGGAATTGATTTCTGGTATGGCACATACCCCAGCTTGAATAAGATCATGGTATCCCCTTTTATTTTACTTGGGGTGTATGGGTTTCGACATTTAGGGGATGTCCCGGGGGATAGGGACTCCCTTAGAGTAATTAGCGTTGGTAGTTGATATTAATTGTGGGATTTTTTTATAGGGTTAAGAGGGTTTGAAGTTTTAAGAATAGTACTAAGTGGTTGTGTGAGAATGTTCTATTATGGCAAGGATAAGAGGATTCATGATAAATGAGGTTTTTTGAAGTTACGTTGTAGGACATACAGAGAGCGGGGTAACGAATGGATATCCAATTTGGCTTAGTGAGTAATGTGGAATAGGTTGAGTAACACCACCCTTTTCGTTAAAAGAGGTAGGAGGTATTGAGAGGTATCTATGGCATGATGGAGAAGAGGGGAGGTTGGATGGTTAGTGATGGTAGATTTGAGTGAGAGGGTCAAGACAGATTAATGCAATTGGAAGGAGAGTGAATGACTGACATTTAGGTTTGTCGTACCCTAGGTTGAAATGTAGATCGGGTTAGGTACACATATCTGACAAAATGGTTAGTCTTGTTATGTGGGGGTCCAACGGCCTACTGAGATAGAGGGATTGTTTGGATTTTGTTTGGGGGGTTTGATGGATTGAGAATTGGTAGAATTTTGATGTAGGAATGGGATGTTATAGGGTTTGAGATATGTTGGAGGGATGTAGGGAAATGAGGTAAGGTCGGGGCGTAGTGGGTCAGTAATGGATGTACATAGGTAAAGATGTATAGGGGGATGGGCAGGGTGTGGGGTGGTACGGCGGGTGGCGCTTGTTTATTGATATATTGTGAGTCACAGAGGACAGGGTGAGGTCAGGGGTCAGTAGTGGAAGTGGATCTGGATTAATGTATGTGTGTTATATTGATAAAGTGGTGGTGAGTTGGTGATTGGTTTCATATAATGTAGTTTTTGTACTCACGTTGATGGTGTTTATAAGATGGGTTAGGTGGTAAAGGTTAGGTGTGAGTTTGTTTTGAAATATGAGTAAATGTGTTATAAGATGAATAGATTATGTTGGAGTAGGTAGGGTATGTATTTATATTGGTTTATGTCACTTAGGGTGGGGAGGGTGATTGCATTTCGTAATGGGTACATGGTTGGGGATGCGTAGTGGTGAGTGGTGAATTAAGTGGTTATTATTGATTGGGTTAAGGATGAGATTGGTTTGTAGGATTGTTTTTGAGAGGTATGTTGATAGTTAAATGATATAATTAGAGTTTGATGAGATAGAATTATGTTATTGGATGAGAATTGTGGGTGCAATGGATGGGGGAGGGGATAGTGGAGGTATAGGGATGGTTACATGGAGAGTGGTCTGGTGTGATAGAGTCTTTGGTGGGTCGGAGTTCAAGTGGGTGGTTGGAGTGGGGGTGTGTTTCCCAATCTGGATCAGTTATAGTCTGTGGAGTAGGTAATGTGTTGACGAAGTTACTTCTATGTAGGACGAAGGGGAATGTAGGAGTGATGTGTGTAGGGTGATGGGGATGGAACACTTGAGTGATTAATGTAAGATGGTTACTGTGGGTTGATTTTATGTGGGTGGGGATGTTGTGTTAATTGTAGGGTTGTGTTCAGGATGTTAGAGTTAATGGTATATTAGAGTGTGGTGTGAATAGGTGGTTATACGTAGGGGGTCGTATTTATCAGATGTTGTTGTTAGGTGTGATAGGGTTATAGGGTAGGTGGAGGGTTGTTGATTGGTATTACAAAGTTATGGGGACTTCAGTGGTTAATGGGTAGGGGGGGAGGTGAGATGTAGGGGGATGGTGATTGGGGTGGTGAGTGATGGGGATTGTTTGATGTTGGTTTAGGGAGGTGTGGGGATAGGTGGGGTTTGGTGGTTGGTAGGGGCTGTGGGATGGTTGGGGGGGGTTGGGGTTGTTGGTGGTGAGTTTGGGTTTGGGGTTGGGTATGGGGAGGTTTGTGAGAGGGTTTTTGGTGGGGTTGTGGGGGTTGTTGGGGGGGGTTGGGGTGTGGGGGGGTGTTTAAGGATGTTTAAGTGGGGTGGTTGGTGTGTGGGTAGTGGGGGGTAGGGGGTTTGGTTGGGGGGGGTTTGGGTATGTGGGGTTTGGGGGTTTTGGGGGGGTTGGGGGGGTTTTGTAGTGAGGTGGGTGGTTTGGAGGTGGTGTGGGGGGGTTGTGTTGAGGGGATTTAGTGGGTGTGTTGGGGTGAGGTTGGGTGGTTGTTTGGGGTATGGATGTTTGGTTTGGGTGGAGTGGTGGAGTTTGGGAGTTGTTGGGGTTTAATTTTGGGGGTTTTTAGTTTAATGTGTGGTTTGGGGTGAATTTGAGTAGGTGGGGGTGGTATTGGAATGAGGGGTTAGGGAGTATTGGTGGTAGGGGTGGTATTGAGGGGGGGGGGGGTTGGGTGGGGTGGTATGTGGTTATGTGAGGGTTTGGTAGGTGTTTAGTGTTTGTGGAGGATGGTAGGTTTTTTCTGGTATGTAAGGTTGGGTTATGGTAGATGAGGGGATTGTGGGGTGTTTGAATGGGGTGAGGTGGTGGGATTTAAATAGTTATGTTTGATGGGTTGTGTTGGTTGGTGGAGTTGTGTCATGGGATTTTAAGTTTTTGGGGGTTAAGGGTGAGGTTTTGGTATGGTTTTGGTGTTTAATAGTTTTGTTATTCTAGTGGGAATTGATAAGTTGGATGAATTAGATGTTTAAGTTTTGGGATTATAATATGGGGGTGTTTTAGATGGTGTTAAAATGGATACTGGAGGAAGATTACTTAGGTGGGGTTTAGCTGGGTGTATATTAGGGGTGGGGTTTAGGTGATTAAGTGATGTATTATGTGGGTTTGAAACGGTTGGGATAGTTATATTTATTTTGTGTTTGGAAGGTTTTCATGTGTATTGGTGAGAGATTATTCGGATGAGGGTAGTATGAGGTAGGAAGTTGTGGAATATTTGGAGAAGTTTAGGTGAGTAAGTAAAGGTGTGGTATAATTGTAGTAAGAAAGGAGTCTTATATATCTTTTGTATTAGTTAATTTGAGGTATGTAACAGGGGTATTTATTTTGCTAGGGGGGTTAGAATATTGAGTGATTTAGGTACCGTGATTTTTTGTAAGTTTATTATAGTTGGGTAGATGAATTAGGGTGGATGTTTTTTATGGGGTAGGGGGATGGGGAATAATGGGTATGTGGTGTTGTGTAAGGTTTGGTGGGAAGGTATTTTTATGTAGTGTAATGTGGGTTGGGGTGGTCAGTTTTTAGGGAGTCTCATAAACGATAGGAATGGGAGTTATAGGTGGGTACTTATATTGAGGAATGGAATTTGTGTAACCTTTTTATAATTGGTTAAGCAGAGGATTTTTTGGGTGATGATTAGTTATATAGGTTTATAATTGTATTGGGGGTTTTAAACAGAGGTTTGGGGTACCTGATTTATTTGAATTTTTCATTATGCTATGGAACTTTTTTGTTTGGTTGATCTAATGAAATGGATTTGATAAAGGATAGTTTGAAGGCGGGGTTTGGTATTCTAATTAGGGAGTGTTAAGAATGATTGGGGGTATGTAGGGGGGGTTTTGATGGGTGAGTGGATTTTTGTTTAGTGGTGGTGTAACACATGAGATTTAAAGAGGATAGAAGGGGGGTGTTAGGGTAGTATTGGGTGGTTATGTTTAAGATCATTGAGCAAAAGTATTTTTTTTAAATATTGGGGTTTGGAAGGATTTTATTTGGTTGATAAGTGTATTTTACTATTTGTAGGTTGGGGGTACTTGTTTTTAAGGATTTTTAGTTACAGTTTGAGATTATTTGATGTGAGGTGTTTTGTGATGTACCAGTAGGACAGGTGAGTTTTGATTGGGGAAGATAGATTTTAAGGGTTGGGGGTTGGACCGGGATTTGTGGTGGAGTAATATTTGAAATGTTTGGGTGATGTTGGATTTGTCTTTTCATGTAGTATAGTTATAGATATGAATTGGGGTATATTGTTAGTGTTTAGGTAAAATGTTTACTTTGTTTTTTAGTTATGGGGATGTATTGTTATTGATGTTTAATATTGTTTTAGAATGAGTAGTGGTTTGTGTAGAGACTTGTTGGGTTTTAATGTGTAGTTGGGTGTTTTTTTTGGTATTGATTTAATGCAATGTAGTTGGTAATATTTGGGATTTTTGGGGTGTGGATGGTTTATCTTTTTGGGGGGTATAATTATAGATTTCTATGGGTAATGGAGGGGTGTAATGTAGTATGATGTGGAGGGGATGTTGGATGTGGCCATTGTGGTTGTATTTTTGGTTATGGGAGGGGAGGGTTTGGGAAGTAGATATGAGCTGTAAGGTTTGTATTTGGAGGTTAAAATTGAGTTTTTAATGTTTGATGGGGATTGTGTGAGATTTATAGTGAGAAGAGGTAATTTAAGGGTTTAAACAGCTACATTTGAGTTATGTTTTAGGGGGTATGGGGAATGGATGGGTTTATTGGTGGGTGGGTGTTGGGTGGGGGTAAGGTGAATTATGGAGAATGGGTTATGGGTGGGGATTTAGATTGGGGTATTAGGGGTTGATGTTGATGGTTATGGGGGGATTGGGGATTAAGGGAGATTTAGGAATGAGGGGTATTATGTGGATGGTAGTTGGGTGGGGGTATTAAAGGGTGGATGATTTGGTGTGGTTATGGTTGGAAGGGTTGAGGGGATTGTGAGGATTTATAGTGGTTGTGGCGGAATAAGGTTTGTAGTTAAAAGATGGTGTGTGGTAAGGAGTGTTATGTGGGTTTAAAATTTTGAGTTTGATAGGTTTGTTAGGTTGTGAATGGTTGGGGGGGATGTGATAAAGATTTGTTATGTGGGTGGGGGGTGTTGTTGGAGGGATTGGGGGTTAAGGTGGGGGGGTATGTGAGGTAATGGGTTGTGGGTTACCTGGAGTTTTGAATTTGGGGTGGGTTTGGTTTTTGGGGGTGTGGTTATTGGATTGGGTTAGAGTTGTTAATTGTTGGGGGAGATTGTTATTGTGGGGTTAGTTGAGGGATGTTGGTGGTATATATGTGGTAAGTTTGTGTATGGTTGGGTGGGGTTGTTTTTAGGTGATTTTGATTGGCACGGTTTGTTAGGTAATGAGGTTTATTGATATGAGTGTTTGGGATTTGAATTTTAGTTTGGATAGATTGGTTTGTTTGGAAATTAATTGTAGGAATTTAAGGTATTGGGGTGATTTTTGTAATAGTTGTTGGGGGTTTGGTTTTGGGGGGTGAGTAGGGTGAGGGGTTGGGGGTTGAAAGGGTATTATTTTTGAATATTGGTGGTATTTTTGGATAGGTGAGTGTTGATTTGTTATAGATAATTGGAGAGTGGATTTTATATAGGGTTTGTTGAAGGTGAAATAGAAAGGGAAGGGGGTGGGGAATTTAAGGTAATGAGTGATAGATTATTGGTATTGGGTGGGTTGGGGGTTAGATGTTTTTTATAATTGGGAGGGGTTATAAAAGTATGTATTTAATTTGAAGTGGATATGAGTGAGAATAAGAATGTGATTGGGGTTAATTTTAGGGGGAATGGGAATTGATAAATGGGGGGGATTTAATTTAATTGCAAATATTAGGGGGGTAGACCCTGGGGATTTATTGAAATAATTGGATTTAGTTTTATATAGTAGATTATGTTTTTAGTGGGTTGAATGAAATTTTGAATGAAATTTAGAACCTTTTTATTAATGTTTGTGGTGTAGGGGAATGGGTATTTGTTGTTAGGTGGTTAGATTTTGATGGATTTAAAATTTGTTGGTGGTGTTTTATGGTGGTTAATGGGGGGGTATTTTGTTGATTTGTTTGGAATGGGATGGTGGAATGTGATATTCCCAACATTTGGATGGTTTTAGTGGTTTTAGGGTTTTTGGGATAGGATTTGGGTGGGATCTTTGGGATATTTGGGGGGGGGTAGTGGGATGGGTGGGGAGTTTGGGGGTTGAATTTAGGTTGAGGGTTTTGGGTAATGGGTGTTGGGTTGGTGTTTTGGGTAGGTGACTGTTTTTGATTATGTTATTAAATGTATGATTTTTTTTGTGTTTAGTGTTAATAGGGGTTGTATTTTATTGTTGTTTTTATGGGAATTTATTGGAATTGTGATTATTTAGGTATTGTAGAATACATTGTTTTGTTTTTTTGGTTGATTTTATGTTTGATATTAGTTGGTTTGATTTTGGGGATTTATTGTATTGGGGGTTTTGGTGTGGGGGGATTTGCATTGATGTTTAGTTTGTTAAAAGGGGTATTGTTTTGTTGTGGGGTGGTTGGGGGGGGTTGATAGTTGGGGGGGGGTTTGGTTGTAGATTAGTTTATGGTTTATGTATGGGGTTGGTGGGTAGGTTGTAGAGGAATGATAGGTTTTGTTATGGGGTATTTGGGGGGTAGTTGGTATGGGGGTTTTTGGTTTTTTGTTGAGTATGTATATTTTTTTTATTATGTTTTGTGTTGGTTTTGAATGGATGTTTGGATTTATTTTTTATTGTTTATAATGGGGTGGTATTGTATAGGGTTGAACTTTTTTATTTGCATTATACGTTGTTTATTTGTGGTACTTAGGGGTTGTGGGGAGGTTGGTAGAATTTTGAAAATGTTTTAATTTTTATTATATTTTCCGGGGGTGGTATGGGGTGGGGATATTATTGTAATTTTATTTTTCATTTATATTTATTTGTTTGTTGTTTAATTGATTTTAAGTGGAGGAGGATTAGTTGGTGAGGAAACTGTATGTTGTATATGGGGAAAGCGAGAAGGGGGTGGTTTATTATATGGTTTGAAAGGGAAGGATTGGTACATAAGTAATTTGTCTATAAATGGGTGGTTTTGTGTTTTGTGGGGGGTAGAATTTATTATTTGGTAATGGGCTTGAAAGGTTTTAGTACATTAAAATGGTGTTAATTTCATTTCACTGAAATAGGTAGTTTTTTTGTTTGTAATTTTGTTATTTTAATGGGGTTGAAAGGTTGGATTAGTTGTGATCTGTAGGTGGGAGGTATATGGAGGTATAGTAGTTTTAGGTGTAAGATTATTTTGGTGGGTTAATTACATTTGATAAGTTTAAAATTATTATTTTTTTATATCAGGGTGATTTTTATTTTAAATATGAAGCTTCTGGGGAGCCTAAGATGCTACTGACGGTGAACTCTCCAGTATATCATGAAGTTTAACTACGTCATCGAATCCATAGATGGAACTGAAGATGTACTTTCGAGACACCCTACTGAATTCGAATAATTGTTCAAAAAAATTCAAAAAGTAATACTACACATGAATGTCTTTGGAACGATGATGTACTTTATCGATGAAAATGACATGAAATATCTACATACGAATGACACTTCGAATACTTGCAGTGAATCAATCAATATATACATTCTCCGATAGAAGATTAGTGATAGCAAGAGACATATTTCGATGGTTCGTTTTTAAGTTTTGGACTTTGGCTGGTGTCCATTCGTGCTACAACTGGTTGCAAGATAGTCGGAAAGAATATCTGAAATCAAGCTGGACAAATTTCGTTATGTGACATGACTAATTGAACGTTACGAAGGTTTATATTCGTTCAGCAGCGAAACATTTGAACAGTTTTCTGGGACCCAAAGATGCAGCAATAGAGAATGCAGTCAGCGACCCATTGCTTGCATCAGGGTCAGCGAACCAGAGCTGACCAAGACCCTACTCCACATCCATGTGGTGGTCCTGGAAACAGGCTGCATCACTGCAGTCTGGCTGAGAGAGTAGGGATCGAAGAGGGAAGGCAAACCCGGTCCCAAAAATGCTGTGCTGAAGTCGGATGTGTCGGCCGAAAGGCGCAAATATCGCAGCTTCGCTGTAAACGGACACAATGCAACCAACGTCCTTTTCAGGATGAACAAAGAAGAAGAAGAAGAACAGTTTTCTAATGGAACTTTCCGTAAATTTTCAAGGAAAATAATGACGCCTGGATCTTCATATCCAAGATTACTTAGTTTCTACTTATTGATTGAAGTAATAAAGACATAAAATTAAATTGAAATGTGAGAAAAAAAATAAGAATATGAAATATGAAGAAAAAAATGTAAGAAAGAAAACAAATGAATCTCACACAACTCTTAGATAATATTCTTAGATGTAATTATGAATGTGATAATATATAATATATTATTATTTATTTAATTAAGTTAAGAAGTTAGTAATTACTCTACACACATATTTAATTTCAAAAACACGACCAACTGATTTTATACCATAATTTTTTTTCTGCACTTGTCTTTACTTCTCATTTTTTCTTTTTCTTATGACATCTTCTTTCATTTTCGTTAATTAGATTTTCAATAACTTGATCCCTTACAAACATACTACGATTAATTAGTTATAATAATTTCATGACGCCACACTTTCTTACTTAGTTAACACTTACGTTAATTAATTAGTTAATTATTTAACGACAGTTGACAACCCTTTGGGTAATTTAATTTATCTGTATAGCATGACTGTTAGTATATTACATGACTGATATATTATCGACATGACCACGACACTGTTCTAGACAGAACATCGTAGGCCATATGTCGGGTTTTTGTTAAATTTTTCATATGTTTGAGTAAGATAGTTCAAAAAAATCTATCTAATATATATTTTTTTCCCCGTTGGGCAGGGAATTGTTACGGTATTTTTATTGAAGTCGTCTGCTATGGTTGGCAGTGTGCAATTTTTAGGGTGACAGCATTTAATATAATTTAATGTTAATAATTCACGGACTACTGAACGCTATGTACACGATCAAATTATGACGTGTTAGCGTTGATAGGTCACGCATCGTGACTTGGATACGAGACCCTTTTTACGTTGACCGTCAAGCTGTGAAGACGTGTCCTATATCCTTCCAGTGTTGGGCATTGTATTGCCGCATATATATATGTATATTTACTTCGAAGTACGGACTCAGGGTCAGTCCAAAGTTATGTGAAAGAGATAAAATGATAAGGTTAGTATCTAACCGAATTTAAAGAAGGATTATTAAACAGTCCATAGTATTTATATTCGCCAGACTCCTACGCTCACTGTCGGCTGTTGGAATCCCCAACCGCGCGTGCATATAGCTATGACGCTCTGTCTACATTAATTCATTATTGGACACGGACTGATACTAATATGTATTGATTGAACAGTCACATGAATTGTATATGTACTATGAACAATGCTTGTGATATATTCAATGTTAATTGTAAATAAATTGTGTCTCGTGGACTCGAATACTTGGACTTATCAAGTTAATATTACTCAATGATTGACCAGTTCTAACCAGCCCAGCATTCGCGTACTAAACCATAGAAGCACGATCTCTAAAGCATGAATGAGAATTAAGTAAGTTCAAGATATGGCCAGAAAGATGAACACTCTTTTATTGCAATCAATAGCAAATAAGGGATCTTCAACAATGTGAAAACTATATCTATGGAATAGGGATCTTTTAGGACAAGCTGACGGGCACATGTAAATAAAGTTTATGTAAATTTTATTTATCATAAAGAAACTACACAACAACAATATTTTGAATATCAAGTCAAATACAATAAACATAGGGTAATGAATTAATTAAAGAGTTAGACTCATAGGTTTACTCCTCCCTCCCTCTCTTGGGGCAAGATCCCATTAGAAGACTGTAAAGTGCAATCTTTACTATCTTGCAATATAATACATTTATATACTTATTATGTTCGCAAATATTTTGTAAACAAAGTATTTCCTTTTTAAGTGCTTAAGGAGAAGTCATTTTTGAGTTACTTCCCTTGAAAGGAGTTCCGTCATCTTCGATCGGACTCCGCGGACGGATCTAGGCCTACTGCGATTTATTCTTTGCCTGGGTAGGAATAGATTGTTCTTGCTTCAGTATATCTATGGCCTGAATTTATACGTAGTGTTTGTATGAGTAGGACGAGTTTGTCTTATATATGGATATCTTTACATTTCTAAGTCGAACTATGTTGGTTGTCGCTAGAAAAGGTCAAAGGCTATGCAGCGGAAGTATCGCTAGCAGGGGGGTGATTCATGGCTGTCATCCTGTCGGGATGTCGAATTTTGTTGTAGCCGGCTTATTGCCGAAAAAGTGATCTATAAGTAAATGGGGAAAAGTGATAGTCATTTAGACATGTTGTATGTACTTTACCCCAGTGTTTATTCTCTTTTGCCAAGGAATGGCAAAGTTATATTTCGCATAGAAAGGTAAAACCACAATTTATTATGAACTTGGGCTTCGCCATCGTTGTCGATAAGCAGATGCACAGTGGTACTTTTGAAAAGAATATTTATTCAAAGGAAGATGACATTCCTATGTATCAGCACTAGATTATATGATATTATTCAATTACCTCTATGATAGAAGCTATGAAGAAATGAGGACATTTAACGAATGACCAATTTTGGTCTGTATCCAATAGTGAGTGAAGCTCACGAGAGAAGCACAGCCATGTTGAAATCCATATACTTTGTATTTATCGAGTGAGAAAAAGGGATGCCTGTACTATCGCTCGATGAACCAAGAGATCACTGCTACATGTGAGAATCCATGTCTGGGATTCCTATATCTTTATGAAAAATATATATATTGAACTTTACGTGAAGGGATATTCGCTAGACGAGGTTAGGTCTAGGAGCCTTCCTATATATTGGTTATGGACTGACGTGCCCAGTCAGTAAAGCCAGATGATTTACATGATGGAACTCTGAATGCTTATTTACGAATGCTCCATTATGATATTTGCCAAGCATGAATGCTAACTTAAGATGATATTCCTGTGATCAACATTATGCTGTCTATGTCGACATTTGTTCCTGTAACCATACACGTACTGTCCAAGTGTGCGTCTCATTAAATGTTATAAAAAGACCACCGTAGTTCCAGTACTTCTTGAATTCGAACAGTGTGAGTATGAGTGATGTACTACCAACCTGTCAACTCTATCGAATCATTCTACCATTCGCGTTCTGACATTCAGATACACACTCATTGTCTACACTCACATTCTTGTCGGAGCCTCATCACGTTCCAGGACAAGATGACCTGTATGACCAAAACTGTGCTGGGTTTAATGAGTTGACAATCGTTACACTTTACTACACCAGTCCCAACATCTACATTTATCAACTGGTGGACATTCACGGCATTTAACAAATAAATGTGATTTAACAACTACTGGCCAGTATGAGTATTAACAACTGGTGGCCAGCTTCCTGGGTCAACCTGCACAGTGACCATATTGAGAAGTAAACTACTGAGACCAGACGTTCCTTGGGGTCTGTTACGACACACAAATACATCAACAGTACAACTCTACAGTGATGTCAGCGTGACCTGTCCTGTCGAGAGTATGCAGTAACTAGGTCAGCGTTTGTTGACATTTGGTTCGTTGGACATTTGCCATACAACTGACAGTGTTACTTATGTTTAAATATTTATATGTTATATTTGTTTGTATCCAGCGGGTTGTTGTTTTGGTTGGGCGGTGTCACACAACACAGTATCCCACGTAATAGAGGGTCTGATGTGTGCGTTTCTATAGGTGCAATTTTCTTGATTGAAAATTTGCTGCGACAGCTGTTGCTATTAGTGTTAGCTGTGAAGACTGTACTCATTGTTGTTTTTGTAATATTCCTCTGTTCTTTAGTTTGTTTTGATTTGTTTGTAATTTGTTGGTCTACCCTATTCTATCTTTCAGTTCTATTCTCAATTTATATTTATATACTGTGGCGTTATTTGTATTTGTTATCCTCTTGCGGTTTATCTTTTATTGTTTTTCCCATTTGATTTATTTCATTTCCGCAAATGTTTTCATGTTCTTCTGTATAACTGTTTTGTTTTGTGCCTGATCGACATACACTATTTAAAATATAGTTGATCATATAAATTGATGTACAAGAATCAACTGATAGTTAATTGCTATTACTAAAGGTACACAGTTGATGATATAAAACACTATTTCTGGTGCACTGCACTTATATTATAGAGTGAACCAGCAACTTATAGCTGTTATTATATAAGGATTTATACAAGACCTTTGTAAGGCTTGTTTCCCACAGTGATTGGGATAGTTAAGTACTATTTTCCACAGGTTACAAAGTTATCATACAAGGTCTTTGATTAAGACTAAGAAAGTGAATTTATTTACTTTTGCAAATTACTGATCTTATTAGACAAGATGTCTACATTAGATTATTTTATCACACAAGGCAAAGCTCTTGATAAGACTGGTCAGCAATTAGAACAATGGGCAGTTGCTCAATATGACAAAGCATTAGCTGCAGAAGAGAGAAAATTAGCAGCTGAGGAAAAATTACAAAGAGAGTATGAACAAAAGAAATTGCAGATACAGACTGATGAAAAAAGATTCCAGATGGAAATGGAAAAAGAGAAAAGAAAAGATGAGCTGCTGCAGAAGAGAGAAAATTACAAGCTGAAGCTCAAGAGAAAAAAGCAATAAGAGAACATGAACACCAAAAAGAACTTTTAGCATTTGAGTTAGAAAAGTTAAAGTTAACAAACATAAGTGAATGTTAATCAAGCATCTGGTGGTAATGGTAAACCCTTTACTTACAAGGTCAAGGTACCAGCGTTCAACCCTTCCAGTGATGACATAACATTCTGGCTAAATAGATTTGAACGCTCGTGTCGAGCCCATAATGTGGACAAATCACAATATGCTAACCAGTTATCAGAAAATCTGAAAGGTGATTCTCTGACTAGTTTAAGTTTGGTTGAAGAGGCTGACAAAGATAACTATGATGTTATTAGGGCAGCCTTATTAAAGAAGTATCAGTTGTCTGAAGAGGGTTATCGGAAGTTGTTTAAGACAATGGTGCCTGAGGCAGGTGTAGAATTCTCAGAATTCATTGCAAGGACACGTCTTACATTTGATCGTTGGATTGAGCTATCCAAAACAAAAAGACTTATGAAGCCCTTATGGACTTGATACTCAGAGACAAGATTATGTCAAGTATAAATAAACCTTTCCTCGAATTCTTACATGAGCGTAAACCTAAGTCTCTAAAAGAAATGGAACAGTATTGTACCCAATACGTCACTGCACATCCGGACGTAGCTATTAGCAACAGTAAGGTTAAAGAAGGTATGCCAGTTGCTTCTGCAACACCATACAACCCTAATCACTCTCACAAAATTCCAAGGACCTCAAAATAGGTTTAATAAAAAAGGTAACTATTACAGTTATCAGAACCAAGGTAACCAATCATTTCAGGGTTCTTCTTCGAATACCTGGAGAAGAGCTGACAGCCCTCGATTCAGGGGTGGTCATAATTACAGGAACTTTCGCAAAGGAAGTCATTCTAGAAACTATCCAAGTTTTCCTTCATGGAGACAACAGGATCATAATTACAGAGATACTCATTATAATGAATATGATGATAGTAACCAAAGGAGCTATGATTCAAACCCGAGTAGGGGTTATAATGGTGGAAACAATGATAAGTACAGAGGCAATAATAACAGAGGTAGAGCACAATTCAAAAAACATAAAGCTCATTACCAGGCGAACTCTGCACAGCAAGAGTCCCACGAAGCCTATAAACAAAATAAAGATAATGATGACTCTAATAATATGGCATGTGCCGCTTTTGATTTTGGGAGAGCATCTCAGTGCCCCCAATGCAAAACATTATTTGAGCCAACCACAGTGTCTACTTTAAGCTGTGGCCATCCTCTTCCCGCTCTTCCTGCGTCAATCGCGCATGATGGGAGAGGTTCTCTTGTCTTACACAAAGGTTTAGTAAATGACAATCCAGTCTCAGTACTTTTTGATTCTGGATGCACAACTATTGGGGTTAGGCAGTCACTCATAGATCCTTCTCATTCTACAGGCAAAGTAGTCAAATGCGTAACATTTGGCGGCACCATAGAGAAATACTCTACCGCTATCATTAGGATTGCTACTCCTTTCTTCACAGGAGATGTACACGCATGTCTTTTGCCGAATCCGATCGCTGATCTTATCATCGGTCGCATTCACGGAGTCAAAGAATGCACTCCGGAGCAAATTTCCGTTTGGGAAAATCAAAATATGCAATCTGCTAATGCGGTAGTCACTAGAGCTCAAGCTCTCAATATGCCTGAAACTTCATCTGTTGAAGATAATGAAGTGCATAACCAAGATGATCCCTTGGTAATTTCTCGTGACTCGTTTATAAAACAACAAGAAGAAGATCCGACTCTTAAGAAATTCTTCACTCTTGTAACGAAAGGTGATCCGAATAAAGATTCAAATTGTAAATCTTGGATTACAATGAAGAATGGCGTACTTGTACGTATGGTGCAAGACTCCACTAAGTCAAGTCATTCTCAGATTCTTGTACCCAAGAATTTGAGAGTTAAGATCTTACAACATGCACACGACTCTCAGTGTGCTGGTCACATGGGTTTTTCCCGTACAAAGTCAAGAGTTCTTGCGGCTTTCTTTTGGCCTTTTGTGAACAAGGACATACGGATCTATTGTCGATCCTGTAAAGTATGTCAAGAAGTCAAATCCAAAGGTCCTCGTCATGCTGCGCCTATTCAGGCTGCAGATATTCCTATTCGTCCATTCCAGAAAATGGCGATAGACATCATTGGTCCATTCAAGATCAAATCTGCTAGAGGACATCAGTTTATCTTAACGTGTGTAGACATGTGCACACGTTGGCCAGAGGCTATCCCTCTAAAGAGCATTACTACCGCTGACATTGCAGATGCTCTTTGGCTTATATTTTCTCGGCTGGGATTCCCCGGAGAAATATTATCAGATCATGGCACCCAACTGATATCGGATACCATGTCTCAAGTAATGTCTACTCTACAGATAGAGAGATCTTTGAGTAGCATCTATCATCCTATGTCCAATGGGATGGTCGAGCGACTAAATAGAACACTTAAGAACTTATTAGGGAAGATAACTGAGGATCATCCTCAAGATTGGGATAGGGTTTTACCCGCGGCCCTCTTCGCGTACAGAGAGGTCCCCAATGAACATACAGGGTTTTCTCCCTTTGAACTTGTCTTTGGCGCGCGACCGCGCGGCCCAATGTCTTTGCTGCATGATCTTATAACAGCTGACAATATTGACGATGACACAAAATCTTCTTACGAGTATGTCATCGCGCTGAGACAGAAGATTATCGAAGCATGCAAATTGGCAACGTCCTCTTCTGAATTTGCTAAGCAGAAGGCAAGACAATTTGCTAATAAGAAGAGAACTTTACGACAACTTTGTCCTGGTGACAAAGCATTTGTTTTGCTACCTTGTCGTGAAAATAGACTCCTTATTAGTTGGAAAGGTCCGTACGATATAATATCGAAAATTTCAGATGTTGACTACATCGTCGATATTAACGGGAAGCATAAAACCTTCCACATCAATATGCTTACGGAGTTCCATGAACGTCCTGACTATCTACAGCCTATTTTCCAGGCAACGGACGATTCTCATGTCAAACATGGTCATTACTCATCACTGTCTGTAATACAGGATGAGGAAACAAGTTTTTTCGGATGTTAATCTTCCGCTTCCAATGATCCCACTTCATTCTAGTGAATCATGGAAAGACGTTACTGTTTCTCCTGATTTGTCTCTAGGAGAACGGCGACAAGTTTCGTCTATGTTACAAACATTTCAGGATGTCCTCACTGACATCCCTGGACAAACTCATGTCATTGAGCATGACATTGTTCTAACTGAACATACTCCAATTAGGGTTAGACCTTATCCTATCCCTATACATTTCCAAACACAGGTTGAAAAGGAGTTGGATGAAATGATAGATTTACAAATAATCGAACCATCCACTTCTGCATATTCTTCGCCGATGGTTATTGTTCGAAAAAAAGACAATAACATACGTCTTTGCGTTGACTATCGCAAATTGAATCAAGTTACGAAGTTCGATGCTGAACCTATGCCTTTACTAGAAGAGCTACTTACTCGTCTTTCTAAATCGCATTTTTTCACTAAACTTGATTTGTCTAAAGGATATGGCAAGTTCCATTATCCGAACGCGCCAAACCTCTTACCGCTTTCTCTACTCCCAGAGGCCTTTTCCAATGGAATTTTATGCCTTTCGGCCTTATGAACGCACCAGCTACATTTGTACGCATGATGCGTCGAATCCTATCGTATCGGTCAGATGTCATTGCTTATCTAGACGACATCTGTCTTTTCAGCGATACTTGGGAAGATCACTATTCAGGGTTAGTTGAATTATTATCAACTCTGCGTGAGTATAACCTGACAGCAAAACCATCCAAAGCTTGTATTGGCTTTAGCGAAATTGCTTTCTTAGGCCATCGAGTAGGTCACGGTTTCTTGAAGACAGAAGACCATAATATCACTAAGATACTTAACATCTCTATCCCTAGGACTAAAAAGCAAGTGCGAAGTCTTTTAGGTCTCATACAATTTTATGGACGTTTCATTCCGAATCTGTCCTCTATCATGGCACCTCTCTCTACACTATTAAAGAAAGGGTCGCCTAACATGGTTCACTGGTCTCATGAATGCCAATCTTCACTAGAGAAGATCAAAACTATGTTTTCATCACCACCTATTTTAGTGTTACCTACAACAGATAAGACATTTGTTCTTCGTAGTGACGCTTCATCCACTGGGATTGGAGCGGCACTAATGCAAGAGTACTCTGGAACTCTGCATCCTGTAATGTATATATCCAGAAAACTTAATGCTGCAGAAAGGAATTACTCGGTTTTAGACCGTGAATTATTGGCAATGGTTTGGTCAATTCTCAAACTCCAAAGATTCCTTCTGGGCGCGCATTTCGTAGTGGAAACTGACCAAAAAGCTCTTACGGCTATCCAAAGTAAGAACTTGAAGAGCTCGAGATCAACTCGATACGCAATCGCTCTTCAACCTTTTCATTTCTCTGTACGAGCTATCCGTGGTTCAGAAAATGTGATGGCGGACATTCTGTCCAGATGCCCACATGATGCCACTTAACTGTTAAATATTGGATCTTTTTAATATGTATAACTTTACAACAGTTATTTTTTGTTTCTTTACTAAGATACACATTTGTAATTTAATAATAGAATGATGGTATCGCTACTTAGCGGTTTATTGATGTTTATTCACCGCTGTTCTTTGATGATTGTTTCTTCATAAATCATAAATTTAAGATTATAGTGTGAATTTTTGGTATGCATTGTATAATTACCAGAATTGTATTATACGTAGATCACACCTTCCTGGAAACATTTATTCGTAGAGAAACAATTTCTCTCAGATTTTGAGATATATTCTCACCGGTCATATTAGGAATTATAGTTATTCCTGATATTTTCATCTGCGCAGTATTCTTGCGTTGTGAGCCTATTGTACGTTGCTCCTAGATGTATTTAAAAAAAAAAAAAAATTTTTTTTTTTTTTTCCCGGGAGGTGTGGTAAGACTGTAAAGTGCAATCTTTACTATCTTGCAATATAATACATTTATATACTTATTATGTTCGCAAATATTTTGTAAACAAAGTATTTCCTTTTTAAGTGCTTAAGGAGAAGTCATTTTTGAGTTACTTCCCTTGAAAGGAGTTCCGTCATCTTCGATCGGACTCCGCGGACGAATCTAGGCCTACTGCGATTTATTCTTTGCCTGGGTAGGAATAGATTGTTCTTGCTTCAGTATATCTATGGCCTGAATTTATACGTAGTGTTTGTATGAGTAGGACGAGTCTGTCTTATATATGGATATCTTTACATTTCTAAGTCGAACTATGTTGGTTGTCGCTAGAAAAGGTCAAAGGCTATGCAGCGGAAGTATCGCTAGCAGGGGGTGTGATTCATGGCTGTCATCCTGTCGGGATGTCGAATTTTGTTGTAGCCGGCTTATCGCCGAAAAAGTGATCTATAAGTAAATGGGGAAAAGTGATAGTCATTTAGACATGTTGTATGTACTTTACCCCAGTGTTTATTCTCTTTTGCCAAGGAATGGCAAAGTTATATTTCGCATAGAAAGGTAAAACCACAATTTATTATGAACTTGGGCTTCGCCATCGTTGTCGATAAGCAGATGCACAGTGGTACTTTTGAAAAGAATATTTATTCAAAGGAAGATGACATTCCTATGTATCAGCACTAGATTATATGATATTATTCAATTACCTCTATGATAGAAGCTATGAAGAAATGAGGACATTTAACGAATGACCAATTTTGGTCTGTATCCAATAGTGAGTGAAGCTCACGAGAGAAGCACAGCCATGTTGAAATCCATATACTTTGTATTTATCGAGTGAGAAAAAGGGATGCCTGTACTATCGCTCGATGAACCAAGAGATCACTGCTACATGTGAGAACCCATGTCTGGGATTCCTATATCTTTATGGAAAATATATATATATATTGAACTTTACGTGAAGGGATATTCGCTAGACGAGGTTAGGTCTAGGAGCCTTCCTATATATTGGTTATGGACTGACGTGCCCAGTCAGTAAAGCCAGATGATTTACATGATGGAACTCTGAATGCTTATTTACGAATGCTCCATTATGATATTTGCCAAGCATGAATGCTAACTTAAGATGATATTCCTGTGATCAACATTATGCTGTCTATGTCGACATTTGTTCCTGTAACCATACACGTACTGTCCAAGTGTGCGTCTCATTAAATGTTATAAAAAGACCACCGTAGTTCCAGTACTTCTTGAATTCGAACAGTGTGAGTATGAGTGATGTACTACCAACCTGTCAACTCTATCGAATCATTCTACCATTCGCGTTCTGACATTCAGATACACACTCATTGTCTACACTCACATTCTTGTCGGAGCCTCATCACGTTCCAGGACAAGATGACCTGTATGACCAAAACTGTGCTGGGTTTAATGAGTTGACAATCGTTACACTTTACTACACCAGTCCCAACATCTACATTTATCAACTGGTGGACATTCACGGCATTTAACAAATAAACGTGATTTAACAACTACTGGCCAGTATGAGTTTAACAAAGACAAAAGTTATTAACCCCCAAAAGAGTCAAAGGTTTTTACACTATAGTCTAGAAATCCCCTCTACAGCAAAGAACAGAGTTATACGTTAACCTATTCTGAAAGGGACAGCATTAGCAAAACTTGCATAAGCATACAAAGCTAGTACATGGGTTATACCATAAAAGAATTATTCATCCCTGCTTTCTCTCGCTCTGACAAACCTGTGATCACAATTCAGTCTCTCTTACCTAAAAGGTGCTTTCACAACAACTGGAACAATTGTCAAGGTACACACAGCCCATCCAAGGTTGGGTTTGTTTGGCGAATCAAGCCCCAGTTTCTCCAAAGACTAATTAATCAAATGTTGGGAAACGCTTGATTCACTACGGTAAGTTGGATGCTGATAAATGTCACTTCAATTTTTGTCCAGGTAGTAAAATAATTATGAGATCTAATGTTAACAGTGTACAGTAGCTTGAAATCTTCAATCGTTAAATCGAGTGTCAGGTAAATAAATCTGTTCAGTATCAATCTTCTTCACAACACAGCGGTCGTTATTCAGGTAATGTTGATGTTTGATTATGCCACTTCAACTGGCTGAATGTATATGAACTTGGGAAAAGAAATCTGGATATCTAGGAATCCAGTTACAATTTATTCTTAATATTCTTTGGGCTATACTCTGTCTCTTTCTGGGTGTAAACCACGAGGCCAGACAAGTCACCTTGAAAAAATCCCGATATTTATATCAGAATGTTCTCTTGTAAAAAGTTATTCTCAGATTCATATGGAAGCCGCTGGTAAGGTTTAGGGTTTGACTCAAATACTGTATAAAGAGAAAAGATACAAATACTTAACATACTATAGTATACACAATCCTATCCTTACCCCGCGTAAATATAATATATTTATCCACTTCGGTTATTTAACTTTAAATTAGAAACTATAAACTTAGAGCTTGTCTCATCGTTTAAAACTTTTCGTGAAATAAATTCTAGTCATTTAAAAAAAATCAATCATCATGAATTAGAAATAAATACATACTTCGTCAATATTCATGATGAATCAGTGCATTTACTTAGCTGGTTAACTATTCTCTGACTGGGTACTAGCATTTAATAAAATTTATATTATAGCTGGAAGAGTTTAGATAGAAATTATTATTTATTCAGCTATCCACTGTAACACAGTAAAACTTAGAGAATTATTAATGACGGACCTACCTAGTAAATCACTCTGCACACAAATCTTAGAGAAATGTAATTGACGACTAACTAGTGAAATCACTCAAACTACTAGTACTCGTATAATAATTACCACAAGCACAGAAGTAAAACGGTCTCAGATCGACAAACTAAGTGATACTACTATTATAAGAGATCTTTAGAAATCGAAAGCTAGATGTTCACTGAAATTCTGGCTGTACTGGATAGATTTACTTAGAAGGCTGGGGTATATATATCTTTGAAATTAAAGGGAATGATTCGCTATACCGAAAACCAGACTCCTGCCAGATCTTAACACCTTCGGAGAATTATCCGTTCAGCTTTCGGCTTTCCCGTAAATCAAAGCCATTCTTCACGCTAGAGACGAAAAGCAGAACTCACACTCTTTCTTAGATATGGGATAACGTAATTGACCAGACCGTGCGGGATTTTCTTCGATCGAGAAAAATCACACCAGACACCGCCCGCGGACGTGGTCATCGCACGAAATCGAGCGAAGCCCGTCTTTGATCTGGCAATTCGCCGTGTTAATTACTTTGCACACGAACAGTTTACAAGGGAGGTAATTAAAAAATTATCACCTTGGTTCCCAATTTATCTGCTCTTTGCACTAAAATTATTCAAATTATATTTCCCCCAGGTCGCTGTCTTATCTCTGGCGTACAAGATTACCTGTAACCGGCTCACGTTAGCTAATTGTCTTCTAGAGACAATCAAAGAGATAGCGAACCGCAATTAAAATGCGTGCTACATTAGAAAAAAGACAGATCTCTGTGTTAAAGAGGGTTTAAAGTTAACAAAAGTACGTAGGTGAAAGTCAGGTAAAAGAGAAGTGTAGATGATGAGAAAGATATAAGAAATCTATAACATAATATGTCACAACAAGTCACACCAGTACACAGTGATTCTAGAAAATAGGTGGATCCTTTGAAATAAACCTAATACATCCACACGACAGATTAATTAATTAGTCATTAGATTTCATTCACCTTCGTATCTGATTCGACCACGCATTTTGGTATTATGTTTGTTTTGGTATATTTGTCCGTGTGTATAATAGTTTTCTTCCAGATCTAGAACATATTTATTTGCATCTGCATATACAAGTTTGTGTATATAGCTTTTAAGTTAATAAATCTCAAATTTGTGTGGTTTCTATAAACCTACAAGTTATCGCTTCATTAGCGAGGGAACGAGTGTGCCAGAGACTTAATGCTATGTTTTGTTTTCCTTCCACTGATTACATTGTGAAACGGGGTAGAGTGTGGGCTCGTGAGCCATAGGAGAAAAGGGGGGGGGGGGGGGGGGGGGGAGGGGGGATAACAGTGTCACGGGAAATCGAATCACTAGGGCCGCTTTAGGGAACTTATCCCGGCTTCTAAATTCGCCTTCCTTGTCTGTACTATCTACCCTGGTTGCGGTACCTCTGAACCACCATTATTACCTGAGCAACCAGGACCAATCTCCAGTTAATTTTCGGATTAGCCCTGTGACAATGGGTCGTGTTATTTACACTGAAGCGTTTCTTTACTCCGTTGGCTATTTTATGATCTTTTCTTTTGTGAACTTCTTTTTTTTTCTGTCACGCTCATATAATCATATCTATCTCTCTTATAAAATGTGTAGTTAGTCTCACGTTTCTATCACCCCCATACAGTTTCTTCTTCAGCTTGGTTGGACAAGGGTATGCTGCCAGTGTCATCCTCTCATGGAGCTAGCGGTCCTGGAAAAGAGGAGAGAGAGAGAGAGAGAGAGAGAGAGAGACAGACAGACAGACAGACAGACAGACAGACAGACAGACAGACAGACAGACAGACAGAGATTGAGAGAGGATGAAAAATTCAGAAGCTAAGATAAATATCATTTAAGACACCTATGCGGCCAGGGATATGTTTTTCAGTTTTCTGTGTCATCAACCATATCTGCACCGCTTGCGTTGTGTTTACGGTGTGACCCGAGTATCAACACCGCCATTTTTATCGTGCTCGCGTGGGAGTGCAGTGACAACAAATGTCGGAGATTCCAGGGCAGGGGCTCCCAACCTGTGGTGCGCGTACCACCGGGGGTTACGAGAAGCTTATCAAGGGGATACGGGAAGATTTGACGTATAACTGAAATATTAAAAAAATAGTGGTGTTTTTTAAATAAAAAGTTGTGGATTTGTGGAGAGAGAATTGCCAGTTATGTTCCAGAGCATGAAACAAACAGGAGGCTGCACGGCTGTTTGCGAGCGATCTTTTAGTTATTTCCCCTTTTTCCCCGACCGCGCTATTTATAGCCCACTTGACAGAGGTCATGTGGTCAGCTTCCTAATGGGAAAAACATGTGGCGATGTTTACTTTTGATAGGGCTTAATTAATGCTTTTAGGCTACTTTTTTATTATAAATACCGGCTTTAATTTTGCGTAAAGCTAGACTAGAAATGTTAGAGTAAATTTTAGAACAAGAACAAACATTTTATCACAATTAGAACAGAAGATATAATAGTCTGAAATAGTGTAAAATTTACGTTTTTTTTTTTACATTTTGTTATGGTTTGTTTCTAATTCAATTTACACTAAAACGGTCACAATCAACATGCATAACAAATTACAGAAATCAAAAGTAGAAAACCTGCAGAAAATGGATATCAAAGTTTTGTTTTTGGTTTCATGCGTCAAACATTAATTATTGAAAGTTTAAATTGCAAGTCCACATTTATTACCTTAAAATAACACACCCAATTGTCCCCAAAACATGTTTGAATTGCTTTTATGCTACTTTATTATTATAAATACCGGCTTTAATTTTGCGTAAAGCTAGACTAGAAATGTTAGAGTAAATTTTAGAACAAGAACAAACATTTTATCACAATTAGAACAGAAGATATAATAGTCTGAAATAGTGTAAAATTTACGGGGTTTTTTTTTTTACATTTTGTTATGGTTTGTTTCTAATTCAATTTACACTAAAACGGTCACAATCAACATGCATAACAAATTACAGAAATCAAAAGTAGAAAACCTGCAGAAAATGGATATCAAAGTTTTGTTTTGGTTTCATTCGTCAAACATTAATTATTGAAAGTTTAAATTGCATGTCCACATTTATAACCTTAAAATAACACACCCAATTGTCCCCAGAACATGAGAGCTAACAATTATCTCAATCATACATCATGAGTTCTGATCCAGTCTGCGCAATGTTTTTCTAATATGTGCTGTTTATGAATTGTCTTACTAGGGAATAGCTTTCTGAACAAAGACATATAAGTCTCTATCGATGCTGTTATTGATTCTTTACTAATTGGTTTACTGTGTGATATTTTGTTGTGTACTTTCTCAAATGCTTCTTTCAGTGAGTTGAATTGTTCTTGCACAATAAAAGCTATGTTAGTTATATCTTGTTTGTCTGTAATTTTCAGTGTTTGTGTAATGATTGCTCTTGTAAGATCTTTATAAACTTTTTGTGTGAGATATCTGTGGCAGTGATTCCCTATAAATGCTCTGCTATTATAAGCCTGTTGTATGATTTTGTGTTTGGCTAGTACCTTGTCCATGTGTGAGCAAACTGGACCAGACCTAGTACACAGATCTTGAAACTGAAGTTTGGCCAGCGCATCTTGTGCATTTTCAAGTCTAACTTTAAAATTATCTGTCTCCTCCTTATCCTCACAAAGTTCAATACCTACCTGAAAAATTCAATTTTAGCTCCTAATTCTTCTGCCTATTTCCAGTTCCTACTAAATCTCTTCAAGTTCTTAAAAGTACTAATGTTTGCATGTATCTCTTGCGAATTCTCAAATATCTTTGCGTCTATTGTATCAGCTACCTGTTCTAGAAGTCTGTGGTGTTTCAAAACAATGCCTAATAAAATATGAAGGTAAGGAGGAGCTACATTTTCAATTTCAATCTCTAACATTGGTTTGTGTAAACAATTATGGTAATGTGCCACTTGCCTTTTATTCCCTTTCCCATATTTCATATATCTATTGTAATCTCTTATCAACATGGCCAAACTTCTTGGTTTGCAAGTTGTATGCTCTCTGGATGTCTTTGATGAAAATGTTTGGTTTGTCTGGAGCTCAAGGAATATACCCATGTCTGTGGTGTCTCCAGCAAAACAAGGAAATAATCCCCGAATAAGAAAACAACAACTTGTTTACCATCCCACTCTAAATATTTTAGTGACTCTATCTGAGCTTTCATGCCATTCATAAATATTTCTAAATTATCATATGTATCTCTGACTCTAGCCATTGATAAAAGGATGGTATTAGATTTAGAATTTGGTTTCTCTAAATTTACTACCTGCATTGTAACTTTGAATGAAAGAAGATATACAAACAGTTACTTAGAATTCGCTGGCAGCCGTCGTGTGCACAGGATTGTCTACCAAAGAACACCAATGGAACAGTCCTTATCTCACACACAATTAAAAAAAAAAATTCATATTATATTATAAATAGAAGATTAACAAGACTTGAAAGATAGATCAAATTATGTGGAAGTAATCTATCTATAGCTTTACATGTTTTCTGACGCTTATATACGTAGCTAAATATCATTATAAATGAATGAAAATGCAAAAACAGATGGTGCTTTACAAAAAGTTATTTTTTTACTACCTTATTTAAGATTTGTGGGTATCAGGAATGCGTTTAAAGGGATTTAAATGCTATAAAAGCTGGTGACAATATGCTTGTTCTTGTAATGCCACACTCACAAAACTGACTACCACACATTCTCAAGATATGAAACCAAAAAAAAAAGTATGTGGAAATAATCTTTAGCTTCCCTTCGAGAAGTCTATATAATTATAAACTCAAACGAATGGGCCGATTTTTAGATATTAAAATAATAAAAAGATTACTTATTTTATGAATTTCCTTAAATGATGACGCTGTTTTCAAAAGTCTGTAACTCCGTCAAAACTAATTTCAAACAAATAAAAATGCAATCAAAAATAGAACACAGAACAAAGTTATAGTACACAAAAGAATTTTAGCGCTGTGTTTATCCAGAACGAGTGTGTAATGATTTATATTTTACTGATTTTACTCACACATCAGCTGATTTTCCCCGCCAAAAACTTAAATAGTCTTTTACGGTGCACACAAAATTTTATACCCGGTATCAGAATTCCGGTCACCGAAACTAAAAGAGCGCTCTGGTATAGGGCACAAACAGCCGTGTGAACGTGATATGCGGGTATCTCTTTCAAAAACTGTAAAAGGTAAAAGTAAAGATAGTCTGTCGTACTGAAGTGAAGTTTTAGAGACTTCACTTTACTGGGTCCAGCTTTGAGAGGTGGGTGACCAGTTCCCTTTATCGCTGCCTTTGCCCTTCCTAACTGAAGAGCAGAGTCGGGCACCCATTTACAGCTGGGTAGACTGGAACGACGTGTTTTGAACCCGGTTCCTAGGGTGCGAGAACCCAGCGCTCTAACCACGTGGCCAATTGAACTACTATCAACAAAGATATACAACTGTTGGTTAACAAAGAAACGGGATCAAGGGCTTTACTAATTTATTTGACTGTTCTGATAAACATTTAATAACTATATGACTCTACAAATTGTATATTCTGAATAAAATTGTCTTTACGAAAAAGAACTTAACATGTTTATTTACTTTCTAGTGTGCACATACATGGTAAACTTTTAAATTTATTTAAGCTCTATCAGAATAGGCTGTACGGGAAGGCTTACTCAAAGCCAAGGATGCACGGTAACCAAACGCCCTGATACAGGGTAAAACCGCGAGCATTACGCCGGAATTTTTTCAAGGAAGTTTGAGATGTAAATTTTAGCCCTTGCGTTCTATGAGAATTTCCGATGTGAAAAAGGTGTTTCACCCTCTGCATAAACAAACTGTGTGTTAACACTTTCTGGTATGTTATCGCCGTATACACTAAACGTTGCGAATGATCAACGCGCTGTAAATTTATCGCTGCCGTTGTTGAAAAGCACGATCTATATTTCAAAGAAGGAACATCAAGGATATGCACGCTCTCAGATTTCCATCTGCAAATAAAGACAAGATTGTTTGAGTTATAATGTCAGTTACCGCAGATAAGTGTAAAGTTTTAGTTAGAGCATCCTTGTTTTCCCTGCCCCGTCAGGTAGTGTAAAGTGCGCTAACATAAAAGGGAAGATAACTTCATCCAAGCCCAAGTATTTTAGTCAAACTTATCTTGCGCGAATAGATCGTAATTTTATCAGTTATACGGAAGAAGGCAAGGAAGATTCAGAAATAGAAAGAGGTATAGATGAATTAGGAGAAAAAAATAAAGACGAAGGAAGCAGAAGAAGAAGCGGACAAATAATAAGGTTGTTAACAGACTTTAAGTTATCATTCCTTGCAACAGACACCTGGATTCTGTTTTTAGCATTATCTCTTTAAATAATAAACATAAATGGATATTTTGCATGCAGAACCGGCTCTTGGGCCGCACCGGGCAGTGACTTGAGGAGGCAATGAAACTTTAAAATACATTTTTAAATACATCATTAAACTTTTAAAAGACCGCGAAAATTGAAACAGAAAAATTCAAAATTCCAAAAATTATTTGCTTACATAAAACTGATTGTTGTCCTATGCATCGACAATATTCCTTTTTTAATTATATAGAAATAAAGAGAAAAAAATTACCAACAATAAAATTTAAAAAACATACATGAATTTTTATTTTATTAATTGCTACGGTGAACATGTTCCCTTGTGAAAATTACAGTGTGATGCAACTCAGTAGCATGAAAGTGAATCTCTTAAGATTACATGCAATACTGTATACGGGATATGGGGGGAGAGGGGGGGGGGGGAATTACGAAACCTCGTACCAACTTGGAAAATCCAAAGGTCCGGCTCTGTTTGCAGGCACTCGAAAGAAATAAAGTAGCAGAAAACTAGAGAACTATTCCAACGGCACCATCGCCTCCCTACGGCAGTGAATCATGATTAAACACACTGCCAACTCAGCGCCTCATAAATGTCCTGCTTCGTGGACAACTATGGAATATAGGACGGGCAAACGACCAAGACTAGTTATAGACGCAATCACTTTTATAGTGTTGGTGCTGAGTTGGCAGTGCGGTTTTTTCATGATAGCGAGGCGATAACGCCGTTCCAACGGTCATGGGTTCGATTTCTCGGTAAGTCTATTAATTCTGCTACTTTTCTGTTGTTTTTTTTTTCTACTTGTTTTTCTTACAAATGCCTCCAACACACACACTTATTGTTTTGCTGCTCACAAGCCTCGGGGTTTCCTCTTTGTTTCCATGTCTATACACATGTTACCATAACAACCTGAGAGCTATTATCTACTCTTCTCATACTTCTGTAATGTACTAGACACAGTATTACGATCTTTATCGGGTTATCTTACCTGTACCGGTGAATAGAAACGTTATAGAAGAGATTGCGTCTATAATTAGTCAGTGTTGTTTCACTGACCTATATTCCGTAGTTGCGTCGAGTGGTGATGACAATGACCAAAGATGCAGCAATAGAGAATGCAGTCAGCGACCCATAGCTTGACTGCTTGCGTCAGGGTCAGCGAACCAGAGCTGACCAAGACCCTACTCCACCTCCACGTGGTGGTCCTGGAAACAGGCTGCATCACTGCAGTCTGGCTGAGAGAGTAGGGATCGAAGAGGGAAGGCTAACCCGGTCCTAAAAAATGCCGTGCTGAAGTCGGATGTGTCGGCCGAAAGGCGCAGATATCGCAGCTCCGGCGTAAACAGACACAACGCAACCAACGTCCTTTTCAGGACGAACGAGGAAGAAGAAGAAGTATTATTTCTTTAATGCGTTTCAAAAAAATTTCTGTCTTCGTTTGCACCTGGTATTTTTTGTTGTTGTTGGAAACATCATTCGCCCACCTCGGTATCTGTCAGTTTTCTTGCTCCTGTGCTTTTTTTTCTGTTGGCAGTATTATGTACAATTCCATCAAATACGGAACAAGAAAGGAATTTCAACATATGTGAAATGAGTTACCTTAGAAATTCAGATAATAAGATATACAATTACAGGAAAAAACACTTTATAGGTAAGCACTTTTTTTTTTTTTAATTGTTACCAACTGTACTGAAAATCAGAAAATAAATGTTCAATACATTCTATTGCATAGAATAAGAATGGATGTTCAATTTTTAATATTCAACATTTCGTCACATCGTTCACAAATATATATATGTGTGTGTGTGTGTGTGTGTGTGCGTGCGTGCGTGCGTGCGTGCGTGCGTGCGTGCGTGCGTGCGTGCGTGCGTGTGTGCGTGTGTGTGTGTGTGTGACGAATTACTGATTGATGATAACTATCCATCCAACCTTGTTCTATTCAATCTAATGTATGGAATACTTATGTTCTCCCTTTTTATAGTATGTTTAGCAACAAGAAAATAAGCGGATCCCTAAAACTTGTTTTAACTTGTTTGTGTTTTTTGTTTTCGTTTTTTTTTAAATCATAACTGAATATTGTCGCCTCTGTCAAGTGAAATGTGTCTTTGAATAAAATATACTTTGATAAGCTTGAACATCTATTGTAAAGCTCACAACAAAAAAAGTTGACCATTACTAGAGCTGTGTTTAAAATAGAAGACTTGCTGACCTAGTTGCTTAAAGAAACACATCGAATTTATCGCCACTTCACCATTCACTATACGACGCCAGCCCCTTCACATACGAAACACAATGTATATTTGCAGTTCATAATTTCCCTTACATCATCAGGAGCTGACGATCAGTGACAGAGGATCAAAGTCAACTCATTTCCCTTACTATTTCACTTCTTTTAACTGAGTTATTTCCACCTTAATTTACATTGTTGTAGCTATTACATAAAATCCGCTCGGTCGATGTCAGTCAATACTTGAAAGATTAAAATGTACGGTACCAAGAAAGGTAGCAGCATGCAAAGTTTCAGCTCTTTACGGTTAGTGAAACATGGCGATTTTGAGCGTCAAAGAGTTGAAACGCTACTAACCTATAAAGCTCAGATGAAATATTTTTATTTTTTTTTTTAAAGTGGTTTAAAATAACCAATGAGAAATGAAATAATCAAAGACATTGTAGGAATAGTACCAGTGGCAACAGTTATACAGAAGGCGAAGGTAAGTTCGTTGGGACACCTTGTAAAGAATCTCTACCAACAATGAGAAAAGGATCGAGGTGTCAGTTATTGCACAAACTACGGTTAGTTTCCAGTTCGGTGTATTTATCTCCGCTTTTTGTGCCGACGTAGTCTGTTTTTAGCTGTCCTGATGATCTCGGATATAATTAGAACTGCATGCATGATTGCTGTTTAGGTGTTGATGGAAAAGTTTTGAATGTGAAAATATTGTTTGCGACAAAACACCATCTTTCGATGTTTGAATTTAGGCACACGATTCATCCGTTTGTCAATATTGGTAGTTAAATATAGCACAAAGATATTACAGGAGACACTACTTTCTTGAATACATTTTATCTGTATGAATCTTGACACTTCACGAACAGAATAAAGTCCATATTGGATTTACTTAATTAGTTTCCGGGGCATCACGATCCATTCGGGCGCACAGGGTCGCGAGCTTGACTAACCGAAGAAATGGTTTAATATAGGCAGCTGATATTAAAGGGAGAATTCTAAACCAAAGGAACGTTATATTGACAGCTTGTCCATATTACAAACAGCTGTGATGAGATTGCCTGTCCCTGTCATTCCCGCCGCGTATTTGGGCATTAGAACTGTCATTTAAGGACAATTTTACTGCCACGTTTAGCAAGCAAAATATGTTATTAGTTGGCAGTAAATTTGCTGTTGGTAGACAATAAAGTACTTCCTTTAGTAGACAGTAAAAAGGGAAAAAAGTTAGTAGGCAATAAGTTAAAACCTTATTCCAGGGTTCGACATAAGGAGAAGAAAGACTTTTAATTGAAATAAGAAGTATCTAATGGCAGCATATAGAGGGGACAATGAAATCTTCTTTCCTTCTTCTTCTTTCACCTTTCAACTCCCAAACTCCTTCAACAAATTTATATCCAGACTTCCTGTCCGTGCCATCAGCTCAAGGTCTGTCCATTTCTTATTCATCCCTTTCATGTCTCCAGTTCTCTTTTCCATGTGTTCTTTGGTCTTCCTCAACCTTTCTTACCTTCGGGATTCCAGAACAGGTATTGTCAGGTAATGCCAACAACAGGTGTTCTCAATGTGTAAAATGAAATCGGCAGGTACAGAAAGACATGAAGCGTGGACTAGTAGAAAGTTGTGCTCCTTTCGATGAACTATACAATCTGTGCGTCGAAATAACTAGGAGAAAGCCATAACGTGTATCAGTACTTATAAGAAGATACATGATCGAACGCCTATGATACGTAGATAACACCGCTCTTAGCAAAAAGTGAGTTAGGTCACAAGAAGCTGGTGGACGCTTTGAACAGAGCCAGCTCAGAAATGTGATTAAATCTAAATATTTCAGAGAGATAGAGTGTCAGAGAGAGAGAGGGAGAGAGAGAGAGAGAGAGAGAGAGAGAGAGAGAGAGAGAGACTGGCAGACAGAGACAGACAGAAAGAGAGTGAGCGAGAGGGAGAACGAACGAACGAACGAAATCTTTATTTCATCAGAGTAACAAAATAGGCATAATTTCTGCCCTGCGTTCAGAGGGAGAGAGAGAGAGAGGCAGTTAGGGTCGACCTTAGTAACTGCTGAGCCCATTTTCAACCATTTGGTGGGGGCCCCCTGGACCAGATTATAGTTTTGTTGTTGTGACGGTATTGCCTCCCCTGCTTTGCAGTAGTGGTCCAACAGTGGCCAAAACTCAAGAGTATCTATTATAGGCTTCAATGGAGTCTATCATTACACAAGATTACTCTTGGCAGAAATGTAGATAGAAGAGTAGTAAAGCTTCTATCACATAGGAGTCTTCACAATAAATTCAGATAAGCGAAAACAATGCTGGATGTTGCTAAGCACGTTAATTCTGTAATATGCCGACACCTTTTATGAAGAATTTAAGCAATGGTTTATTCTAGCTCGTTAAGCCCCACCGCTGAGTTAATCAATGGAATTATTATTATAATATAGCCCTGTTTGGAGCGTGTGTAGTAATTTGACTGAGACAAACATTAAGTAACTTTAAAATAATTAAATCGAAGTTAAATTTGTAACATTACAAATAACAAAATGTAATAATCACTTTAAGTTTAACAGTTTAAAAGAAAGGAATAATAGTTAGTTAAAAAATGAAGTTTTCATCACTCGGGTGATGGTTTTTGGATAAGAGGTTCAAGTGGCAGCATATAGGTTAACTTAGCTGCCAGTGATGATTCTAATCCTCCTTATTGGTTGGTTCTTTTCACTCTGCTCGCGCTCGTCTCTGGTGAAAGTTCAGACGCCGCACGTTCCCAGAACGTCAAGGAGTAACGGCTAAGCTGGTTCTACGTCTGTCTATAAGACCCTCTTATGATGGCGTCTCGCACAACGTCAGCACTTCTACCTTCACTTGGTTCCAGAGATAGTACTTTCTGCTGGTACCACCAATAACTGGTAATAGAAATAGAAACGAAACGCTCTTCTGAGTATGGCGTTTTTCGACACATATGTTCCCCCCCCCCCCCCTCCCTTCCTCTTCTATTCTATCATCCCATGTCAGAATTTACCCTCGATGAGAATTAAATGTAATCCCTCGGGATAAAATTTTCTTTACATTTAAACTGAATAGCTTTAGCTTTACATTACATTTAAATGAAAAGGTTAAACGTACAGATATAATATGTTTTACATTTACATCTCCACTGTTTGAAAAGTGTTCACAGTATAAATTCATTTATGTTTCATTTACATTTACACTTGTGGAAAAGTTTGAAACTTCTATTAATTTTAACACGAATATGTTTTTTCGTTTACATTTACATTGAGTGAAAAGCTTTGAACTGTAAGTATTATTCTTAGAATGTACATCCTTTCTTTCATCTTTCCCTCCCTGCTCCATTGGGAACCTGGAACTACTTTATGCTAGTTAGTTCTCTTTACGAAACTATCAATAAAGCAATCACCAGCCCGTGCAGTGGTGGTTCATGAATCATCATGCTAGATACTGAGGTTGCCAGCCTCAAATGACTGTGACATCCAATAGCGAGTTTCACACATTAAACTTCACATGGTAATATATACAAATATATAATATATATATATATATATATATATATATATATATATATATATATATATATATATATATATATATATATATATATATATATATATATATATATATATATATGTTAGATCACGTGTTAGTAATAAAATATGAAATGTAAATCACAACTTAAGCCAATCCTGGCTAGAGACTTGTTGCTCAGATGAATAAAAGAGACGAGTTGGCCCCTAACACGCGTCTGGGGTGTCTTTATTTTGACCATAGATTCCATCTTTGACTCTGTGTTTCTCCAGTTTCCTAGGCCCGGTGTTCCTTATTAAAATGTAGAGATTTCCTGTGCTTTGTAAGTCTTACTTGGTTCTCCAATAAAAGGTCCGGTTAACAAAAGGAATTCTGAATCTAGTCTTCACTCTGGCGAGGTCTGATGTTGTCTTGGCGAGCGTGAAATTCACAGTGAAATAAAACTGCGAAATGGTCAGACTATATTCCCTCTCTTCCTACGCCTTCGTTTGTTATGGAGTTAAATAAACGCTCCAATCATCTTCAAACAGGTCGGGTGTGGTACTTTCAAAATATTTCCGACATGGAAAAGTTTTGCAAAGGTCACGTCTCCCATATATGGTAATATGCTGTCCGATGCCCTCGTGTACAAACTTACAAACAGATCTCTGTCCATCATAATATTGTGACCGTGTTTTTCTGGCGTAATGACTCATGGAAGGTCGCTAGTCACATGTGTTTCGCCAGACAAACAAATCTAGTTCTATTCAGCACTCCTGCCCAACATAAGCTTGGATAAACAAGCACCATCGCTTGAAAAGATGGTCAGACAGATAATGCGATAAAATACTGTCATTGACCGTCTAATAACCTGGCGTAACTTAACACGTCTTTGTGAATGCGACACAATAACATAAGAATTACTCCCGCAGCAAATACTGCCATAGGGGAGTGGCGTGTTAGAGACTTTCCCCATGCTATGTCAAGCATAACGAGTAAAATGTATGAAAGGGAAAAATGAAATGCCAAATAAAAGCGATGGGAGAGAAAAATGAAGAAGAAGAAATGATACTGCCGTAGGGCTGGAGGTGTGAGAGATCACACAAAAGGATAGGGACAGACATTTCGTCACAGTTGTAACACTTTTTATATCAAAATATAGCAAATAAATAAATATATTGTTTATCTGTTTTTAAATACAATGTAATATCATATATTCCTGATATCTAATTTAAAATAATCTTCGTTCTTTATTGTTTTCAAAGCTGGAGGTGGGAACCCGAGAGCGGTTCCTCCTGTGAGCGGAAAGGGGGGGGGGGGGGGGGGTGTTTAGGTCAAATAGGTTAAATTGGGCTAAAACCTGGATGCCCTGGTGGCAGTGAGAAACTGTACTAATAATCTAGAAAACATCGCTTACATTTCAGATCAAAGTAAAAAACAATGAAGGAAATCAGTTACCCCGTAATCCTCCTATCAGAAGCTGAACATGTATAAATTAACAAAACCCGAACCCCACAAGTTAAATCAGGCTTCCTGAAAATAAAGAAAATATCAACTGAAAAAAAAAAGCTTGTAGCATTAGGAGGGAATGAAGAATGATATGTAAATCTGAACTTTTGTATGGATGTGAATCTTGGACAACCAATAAACACAGATACAAATCATTTACAAAAACATAAATGAAATATGATGAAGAGCAATAAAATGTGCAAGTAGGAAGTAAGATTAATAATTTGTAAGTAATCATATATGTTTGTCACGGTTTGCCTCCCCTTAGCACTGCAATAGTGGGCCAACAATGGCAAAAACTCAAGAGTACTGATGTGGGTCTTCAAAGATGTCTACCTTTGCACAAGATTACTCTTGGCAGAGATCTAGATAGAAGGATAATAATGCTTCTACCTCAAGGTAGTTTTCACAAGATATTCAGAAAAGCGAGAACAATGCTGCATTGACTGAGCACGTTAGCTGTCGTATCTGCCGTCAACTTTTGTGAAGTATAGGGTTATCTTATAACTTGTTAGCTCGTTCAAGCCCCCAGCTGAGTTAATTCATCGAATTTCTCTTATTATTACTTTATAGCTCTAAGTGTATTTAAGAAATTGTCTGAGACATACGGATACAACACATTCAAAATGATGAAATCAACTTTAAATTTGGATAGATATAACAAATTTAATAATCAATTAGGTTTTAACAGGTATGGGGATGAGTTTGGGAAACATTGGCAGCTTTTATTTGTACACTTAGCTACTGGGGTTTCTGCTCCCGCTGGTGTGTTGGTTCTTCTCAGATAGGTGACTGGATCGTTCGAGTCCTTCATATCATTCATTCATAACCCTCCACTCCCAAAGGAGCATAGGCCTTCAACAAACACATGCCAAGTCCTTGTAGTGGTGTTGATGGTATTGTATGATGGTGTTATTACTACATGTAACTTGTATGAGGCCAGCTGTGAAGGCTCCTGAGATAAAATGTGGTTGAGAATTATCAGAAGGCCTTTCTTGCTACCACTACGACCTCACACTTAATTTTTTTTTTCTTAATGAATGTGGCTACGTAAAGTGTCTAGGTAATGATGTGTAATGTGGTGTGTTAGTTATAAATACACCCACAGGCATTTAAGAAGACTAATAAGATTAACAAGTGTTAAAATACACTGAACTAACTCACGTGTATAAAGTTTTTGATATAATTATATTACATTTATTTGTTCTGGATCAAGTTTTATTTTGACCAGAACTTGTTTTAAAAGAAGGATTTAAAATTTATGAAAATTATGCATGGAATGTTACATAATAAATACAAAAGTGTACATATTTAAGTACTAGAATAGTTAGTTTTATTCAAATGTTCTGGTAGTCAGCTACTAGGGAGGATATTTATTGTCTGTGCTGTTGGGGTGGTCTCATCACACCTGTCTATATTGACTACACCGTGTCCAGAAACTGGTGGGAATTTTTATGGGGATATTAGTCACTACCAATAGTTGGTGAATGTCCAGCAGACCAGAGGCTCACTCATCTTTTTGTAGCTCTGGTGCTGAAAACTTGCGGTCCCACCTCTCCGTGCTGGCGGACAATAATGGTGGTCTCTGTCACAAGAACTGCACAGATACACTCGAGTAAAGTCACCCACCGGATAGACTCTGCTTTGTTGTCGATAGAAAACTCACAGCTCAGATTAAGAATACATAACACAGAATTGCTAGCAAAACTCAGCTGAGCTGCTGGCTATAGTATGGCGTCCCTAAATTTATTCACTGTCTTTCATATGGGAACACACCACACTTTAAAATCTGTGTCTAACACTGAACAATTATTGAAGAATGACCCCAAATGCGCTCTGAGCGCTAATGATATGATTGTCTGTGGCCAATCACTGCCAAGGTTTATTTTTAATTTCAAATTTCTACACTAAAGTCATTTCAGTCATGCTTCAGTCAAGTATGGATGGTTATCTGTTAGTCTGTCCGTCTCTACTTGTGTTTCTAAAAAAAATGTGCTTGATTTTTGAAGCAACCTTTCTCTCCCCTTAAAATTTTGTCGTAAAAAGTTATATTTAGACACAGCTACCGCTCAAAAACCCTCTCCTCCTCCATAATAAGTAACTTTGAACACCTGTTCCCAAGGTCGTGTTTTTGTGTGCAAATTGTGACACTTTTAGATTCAATATAGTCTAGCGATGATGTGAACTACACTGTCTTTTGTCATTATCTTCAATATTATCTATCCGTTTGTAAAATTAAGATCATATTAGTTCACTGCTCAGAATAGGCCATCCGGCCAGCTAATTTTTATATTCCTAACATTAATATTAAGAAAATTTACTTTTTAAATTTTTGTAATTTTCCTACCATCCGCGTTCTGCCGCTCAATTCAAATCAAAATCTTAGTATCGCAAAAGCGTCCATTTCCGTACCTCGTGTCAATTTGGGGGACGTGAATTTTTTACTTTCCTCCATCCCCCCCAATTGCGTCTCCTTAGCCTTGCTACGCAATCTTTCCAGTCATATTTTTTCCTTTTTGATCCTCCGTTCCCCTCCTGTCTAGCAAGGCAAAATTTATAGAGGATGATGACCCGCGGTCTAGGCGATCATGTACATCAGCAGCTTACGCATTATGTTTTTTATCCTTAAATGTTATCTTTGGAGTATTTTACCGTTGTATCTCGGTCAATTTCACTACACATCTCCCCACTTGAAAACATGCCTATGGCAAGTTCCAAAACCAGCGATACACATAGGTAAAATTACTCCTCACGTCTGCCACTACTCTAATTTTGATCACAGGGGTGCCGACTGAGGAAATCTGCACCGACATTCAATTTGCCTGGGATATATTGGATACTGAACTGATATGGTTGAAGCAATAAAGACCACCTCAGCAATCTTGCGTTTTCATGCTTAGCCTGAGACAAGAACACGAGAGGCTGATGATCCGTCTCCACCACAAAAGTCCTACCATACAGATAGATTTGAAACTTCTTTATTGCCCAGATTAATGCTAAACATTCTTTTTCGCTTGTGGAGTATCCTTGTTCCGCCTTATTCAATTTGCGGCTTGCATAAGCGACTGGTTTCAGTTCCCCATCAGGTGAAGATGATCTTTGCAACAAAGCCCCTCCAAGTCCTACATTACTGGCATCGGTTCTTAAGACAAAGTCCTGTGTCAAATCAGGCAGTTTGAGAATAGGCTTGCTAGTGAGTTTTTCCTTTAACTCTTGGAACGCTAATTCACATTGTGCAGTCCAAATAATTTTATCTGGAAGTCCCTTGCGAGTCAGATCAGTCAGAGGAGCACAAATGGCGTTAAAATTTTTGATGTATTTCTGATAAAATCCGCATAACGACACGAATGATCGCACGTCCTTTTTGGTTTGCGGCCTAGGTGCTCTCTGCAGTTTTTCCAAGTTCTTAGGATCAGGGGTCATATTACCCTGATATACAGTGTGCCCCAAGAATTCCAACTCTTTGCATCCAATACAACATTTTGTTGGCCTAGCAGTTAAGTTCGCCTCCCGAAGTCTATCAAACAACATCTCCAGAGCTTCAATGTGTTCTTCAAATGTCTCTGTGGCGACGAGTATATCATCCATGAAATTCGTGATACATGGGTTATTCAGGGGGTCCAACAATTTTCGCATCATCCTTGAAAACACACTCGGAGCATTTTTCAGTCCGAATGGTAGCATATTGAATTCATAATGTCCATCCGAAGTGCTAAAAGCCAAATAAGGTCTCACTTCAGGCTTCACTGGGATCTGGTAATAGCCTTTACTAAGATCCACTTTTGAAAAGTATTTTGCCTTGTTCAGTCTGGCAAATAACTGTTTTGTGTCTGGTAATGGATCCACTTGTCCTTCTGTGACAGCATTCAGTTTCCTGTAATCTATGCACAGTCTGTGTTCCCCAGACGGTTTCCTCAACAAAACGACACTAGAACTAAAAGATGATTCACTGTGCGAAATAATCCCCTCCTTCAATAAATAATCTATTTCTTCCTTTAATGCCTTCTCCTTCGCGAACGGAATAGAATAGGCTCTCATACAGATTGGGTTTGAGTCTACCAGTTTCATGTCATACTGTAGCAAATTTGTATGGCCTGGTTTATCTGTTAATACATCTGTATGTTCCTCCAGAACTTGTTGAACTCTCTCCCTCTGATTTTTAGTCAGGTGCTTACTGACTTTTACCTGTGCTGCGGTTTCACAAGGATGTAATGGGTATTCATGTGAGGTGAGTGGTTCCTTTTGCATCTGGGTTGCAATAGCTAAGGTCAATAAGGGGGTGCTTTCCTGGAGTGGTCTGTCCAGATACTTCTTTAACAGGTTTACATGATAAACTTTTTCCTTCCCCTTTTTGTCAATTTTATAGTTTGTTCTAGACACCTTCTCTAGAACCGTATATGGACCTTGCCAACCAATTTGTAATTTATTCTGGCTTCCGGGTAGTAAAAGCAGCACCTTCTCTCCGACTGCCAGTTCCCTGTCCTTTGCCTTCCTATTAAAATATGCTGCATGTTTCTTCCTGGCTTGTTTCAAATTATCATTTGCCAGTTTCCATCCAGCTTTCAAACGAGTGGTCAGTTCGTTCACGTATTGATACGATGAGGTAACAGTCTCTTCCGCCTTCTCATCTGTCCAGGTCCTTAATAGAGCTTCTAAAGGCCCTTTTATTGGCCTCCCAAATAGCAGAGTTGCGGGAGCCATCCCGGTTGAACTATGTGGTACCTCCCGGTACGCAAACAATGCGGCGGGCAGGAATTGATCCCACAGATCCGGTTTTTTCGTGTGCCAGCTTTCTCAGGATAGAAATGAGAGTCCCGTTGAACCTCTCTACCTGGCCGTTCCCTTGTGGATGGTACGGACTACAATGAAAGTGCCTGGCTTGAAATAGCTTAAAAAACTTCTTCCGTTAGTTTCCCCTTGAACTGAGAACCATTATCCGTCAAGATTTGATGCGGGAATCCTAATCGGGTAAATATTGTAAGTAGTGCCTCTGCTACATGTTTTGAATCAATTGATGGCAGGGCTACCGCCTCTCCCCACATAGAACAAGTGTCCACCAGAGTAAGGATGTAACTGTTCCTCCTCTTGGTCCGAGTGAGAGGTCCTACAATATCCACTGCAACCCTCTCAAACGGTGTTCCCACTATGGGCATTTCCCCTAGAGTTGCAGGAGCAGTCCAGTGCTTTGGAGCTACCCTTTGACATTCTGGGCAGGATTTGACATATCTTTTTATATCCTCCGTTATCCCTGGCCAGAAGTAATGACAAGCTATACGCTGTCCGGTGGCGCTGATCCCCATGTGACCACTGAAGGGAATCGCATGTCCGAGTTCCATCACTTTATCTCTATATGAAATGGGAAGAACCAGCTGGTTGTGACCATTTGTTCCAGTTCCGGCTTTCCTGTATAAGAGTTTATTCTTCATGAAATATTCCCCCTTGCTCGGAGGTGTGTGGCATTTGGGCAATTTTTTAAAACAGGGCTTGAGTGTCCTATCCTCAGCCTGCGCCTTCCTCATCTCCTCTGGATGAGCATTTATAGGTTCACCTTCTTCCTCCTTCTTCTGTGACCTGGTCTGCACTGTCGCCATGATCACAGGTTTCTCGGGATTCCCCAAGAAGACGTATCTACACCCCAATATCAGAGGGTAGATTGGTTCATCTATCACTGCTGCTCTGATTTCTCCTTCCACATAGCGAGTTTTCACCGTTATCCTTGCGATGGGAAGTGTCATGAGTGGTATGTCCTTAGTCGCCCCTTGTATTTCCACTGTTTCTGTGGTATACTGACTTGGGTCCACTAGGCTAGACTTCACAACTGAATCATAATCCAAACCTGTATCATAAAGGCACCTTATGGTGACCCCATTACAAATAACATCTTCACAAACTGGGGGGTGATAAGGTTCCTGTTGTCCCTTAGGATTAACCTTTAATCTTTGCGTCCCCGACTTCATTGCAGCAATGTTTGAAGGTTTCCTTCTACAAAATTCGGTGTTATGGTTATCCTTCTTGCACCATTTGCACCATCTTTTTCCTTGGTTCAACGGTTTTCTTTCATTGAACTTTTGGTCATTGAACTGTGAGTTTCTGTCGCGATAGTCATTTCTTGGCCGCTCAAAATTTGTCCTACCCTTATTTCCCTGCTCTCTATTATCAAATTTATTAAATTGCTGTGGAGCTTTAAAATTGTCTATGTGCTTCTTCTTAGCACCACTTACCTCTGCCTGAGCTGCCTGATACCTCTCAGCAACATTTAAAATTTCCCCCAACTTCTCTGCACCTTGTTCCATGAGAAATTTTCTCATGTCTGGAGCCATGGACTCTCTCAATTGCTCAATCATGATCATTTCTTTAAGATCTTGGGTCTTCCCCAGAGCCGTCCATTTCTCCAAATAGGTTTCTAGTCTGGCAGAGAATTGGTGGTATGTCTCCCCAGACAACAGTTTGGCATTTCTAAATCTCTTACGATAAAATTCACCATTCTTCTCGTACCTTAATAACAAAGCCTGCTTTAACATGTCATAATTGTCTTGGTCTTCTCTGTTCATTTTGGCAAATACTTCATAAGAAGCACCCCTCAATCCCTGTGATAGCTTTAAACTCCACCTCTCTCTCTCTAACCCATATGTAGTAGCTAATAACTCAAAACGTCCCAGGTACCCCTCTATGTCATCGTCTTTTTCAACAAAATGGTCTAAATGAAACCCCATAGCTGAGTTTGAGGCTCCCATACTGGGCGTAGCATCTGAGGCAAAAGGGCTGGCACCATTTTCAGGGGCCGGGCCTTGTAATTCCAGCTCCCTTAGTCGTAATTCGTGCTCCCTCTGCAACCTTCTATCTTCTGCCTCCCTTTCGGCAGTCAACCTTTTTTCTTCTGCCTCCCTTTCGGCCTTTTTATCTTCTGCCTCCCTTTCGGCCTTTTTATCTTCTGCCTCCCTTTGCTGTCGTTTTTCTTCTGCCTCAATCTGCAGCCTCTTAATTTCTCTATCAGCCTCAATTTGTAATCTCTTTTCTTCAGCTAACCTGTCAGCCTCTAATTTTCTTTCAGCCTCTTTTTCTAATCTCCTTTCTTCCCGTTCAATATATTTATCACATTCAGTCGTTACGTATTGAATTAAAATTTGACCATCCATCCCCATCTCCTTCGCAGTGAGCACAGCAGCTGATCTAAACTTTGCTAGCTCTGCCATACTTTTTGGACAATATAATAATATACAAGATAAATCTCTAACCAGTAAATACACTAAGTACTTCTAATTACTATATGACTATAGTCTAACTAATTCTAACTAACCAGTTAACTAATTAATTATTACTGGCTGTGAAGATTCACCAACTTTTATCTGCAGGGACACTTTTAATTTTAAAGGAAATTTTACAATTTATTTCCCTACTTTTATTTCTCCCACCAGGAGATCCTAATTTTACTGTTGGGCTAATTATCCCTGGACAAGACCCCAATTTATGTAGTGGTGTTGATGGTATTGTATGATGGTGTTATTACTACATGTAACTTGTATGAGGCCAGCTGTGAAGGCTCCTGAGATAAAATGTGGTTGAGAATTATCAGAAGGCCTTTCTTGCTACCACTACGACCTCACACTTAATTTTTTTTTTTTCTTAATGAATGTGGCTACGTAAAGTGTCTAGGGTAATGATGTGTAATGTGGTGTGTTAGTTATAAATACACCCACAGGCATTTAAGAAGACTAATAAGATTAACAAGTGTTAAAATACACTGAACTAACTCACGTGTATAAAGTTTTTGATATAATTATATTACATTTATTTGTTCTGGATCAAGTTTTATTTTGACCAGAACTTGTTTTAAAAGAAGGATTTAAAATTTATGAAAATTATGCATGGAATGTTACATAATAAATACAAAAGTGTACATATTTAAGTACTAGAATAGTTAGTTTTATTCAAATGTTCTGGTAGTCAGCTACTAGGGAGGATATTTATTGTCTGTGCTGTTGGGGTGGTCTCATCACACCTGTCTATATTGACTACACCGTGTCCAGAAACTGGTGGGAATTTTTATGGGGATATTAGTCACTACCAATAGTTGGTGAATGTCCAGCAGACCAGAGGCTCACTCATCTTTTTGTAGCTCTGGTGCTGAAAACTTGCGGTCCCACCTCTCCGTGCTGGCGGACAATAATGGTGGTCTCTGTCACAAGAACTGCACAGATACACTCGAGTAAAGTCACCCACCGGATAGACTCTGCTTTGTTGTCGATAGAAAACTCACAGCTCAGATTAAGAATACATAACACAGAATTGCTAGCAAAACTCAGCTGAGCTGCTGGCTATAGTATGGCGTCCCTAAATTTATTCACTGTCTTTCATATGGGAACACACCACACTTTAAAATCTGTGTCTAACACTGAACAATTATTGAAGAATGACCCCAAATGCGCTCTGAGCGCTAATGATATGATTGTCTGTGGCCAATCACTGCCAAGGTTTATTTTTAATTTCAAATTTCTACACTAAAGTCATTTCAGTCATGCTTCAGTCAAGTATGGATGGTTATCTGTTAGTCTGTCCGTCTCTACTTGTGTTTCTAAAAAAAATGTGCTTGATTTTTGAAGCAACCTTTCTCTCCCCTTAAAATTTTGTCGTAAAAAGTTATATTTAGACACAGCTACCGCTCAAAAACCCTCTCCTCCATAATAAGTAACTTTGAACACCTGTCCCCAAGGTCGTGTTTTTGTGTGCAAATTGTGACACTTTTAGATTCAATATAGTCTAGCGATGATGTGAACTACACTGTCTTTTGTCATTATCTTCAATATTATCTATCCGTTTGTAAAATTAAGATCATATTAGTTCACTGCTCAGAATAGGCCATCCGGCCAGCTAATTTTTATATTCCTAACATTAATATTAAGAAAATTTACTTTTTAAATTTTTGTAATTTTCCTACCATCCGCGTTCTGCCGCTCAATTCAAATCAAAATCTTAGTATCGCAAAAGCGTCCATTTCCGTACCTCGTGTCAATTTGGGGGACGTGAATTTTTTTTCTTTCCTCCATCCCCCCCAATTGCGTCTCCTTAGCCTTGCTACGCAATCTTTCCAGTCATATTTTTTTCCTTTTTGATCCTCCGTTCCCCTCCTGTCTAGCAAGGCAAAATTTATAGAGGATGATGACCCGCGGTCTAGGCGATCATGTACATCAGCAGCTTACGCATTATGTTTTTTATCCTTAAATGTTATCTTTGGAGTATTTTACCGTTGTATCTCGGTCAATTTCACTACAGTCCTCCTGTCCCGTGCCATCATCTCAAGTTCTTTCCATGTTCTCCTCATCATTTTCACCTCTGTTTCCAACTCTCTTCTCCATGTACTTCTTGGTCTTCCTCTGCCTCTCTTGCCCTGGGGGTTCCAGAACAAGGACTGCCTTGTAATGCTATCAACAGGTTTCCTCAGTGTGTGTCCTATCCATCGCCATCGTCTTCTTCTCATTTCTTGTTCCACTGGCACTTGTCTAGTTCTTGTCATCAGTTCCACGTTGGTAACCTTGTCATACCATTTTAATCCCTCTATTCTACGCAAGCACCCATTTATGAAAGTCTGTAGCTTTTTGGTTGTTGTCTTTGTTGTTCTCCATGTCTCCGAGCCATACAATAGGACTGACTTCACATTTGAATTGAAGATTCTTATTTTCGTGTTGGATCCGATTTCTCTTGATCTCCATATATTTCCCAATGCAATGAAAGCTCCTCTTGCCTTTTGTATTCTTATTTTGATATCGCTGTCTGTCCCTCCAACTTTGTCTATATTACTGCCAAGATATGTGTATGATTCTACATCTTGAATTGGTGTTTCTTCAAGTTCAACCCTGTTATCATTACCTGCATTTATTGCTCGAGTCCTTGGTCAAGATTAACAGTTGCAGCACGTTCCAAGTAGAATCCGGGAGTAATTGCAAAGCTCGTCCCGCGTCTCTAAGACCCGTCTGATGATGGTGTCTAGCGTCGACTTCAGGCCACTTATACCCTCACCTGTTCCAGAAATAGTACCCTCAACTTGTACCACCAACTAGTATGGCAAAAGAAGAGAAACAAATAGCCTCTGAGTATTGAATTTCCCGGCACATACATATGTGCCCCCCTCTTTTCATTCCACCTTCCCATCTATCTCAGAACTTTTACCCTCGCTGAGATTTAATATTAATCCCAGTGTACGAAAAGCTATCTTTATATTTAAAATGAATAGTTTTATATTTAACTTTAGTTGAAAATATTAACAATATAGTTTGAATATGTTTACATTTACATCGGTTGAAAAGGTTGTTAACTTTCATTACAGTTAGAGTGAATATGTTTTACATTTACACTGGTTGAAAAGGTTGAAACGTTCATTACATTTAGAGTTAATATGTTATAATTTACACTGGTTGCAAAGGTTAATAATATAACAAGTATGTACATCATTTCTTTCATCATTCCCTTCCTGCTCCATATGGAACTTGGGACTACCTCTGCTTTTGTTGCTTCATAAGAAACTCGCAATAAAGCAGTCACCAGCCCAGGCAGGGGTGGTCGATGAAATCATCATTCTATATGCTGAGGTTGCCAGCCTGAAATGACTTGGACATCCATTAGCAATTTTTACATATTAATATTCACATGTCCATATATACGTATTTGTTCACATGTTAATAATGAAAAAAATATAGAAGAATTCAAAACGCACAACTTACGCCAATCTTTAGGCTCACAGACTGCTGGCTCAGAGAAATTAAGGCACTTGTAGAGGCCTCTTACACTTTGTCTGGGGTGTTGTTACTTTAGCAATAAGTGTCCACTCTGACGTGTTTCAGTTCCCTCAGATTCCGGTGTTCCGTGTTAAAATAGTAGAGTTTTCCTGTGCTGTAAGTCCTCAAAACGCTCAAACAAGAGTCCGGTCCGATAAATGAAAGCTTATTTTAGTCTTAACTCTGGCAAGGTCTAGTTGTCTTCTTGGCGCGAGGTAGATTTTCACAGTGCTCTAAACTAGCTAAAGTGTCAGGTTATGTTGCACTTGTCTATTTGTTACGGTTTAGACAGGGTCCAATCAGGAATTTGGTTGTTCCTCTATTTCGAACCCCCGCCAATCGTTTCAAAACTTGAGTGTTTTGTGGGGTAATTCAAATTATTTCCACATGGAAATTTCTTCGCGTTACTGCAAAGGTCATGTCTCCCAAATTCGGAATGAAAACATCCGATCCACTCTTGGCAATGTTTTCTCAAATACAACATCTTACTTTCATCTAAAGTAATGTCTTTGTAACAAGGTGTACAGGAAATGATTATGTCATTCGTTTCCGTCGAATGCATGCCGAGAGGTCGATAATTTATCGCGGGACACTCCTAGGTAAACATGACACGCAGTCACTTTACGAAAATTGACCGGGCTCATCTTGGTTTTACCTGCGTCTTAATTATAGCAAAGCCGAGAAGCGCAAAGCAAACATGATCAGTTGTTACTGAAGGGAGTGTAACATTGATAAGAAAATAGCTAATATCTGCTTGATAGCAGAAAAAGAAATGGGCGACCACGGAAATTTCTAGTAATTTAGTACACACAAAAACATGTAACTAATTACTACCGGAGAGGAAAAGAGATCGACCCAATGTTATGTGACAATGTTATTGGTAGGAAGTAAGATTATTGATTTGTAAGTAATCAGTTATATTTGGTTTGATTTGAAGGACTATTTTCATTACACACGACAACTATATCAGTGCTCCGATCTCCTCCCTTAGATCACACAAGGAGGATCTCAGCACAGTGCGCGAACTGTAGAGAGTTTGTCATCATTAGGACCACTTGATCTGAAATAAAAATTTCCATAAATGATATTCCCTCTACTGGGAATCGAACCTGGTATCTTTATAATTCGAGGCGGACGCCATACTTCTTAGCCACTCCGACCCCCAATCAGTAATAATCAGTTATGTTATTGGTAAGAGGTAAGATTAATTATTTGTAAGTAATCAATTATGTTGCTAGTGGAAAGTTACTTACTATATGAACATTCGCGTATAAATGTATGTATGTATAAGCTAAATACAAATAAAAGATTTCGTGTCTTCATGTTTATAGACGCATCAACGATAACAGACTGCTCTGTGACTGTCACCTGGCATGGTTCACCCGTTGGTTGCGCAGAAATCCCACCTTGGCGTTGTTCACAGAGTGTCATCAGCCGCTTCATCTGCGGAATGCTGAGATCTCTGAGCTACAAGACATAGACTTAAAATGTGATGGTAGGTGTTAGCATGACATAGTTATCATTGTTTCCTTCAGGCATGTCGTAAGAGGCAACCAACATGTGGTTTGTCCTTGGGGCTGGCAACTTAATCATGTAAAACGAATAGCTGCAGAAATCAACACTACAAGAGTGCATAGATGCTTAGGTGCAGACTTCTTGCAAAATGGCCGCTGGAATGATGTCTCTATACAGCATAAATAGCGAAATGGAAATGAATGAATGAATGAATGCACCATTGCTGATGGTATTTGATGCTTGAGTAGAACTGTTTGACGATTTCATAACTGCAGGAATGGTACATTAAAAAGGAAACTTTTTTTCCCTGCTGTGTACCTTGTACTTACCATCATCAGCTACCATCTCCACAACGAAGATCGGCTGTAATGGGTCGTCAACGTCTTCTGTCTCGATGGTGCACTCTGATACTCTTTCATGTCCATCTCTTGATGTTATCTTCCCACTTATAGCACTGTCTTCCTCTTGCACTTTTGCCTTCAACTCTGCCCTCCATTATCGCCTTCAGCAAGGTGCTATTTCTTTTGATGTGGCCAGAATATTTTAGCTGTCAAAGTTTGATCTTCTTCATTTATTCTCTTTTCATTCCTAGGTTTTTAGTGACCTCTTTATTTGTTTTCTTCTCTTTCAATGAGACGCGCCGTATTATTCTATATATCCACATCTCGAGAGCCTCAATTCTTTCTTCCAATTATTAGTTCATTGTCCATGTTTCTACACTATACAGTAATGAAAAATACGAGTATATATAACATTTGATGATTCTCAGTTTAAATTAGTGAGTTAATTGTTTAGATGTCAGTACTTTGCCTCAATATTGTTGAATGTAGCTTTGGTCATTCTCTTCTCTTCTTGATATCTGTTTCACATCTGCCATTTTCTGTTTTTATATTACCACGATGTGAGAAACTCTTGACTTGTTCCAGGATTTTCCCCCATTTTTTAATCTCCAATGTTGGCTTATCGTCTGTTTTGCTAATTAAGATAGTTTTCGTGTTCTCAGTATTAATGTCCAATCCATATTCATGACTTATGCTGTGTGATAATACTTGTAAAGGAAGTAACATCAAAAGCGTACAAAAAACATGTAGTACTTGCATGAAAGGAAGAAGTCTTTATAACGTTCTGAAAATCTCCTGCCATGATAGTAACAGAAATGACGATCTTTGGAAGGAATCAAACAAGAGCACTCAGGACCCAAAGACGTAGCAATAGAGAATGCAGTCAGCGACCCATAGCTTGACTGCTTGCGTCAGGGTCAGCGAACGAGAGCTGACCAAGACCCTACTCCACCTCCACGTGGTGGTCCTGGAAACAAGCTGCATCACTGCAGTCTGGATGAGAGAGTAGGGATCGAAGAGGGAAGGCAAACCCGGTCCCCAAAAAAATGCCGTGCTGAAGTCGGATGTGCCGGCCGAAAGGCGCAGATATCGCAGCTTCGCTGTAAACGGACACAACGCAACCAACGTCCTTTTCAGGACGAACGAGGAAGAAGAAGAAGAAACAAGAGCACTCCAAGGGAGAAAAGAAAACAAACAAACTCGGCTAGAGTTATGACCAAATAAAATAACTAAAACATAACCGGACATGGGTTTGGACAAAGACTGAAGAATTCGGTCCTGTAGCATAACTCGTCAAGCACTACCAAATGAAACTCTCACAGAGAAAGGAATATTTGTACAAGCAGAGGCACATGAAAATAAAAATAGTGATGGAACAGAAAGGTGTGAAGTACGCCCTTAAAAGTGACAACGTACAGGGAGATCACATATGATGATGACGAGGCTGAATGATGATGTTGATGATGATAATGATGGTGGTGGTGGCGGTGATGATGATGATGCTGAAACTACTGAAACGAAAGCGAAATTAGGACGGTTTTTTTTCTTGTTAGTTTATATATGAGGTGACTCCAAAGTTCAATCTGCTGATATTCCACCAGGGACCTTGGAGAGCCAACACTCTGCAGAATGTGGAGAGGTGAGCCTCTGTCCTCGCCAGTGTAAATGTTTGGACGGTGTGGTAGACTGCAGAGATAAGGGCTTCACACAGATACCAGACAACATCCCGAAATCTGCTATAGAAATGTGAGTTGTACGAGTGAGAGAGAGAGAGGAAGGGGTTTTAGAAAGACTGAGTAAGAGGGAGGACGAGAGAGAGAAATATAACCTGGTAATCGGATTTATAATGTTTCCTTAATTAAAGCTTTGGTTACTTAATAGTACATTACAACACCAGACCGCAAGGTCTTTTGAATTTTGACAAACATCCTAATATAACCGATAGACATGTACATGGGGCTGGTAACATCATGTAAAACAAATTGCGACAGAGACCACTGTTGCAGGCTGCTGCGGCAGCATAGGTAGTGGAAGAGGAGTCCGTAGAAGGCCTGATTACTACAGATCCCTGTCACGCAGATGACAACAATGACACAGTAAGACCATGTGCTATCGTTCAAAGATATAAAGAAAACCCAACAGACCCACACCTGTTTTGTGACACACCTGTAACACCTGATCGAGTACAGGCTCTGCTTGAAATGAAATATAATTTTGACACTGTTCTAAAAGATTCAGTCGAACGTTATTTCAGTTCAACTTGGTGACACAAGACAAAGGTGTTTGTCCATATCAACCGACATTGACTGATTTACTCACCAAAAGTAAACACTGGGATTTATTTTGCCTGTTAGATTTTTGCAGATCGGTTGCGTACTTGGGGTAATCCAAAAACTGATTGCAAGAATTTTGCTAAAGGTACGCACAAAACCCAAAAACATAACAACGGGGAAAGTCGAAAAAAAAAAAAAAGCATAGAATGAACTTTCCGTACCAAATTCCGATTGTTCAACGACATAATAGTCTTGTCTGGTCGTCTAATGGCGGAAAGGAACAACATTTTTTTTTAAATAGGATGATTATACGATGTACTACAAAAGCAGGTCTCTATTTGGGAATGCGTGGTTTGGCATTCCGCGCTCATCTCGAATATCGAGGTTTAGTTCCCCAACATGTAAATGAAGGCGATTTTTTTACCTATGTGCTTTTGGTAAAGAATGATACTAATAATAATAACCCCTTCAGTCATAACTGACTATGGGAACGTGCCCCTGAGGTGACAGCCATCAGCTGCTTATTTTCCTGGTGTTCTTTTCGACGTTTTGTCCGATCTTCTCCTTGCCGTGAGAGTTTCTTTTCGCCCAATCTGAAGTGGCGCCGTAGAGAGCACCACTTGGTGCGACTGCAGCTTCGTCCTCCAGGTTTCTGGATTTATGTCATGTGCCCTCATGTCTCTCTTGCACACATCTTTGAACCTCAGCTGCGGTCGCCGAACTATTCTGTAGAAGATATCTTTCGGGATGCGAAAAAATGATACATTACTGTAACAATTACTGGGTTATGTTCTGCCATACTAAATTATATATATATATATATATATATATACATATCTATATATATATATATATATATATATATATATATATATATATATATATATATATATATATATATATATATATAGTCCTTAACAGCCGAGATTCTATCACAGACAGTAGCTGAAATCAAAGTAGCTAGGTACTTTGCTGTTTTGTTGACTCTATAATTGATAGCAATAAATATTCTACATCCTCACTATATGCAACAATAAACGGTGGTGATTCAGGGGAACGATTTATATAATTCAGCGAATTCCTGGAGCAAACACTGAAGATTTTCTCAACATTCATCTTTCAACATTCCAAAACTTGGGGTTGTCAGTAACTGTATGTTACGGTCAGTTTATCTATGAAGCAAACACCATGTCAGGTGAAATAACCAGGTCTTCACATAGGATATGGGGCATGGGTCCAAATTCGCTCTATGCGCACTGATGTGTACATAATTTTAATCTAGTTCTGACGGATACATTAAGAACATGCTGGAAAAATATAATTTTGCCATTTTATGTTTAGTACAAAAGGTATTTAATAAGTAATTAGAGATTTCGGTTATCGCCTTAAAAAAATATGTCCTCTCCCCCCTATGTTAAAAATTGACAGCGCCACTGGCACCAATCCCGGGGAGGCACACCCCACAGGACAAGAACCCCTGCTCTAAGCTAAGACTAAGATGTTTATTTTGTTAGTTTGTCCTGCCGTTGTTTGAACGTATATTCTGTTTCCCAACCTTGTGCGCGTATCGGAGGATCACTTGTAAGTTTAGCAAGTGAAAACCTCAAGCCCTTGTGAAATACGCCCTTAAGAAAAAGGGGTTTGGTTTCTCTAGCTTGTCGAACGAAAAACAGAGATTACCCTGCTCGTTGCTGACTTTAATATCTGTGATAAATTTCAGACCAAGGAGAGACCAAGTACGGAAATATTGATCTCCACGTTGAGCACTGCTTGAGATGTTCAGTTCTTTTTAGGGCAGTGATTGTTTTTGGTGGATTCACTCTTCCCCTTCAACGGAGAAATAAAATAAAAAAATGAGGCACTACCCCAGAGTTCTCCACTATCACCGGTGCTATTTAACAGCTGCACAGCTAGAGTAGCCATCATTCAGTCAACTAGGCTGGGACGAACATTGACTTTTGCAGATGACATACTCGTTTACAGGACTGGTTCTAACAGACAAGAAATGGTCAGTAGCATACACGGGACAATACATGAGGTGGTTAAATGGTGCGAGGACACCAGCTCCAAGGTCAATCCCAACAAAGCCTGTGTGCTGTGGTGCTCCTTGAACAACTCCATATTGAAAGCAGATCTTCCAGACATTACTTTCAGTGGGCAGATAATTGAAAGGGAAGACAAGCTGAAATACCTTGGAATAACATGCGATCGCGGATAATCATACAAGCACCATGTTGATCTAATCATACAGAAGTGCGACAGAGGTCTGACAGTCCTAAAAACTGGCATGAACTAACGGGCCTTCTTGCGTCAAAACATGCACATATTCTCGCAGAAATGTCTTTTATATGATAAAGTTGCCAGTCCACGCACATCATTATATTAGTCGTCTTTAACAACTGCTAGAGGTCAAATAAGATTTAAATAAATGAAAATACAGACTTACGGACATTGCGGATAATTCTTCTCTCCAAAGAACAGAATGGAAGCGTTCATACGGTAACACAAGAGAAAACAAACATGGAATAGCAAGAATTAGGTGAACCTATCACACAAGGTAGGATATCAGAAGAAGTTTCACTGAATCATTTGACATTTAAGAAACTTGTCACATCAGCTGGTGATCACTGAGGAGGTTCGGGCATAGTTGGCGTAGCTGGCAGTTCTCTTCAGCACAAGTCCGTTTCAGGGCTTCCTAACGCTAGCAGATTGGTACTTTTAGTCCTTTTCAGAACTTAGTATCTATCAACGCTGTACTTTAATTACAGAGTTCACTTTTATTTATTTATTTTTTTTTTGACTGGTAAACTGCGCTTCGATATAAGCAACGGATTTAAGTCTAGGTTGAAAGGAAAGTGCTCGCTACAAGAAGACAAAACCCGCAAGATAAAAATGTCATAATATACTACTCGTCAAAAGTCAAGGGCCCCTTAGAAAAACCTTGGTTGAAACCATAAAACAAATCTGATATAAACGTAATTGGTATCAGTCAAAACGGCATTTATTGAATACCAAATTGACATGTCACGTATGTCGTGGTTGAGTTTGAGTGTAGAGTATTTGTCGAGTTGCAAAATACACCAACAACCACACACACAGATCACCATTCATAAAACCTGTAGAACACAGAGAGATGAAATAACTGAGTGTCAGTCCGTCCGCTTTCGGGACCATATGAAATAGCTCCAGTAAGTGGTTTTTTCGTACATATCCTCCATGGGTGATGGAATTAACCTGAATAAAATCACTGTATAGGCGCTATCATTGGTGATTCCTCCCTAATTGCGCGAGGTGGTCTGGAAGACTCTATTTATCTCCTGCTGATCGAATAAACAAACTGAACGACAGCCTGTCCATAGATGGCTGCTCATACGTGCGAGGTTTTAAGTATCCAGAAAATACACCAGAAGAAGTCACTTGAGGACAAAAAGTCCCAGGCGCGCTTATCCGGCGCAAGGCTCCGCTTGGCTGTAAATCCTGTTTAAACTGGTTTGGCTGTGGTTTGCTGAGTGCCCCGTTTAGGCACAAAAAAGGCGGGTGATATGGAATTCTGCTATAGGCATGCTGAGCGGGTTTGATATTCTGGAAGCCGCAATGCTCTGGCTGGTAATCCAATAGGCGAGTAGAGAACTACTACTGCGTTTGGCGATTCCAGATTTAGCGTTGGCTCCGTTGCACTGCGTGAGCTTAACTTGGCGTTGACAAAAAGGGGTTTTGATTCAGGAACGGGGTGTGACGATTCGTGACGCTAGCGGTATTCAGAACCCTCTAGATCGAAGAGAATATTTCGTTCTTCGCCTGACTGGAATCTGCTCTCGCGAGTCGGTCCCCCTGAAACTGAGACCCAAAAGAGACACCTTTTAACTTCAAGCAACGCTAAAATCACACTAACTTTATACAGAAAGTTTCGCTCCACTATGGGATTAGATTTATTGTAGTTATTGCTATGATAGTTTAGGGCTGTCTTTAACCATGTCTCCTGGTCCTGTAAACAAACTGGGGAGAGTGAAGCATTCACCCGACAGTATGTGGAAGAAGTGATAGAAGATGAGAAGCAAAGGGAAAAGCAAAGACAAGAACGGGACAAGCAATTGGAAATGGAGCAACAAGAACGGGACAAGCAATGGGAAATAGAGCGCCAAGAAAGGGACAGAGAAAGCCAAGAAAGGAGCAGGCTACACCAAATCAGAACGAATGAACTGGATAGCCAAATTCGGAGGGTGGAAACAGATACTAAATGTAGTCACTCTACTTTCCCTTCTACTGTGCCCTTAACGGTCAACGCCCCTGCAAACCTTGCGCCCATGAAAGAAAACTTGCCTGCTAAAACCGAACCCCAACTCCAGAAAATTGACTTTCCTTTGGACTTGGATCCGAAGCCCAAACAAGGAAAGAATTTACGTCGGGACAGCAGACCTAAAGCCACGGGAAAAATTACGCAACGTTCCCAGGCATGGAAACTGCACAAAGGTGAGACAGGTGCTAACAAGCATTGTAATACGGATTGTTCCCGTCTGGCAAGCGGCGAACCCCGAGCCTCTCACGCTCCAGACCGAGCAGCACCTAACCGACACGTGACGTCGAGAAAAGGGAGCCACACCCTATCACGTTATATTTCGCAAGATTCCCGGCCGGACAGCGAAAAACCATATGCAGAGGCGTATCCCTCCAACTCAACGATCGTAGAAAGGAGGCGCCGCTCCTCTTATCACCCTGAGCTTAAAAGGTGCAAGAATAAGTCGCCTGCTAAAAGGGTTAAACTTTCCAAACCGTTCCAAGGAACTTTGGAAAAACACACCGAGAGTTTTTTCTCGGGCACTTCGCGATCAAACGGGATCTCAAACCGTCCAGTCTTTTGCATGCAGTCTGCGGGGCCTGTCAACCAGGAAGTGGATCTCGCATTGCAAGACAAAGTTCAACTGACGCCAGTAACTTCCTCAGGGGAGGGCAAAGTTGACGTTTATGGTGGACACAGGGTTCCAGGCGAAGGGATCCCTGGTATTCCATTTGAGTCTCTCACACTTCTCAGGGCAGAAGACAGTGAGAAAAGCTGCCTTACTACTGTACAAGGAGCCATTGTTGAGAGCCTTGGCTCACGTCATGCTAGTAATGGTAAAGCGACTCAACAAACTCTGCAACTCGCAGATATTACCTATCTGTCTTCACGGATAGAAGCTACGGAGATCTGTTATGATTTAGTAGAACCCCAGAATGCGATCGATTACTCTCTGCTTCAGGCAGCTGAGTTCTCTCATTCAAGTCGCATTATTCCAGTGGTCTCAACCCCACTGATGGACAGCAAAGTAGTCGCCTCCGCCAGGCCATTACAGAGCAACTTGATCATTTCCGTTGACCAAGCCAGAGTTGTGACTGGCAAGGCAAGGAAAGCTCCAGACCCGCCTTTAGACGGCACAGGTCTGAAGATTGATCAATGCTCCCACCGAAACAGGGGAGTAGGTGTGGAGAGGCAGAAGAAAAATGCTAGCATTTCTTCGGCCGACGAACGGCTTTATTTGCCAACTAGGGTTACACGCGCGCGAAAAATCCCTATACACTGCAACTATAGAGGGTTATTCAAGTCCACGCCCGTGACAGGTAAATATATACATAAGCAGCCTGAGCCCATCAATGATTACACTGCATATAACAGGCGGATTATCTATGCAGTGGCCAGTGAGTTCAGGCGGGGCCGAAACTCACAACAGGTGCGGATAATTTTCCGGACCATAAACAGGCACAGCGAACTGCGGAAGCAAGGTCAGGTTCACACGGAAACGAATTACGTCAGCGCCGAGTGGCCTCGCAAAATCCCATTCGCTGAACGTCTATTAGACAGAGGGAAGAAAAGAAATGAACTCGGAGCTAGTCATACAGACAGACAGAAATTGGAAACGTATTTGGTTTTATGAGTATAGGATGTTCCAATGACAGGCAACAAAAGACGATGGAAAAGATAAATTACTGTCATTTTTGTCCGTATTCCTCGAACTTTAAAAGGGGGGGCACTTGTCACGTGAAAGATAATTTATTTTACCATCTTGTCCATAATTTGATTACTCCTTTAAATGTTCTGTTTTCCGAGACATTTTGTATTTTCGTTTCTTTCATATTCTACCTACATTTTTTCACCTTCTCAACCCCACCCGAGGTTGTTTACGCTGGCCAGCTGCGGTCAGCTAACGCTAGACGTAATGTTATCTAAACGCACCTGTTCGACCAGAGAAACATTTCGCGGGTCCGCTTTAAGTGTTAGAACGAGCCTAAGACGGTTTCTGTGAAAGAAACGGTTCGTTAGCGGCGGGTACCCTCTGTGGTCCCAACAGGGGAATTTCTCTGGTCGCTTTAAAACGTTTGATGACGAGCGGCTGGTACCCTTTGAGGCCTGGGTAACGAGTGTGATCTGTTTCAGGGGAAGATAACAACCCGCGGTCAGTCTTTGGGTTTTCGCCCCTTAGACAAGATAGAGCATAATGTTATGCATTTCTCTACCTGGGGAACTTTCGCACGATTTCTTTTGTCTTACTCTAGATTACGTCTTTCGCCGAACTTCTGTAGAAATACGCACGCCAGGTGTCCGGGGGGAGCGTCCCTTGTGATCTATAAGAGTAGACTGGTTTTAATAGACAAAGACATTCGTAAATTTTCCTGGCCCGTAGATGACCATCATGAGATAAGGCAAACGTTAACACAGTACTAGAATGTGTTTGCCTATGTTCTAGTCATTTTTCGGGGTGAGTTGACATATCTTATAATTATTATATTAGATTCATGTTAGCTTTTATATATCTGTTAGGGAAGTGAATTTATTTCTGAGGACTTCTCCTAGTAATTTATTCAGTGATAAGGTAGCGCTGTCTACGGCCTATTAAGTGGTGCTTACACTGTTACGGTTTATCATGGGTTAAATGTTAAACTTACAATAACAGATATTAGGCGTAGAATCAGTCCACGAATGCTTACCATTGGGTTAAGAGATAGGCTAAATTAACTGTCATTTCTGTAAGATAATGTCAGGGGTGGATTGTTCACTTTAAAACTGAATAGTGAGATGCAGGTAATAACTCTGGATTATAGGAGATAGTCACTTATTCCTTTTTGATAGATATTTCTAGTGGCAAGGGAGGATCATTTTATGCTTACTTGTGTGGCTAGGCACTAGTCTATAACTTTCACTGAAAGCAGTCACCAGGCATAGATATAATTATATCGTATGATCTAGCCACAACTGTATTATTATAGCAAGAACATTGCATTTTCTTTGTACTCATTTTGTGGAAATGCTAATATATTTCCCAAAGGGGACATACGATTTATTTGTGTAATGTCAAATGCTGTAATCTGTTTATGTAAATTCATTTAATGTTGTAAGATGAATAAGCATATTCATTTAACTGTAACTACAGGTTAGGTTTCCTGTATGTTGAGATTGGGAGGAGAGGAGTAGATTGTTGCTGTCAGAACAGTTACTGACAGGTACCTGGGTGTGCAAAAGATATTAAGCCTATGCGGGCGCGTGGTGATATTGATATTTTTAAGGAACAGGAGACATGGTTAAAGACAGCCCTAAACTATCATAGCAATAACTTACTAGGAGAAGTCCTCAGAAATAAATTCACTTCCCTAACAGATATATAAAAGCTAACATGAATCTAATATAATAATTATAAGATATGTCAACTCACCCCGAAAAATGACTAGAACATAGGCAAACACATTCTAGTACTGTGTTAACGTTTGCCTTATCTCATGATGGTCATCTACGGGCCAGGAAAATTTACGAATGTCTTTGTCTATTAAAACCAGTCTACTCTTATAGATCACAAGGGACGCTCCCCCCGGACACCTGGCGTGCGTATTTCTACAGAAGTTCGGCGAAAGACGTAATCTAGAGTAAGACAAAAGAAATCGTGCGAAAGTTCCCCAGGTAGAGAAATGCATAACATTATGCTCTATCTTGTCTAAGGGGCGAAAACCCAAAGACTGACCGCGGGTTGTTATCTTCCCCTGAAACAGATCACACTCGTTACCCAGGCCTCAAAGGGTACCAGCCGCTCGTCATCAAACGTTTTAAAGCGACCAGAGAAATTCCCCTGTTGGGACCACAGAGGGTACCCGCCGCTAACGAACCGTTTCTTTCACAGAAACCGTCTTAGGCTCGTTCTAACACTTAAAGCGGACCCGCGAAATGTTTCTCTGGTCGAACAGGTGCGTTTAGATAACATTACGTCTAGCGTTAGCTGACCGCAGCTGGCCAGCGTAAACAACCTCGGGTGGGGTTGAGAAGGTGAAAAAATGTAGGTAGAATATGAAAGAAACGAAAATACAAAATGTCTCGGAAAACAGAACATTTAAAGGAGTAATCAAATTATGGACAAGATGGTAAAATAAATTATCTTTCACGTGACAACGTAAAGAAATGGAAACACACATTCAAACGCAATGAAGCTGTGAAGTGTGTCACCCACCTTTTCAAAAGTCACACAATAGATATTGGACAAGTAGTAAAATACAAAGACCTAATGGTCTTTTATATTTGGACATGCGCCCCAATATAACCGATTAGGTTGAACAGGAGCGCCTCACCAAGACGAGGCAAAAGTTTTACATAGAAGAATATTGGACAAATAGACATTTCAAAATCGGGTATGACCACCTTCTGCAGCAAGGCATTCAAGACAGCGTAGACGCATCGAGTCCACAAGGTTCCGAAGAGTATCCTGAGGAACAGCTTGCCATTCCTGAAGCAGAAATGCAGTCAGCTGTGCAACATCCATTGACAGGGGGTGATTTGTTGACAATCTTCGACCAAAGACATCCCAGAGGTGCTCAATCGGAGAAAGGTCAGGTGAATGAGCTGGCCACGTCATCCTGATGATCCCATGTTGCCGAATAAACTCATTCACCACACGAGCTCGATGGGGTCGAGCATTATCATCTTGGAGGATGGCATTACCACCTATGGCCTCCAGAGCAGGCTGAACAATTGGTCTCAAGATTTCGTTCTGGTATCTTGGGCCGGTCAAGTTGCCTTGGATGATGTAGAGTGGGGTCATGCCGTGTCTGTAGAAGCCTCCCCAGAACATGACAGAACCCCTACCATAACGATCCACCTCTCGAATTGTGTCATCAGTAAATCGCTCTCTTGGTCGTCTCCAAACTCGAATCCTGCCATCATTGAATGACACAGTGAAGCGAGATTCATCAGTGAAGAGAGCTTGACTCCATTGTTGCCTTGTCCATCGGATGTGTTCGCGACACCAAGCAACACGGGCTCTGCGATGAGCAGGAGTAAGAGGGATTCTGACTGCAGGACGTCGAGCAGCCAGTCCAAATTCATGTAAACGTCTGCGAATGGTGCTTTGACTGAGATTAACATTTACAGTTTGTCTCAGCTGACATCTTAGAGTGGAACAAGTCACTGTTCGATGGCGCAGGGCTGACAACAAGAGGTACCGGTCATCATGTCTATTGGTGCATCTAGGGCGACCTGACCGGTGGCGATCCTCCACACTTCCTGTGGCCTGAAATCTCTCCAAAATTCTTTGGATAGTAGAGTGTGACACTGCAAGCCGTGTAGCAACCTCACGGACAGATAAACCACTTTCAACCCACGCTATAGCCCTCATTCTTTGTAAGGTGTCAAGACTTCTTCTCGGTGGCATGGTTTTTGCAAGTGAGGAAACTACCCTAAGTCTGCTGATTGTAAAACAAATTAAGAGTGAACTCTGTTCACGAAAAGTCGCCATTGCACGTGGAATGTCAATCAGCACGATTACTTCACCTGTTTGGTTGTACGGAAGTTTGAAAAAACAGATTAAAAATGTGAATTTATGGTCAGCAAACCAAATTGCACGTGATCACCATGAATGTCGGTGAGTTGTTTTTATGCTAAACGTTCATAGAGGACTGTCAGAGGAAGATATTGCACCCACTTTTACTAAAAACTTCCTTAATTTAATCATTCTATGCGCTTATATAAAAGTGTATTGAAAATAACAGGGTGGCCCTTGACTTTTGACGAGTAGTATATTATGTCAACGGCTACAACAGCGCATGTTTAAAAGTCATTTTCAGAAGAAAAAAGAAATTCCTTGAGAATTTCGGGAAGTGAGAGCAAGAACAACAAAGAAACTGTGTTGTCTTTATCGCTGGTTAATACTTTGACTAGTACAACTTTGGTGAACTAGAAAATATGTTCACAGGTAAAGTAAAATCACTTTTAAAACATTAGAAGATGTAAACGCAGTCAAATGGAGAGAGCCTTCTAAACCAGAAATAGACTTTTTAATGAAAATAATTACCTATAAGAGATAGACTAACAATTGTCGACTAAAGTAAACAGTGGGGTGGAGGGGGGGAAAAGGTAATACGTCTTACTAGCATAAAAGACAAGAAAAAAAGCTACGTTACGGCTACAATGCCTTCGTCATGGACATACAAACAAAAACAGGGGGTAAAAAGTTGAGAACTAAGTGGCAGCCGTTTCAGTCTAGCAATACCAGTTTAATCTGGTGTGGTTGCTTTTATTTTTCATATATTTTACTTAGTTCTCACTTTCTTTTCTTTCTGTTTTTGTTCGTCTATCCCTGACGAAGACAGAGGTCATGACACTAAATGTGGGCAATCCTGAGCCAATAACAGTAAGGAACCAGAAGTTAGAACAGACAGACACATTTACTTACCTCGGATGCATAGTAACACCTGACGGCGGAACAAGCAAGGATATTAACAACAGAATGAATAAAGCGAGAACAGCCTTTGCTATTCTCAACAACATTTGGAAGTCTTCCCAGTACAGCACAAACACCAAATTAAGACTGTATGAGAGCTGTGTACTTTCTGTGCTTCTCTATGGTGCGGAATGTTGGAGAGTAACAGAGAAGGAAATGTCGAAACTGTCCTCCTTCCACACAATCTGCCTAAGGAAAATTCTCCGAATCTTTCGGCCAAACACCATCAGCAACCAAGAACTACTTATTCGGAGTAACCAATAGGACATGCACACCATCATAGCTGGCAGACGCTGGAGTTGGGTTGGCCACGTGCTCAGAAGAGACCCTGAAACTATCACAAGAACAGCTATGCTATGGACCCCCGAGGGAAAGCGAAAGAGAGGCCGACCAAAAACAACTTGGCGGAGAACTGTAGAAGCTGAGATGCAAAGAATGAACCAGAGTTGGGGCACTGTTCGAAGGATGGCCGCCGACCGAGCAAGGTGGAATCAATTTGTTGCTGCCCTACAAGACGCCACCAGGCGTGATGGCCGCTGACTACTTTGGCGGTTGGGGGTTATGGATCAAAGAAGAAGAAGAAGAGAAGATCCCTGACGAAGGCCTTATAACCTATCGTAGGTATTTTCTTGTTTTTTGTCCTAGTAAGACATATTACCTCCCCCTACCCACCCCACACCAGCAGATCATCATTTTCCGCCTAAGAACTGACCACTGCAGATTACTGGGCCACCTCTATCGCCTCAGAATATCTCATAGAATGAATGTCCACGTGGAACCGGAATCAAGACCCTTGAATACATTTTCCAGAATTGCCCAACCCATGATGATCCACGACGCCTGACCTGGCCAAGGGTGGCTGAACTCAGGCAGAAGCTATGAGGCGACCGAGCTTACCAGGAAAAGACTATGGACTTCGTTCTGGCGACAGGCCTGCAGATGTAGCATGACTACAAACTGAACGCAGAAGAATAATGCAGTCCTCGTTTCCTTATATTGGACCAAAGTAAAGTCATTCATCGAATGAATAGTCATTTTAAAGGAGGAATAGAGAGGAATGAACCTCCGGCGATTAAGAAAATTTGACACGAGTTGGTGAAAACAAGAGAATAACAGGCAAATGTACAAGCTATGAACATTTTGTTAATTTTACAGGGGCACAATCCCATTTCAAGACCTTTGCATGACACTTACTTGTAAAACGGCGAACTTGGGAGCGATGACTGAAATCACACAGTTCCTACCAGGTCTAGTCTGTCTCGTAGGCTGTGCGCTTGGAATCTTTTCATAGTGCTTCTTGGGGGAAAATACGGAAACGGCGCGCATTGCATCATGAAAACTAAATCGAACACCTATTAAAAGTGCTCGCAGGCCTTTCAGTTTTTAAATGGTGCATTGACCATTGGCCAAAAGTCATGATACTACAAAGATCCAATGAAGTTGAAATGGAAAAAAAACTGAAGTAAAGGACGATTTGAGAATTATTGCCGTCATTGAGAAATGCAGCTTCAAGAACACAAAATAATTGTTTTCTATCACGTTTTGACATGTTTCTTGCTCCATACAAATTAGGTTGTTGTTTTTTGGGGGTTTTTTTACGCTCGTTATATACTTTCTGCATTTCACCCGCTGGAATATGTTTTTAAATTATGTCTCCCCACATATTGAAGCTTGTGCTTGTTTGTTAGAATAGAACACTTTGTGTTGAATAACAGGTAAATGTAGTGTGGTTTTGCGTATTTGTGTCTAGTATCATTTATTTGTGTATTTGTGTCTAATATCGTATATTTGTGTCTAATATCATATATTTGTGTCTAATATCATATCTTTGTGTATTTGTGTCTAATACCGTATCTTTGTTATTTATGTCTACTATCATTTCTTTGTGTATTTGTGTCTATAGCACGTTTCACTAGCTTTGCCCAACTTCAAAATGCTATATCTCAGCGAATATATAACGCATATAAATGAAATTTTGTGTGTGAATTTGAAATGGTATAGAACCTATGAATTAAATTTTTCATTAAAATGCGGCCATTGGTTTCAATTTTCGTTTCTTTGCGATATAATATAAAATCCTACTTGCCAACACACATCACACGCACACATATTGAAATGTCTACAGTAAATTATACGACCTCATTTGCACATTTTTGGTTTATCAAGCAATTGGCATGATTTTTGAGTGAAATTGCGTGAAATCGCACTTCTTGAACATAAAACACTTTATATCCGGTGCAACGCACACATTGTCAATCAGAGGTGTGTCTACAAAAATTATTGTGTGGTTAAGAAGGAAAAATGAGTCTGCGAGTACATTTTATGACATTACAGCAAATCACAAATAGGATTTTTAAATATTTCTGCAATGAAGCTACTCGAGGAAAACTATATCATTCTATTTCAAACCCACAAAAGAGGACTATTCACGCCTTGGGGATAAGCAAACGATCATTGCACCGCTGGATAGCGACATCTGAAATGTCTAATTCCAGTTTTTTAAACACGAAAATTAGGCCAAGAGTGGTGGATAATTTTGACAGAGAATTGATCCGCAGAGAAATTTGCAATATGTGGCAGTGACTTTAAGGAAATTGAAAATTTGGTTAAGAAAGAATAATGACATTGATATTTCCAAATCTACGCTATGGAGGACTATTAGGAGTTTGGGATTCACTTTTAGAAAATATGTTGGTGGTAGAAACCTTATTTGTGAGAAGCCTCATATAGTTGCAATGAGAAGCAATTATTTACGCGAGGTCAGAGAAATGAGAAGAGATTGTTATGATTTTGTGTATTTAGATGAAACTTGGATCAATGCGCACCACAGTAATGAACGAGAATGGCAATCATCTGATGGAACAACTAAGAGACTAGTACCAAGCAGCAAAGGACAGCGCCTAATAATTGCACATGCAGGAAGCAGCCATCATGGGCTTCTAAATAATACTGAACTCATATTTGTTTCAAAATCCACAGATAATAGGGATTATCATACAGAGATGAATGGCAAGATATTTCAAGATTGGATTGTGAATCATGTACTTCCTTCATTGGATAGACCGTCGTGTTTGATAATGGACAATGCTTCATATCACAACGTTGTGGCACCAGAAGATAAAGTTCCTAATTCATCAAGTACTAAAGATGTAATAAAGATTTGGCTGACCAAAAAACAACATTCCATTCAACGAAATGTCCCCTGAACCCTGTATCACTTCAAATTGTAAAAAAATACACAGCATACAAAGATATTTCACATAGACAAGGCAATCCATGAACATGGTCACAGATGTTTAAGATTGCCTCCTTACCATTCTCACTTAAACCCAATAGAATTAGTCTGGGTTAAAATTAAGGAACAGGTAGCAACAGAAAATAGGACGTTCAAATTAAAAGATGTTGAAATACTTACAAAAGCCGCCATCTCGAACATAGCCAGGGATTATTGGAAGAAGTGTGAGAACCATGTGTTACAAGAGGAAGAGGAATATTGGACGAATGATGGTTTGTCCTTCATTCAGCTGAGATTGATTATCAATTTCTCAGAGACGTCTGATTATGATTCGGATGAAGTTTAATTTCTTTAAAGATGACCTTACCGTTATTTACAAGCACAGTAGAGGAGAAACTTTTCCATTATGATATTTATGAACCGCAAAGTGGTGATACCTATTGAAATAATTAGATCAATGAAGGTCCAGTTTGGTAGCGCATTAAATGTCAATGACAAACAATGTCACGAGTATCTCCCATGCAGATCATTTAAGAAATCATCTTCAACAGGTATTCATATGCAAACGTGATGGCCACATTATTATAATAGTAGACACGCCTATGCCTATTCAATTCACAGAATCTGTGACTGAAGTGGTAAAATTTCTTTTTTCGATACACAATAATTAGTATGCCGACAAAGATCAAAGGATTTCATCCGTTTTTGGGAACTGGACAAGATGCACAGATATAAAGTATATATTTGTTGGGTCTAACCCAATATAACATCGTATGCAAAAAATGGCATTAATACGTTAGACGGTTAATCAGATAATTACATTTGAAGTTGGGCAAAGCTAGTGAAACGTGCTATAATTGTCACGGGTTGCCACCCCTTCCTCTGCAGTAGTGGTCCAACTGTGGCCAAAACCTAGAGTATCTAATGTGGGTCTTCAAAAGTGTCTACTTTCGCACAAGATTAATCTTGGTAGAGTTGTAGATTGAAGGGTAATGATGCTTCTACCTAGAGGGAGTATTCACAAGATATATCAGAAGTCAAGAACAACGCTGAATGAGTCTGAGCACGTTAACTTTTTATCTGACCCGCCGCCTTTTGTGAAGATGTATATTGTATTATTTAGCTCGTTAAAGCCCCTAGCTGATTTAATTATTTAGGCTTGATGAATATAGGCAAATAAAGTTCGGTTTTGTTTGGCCTTTTAAAATTGAAGAGCCGATGCTGCCTTTTCTTAGATTTGTCTATGTGGTGAGGGCACGTTTCTAGATCAGTCAGGAAGTAACCGCTCCTGGTAAGGCAAGAATCTTCACAACCCGTGGAATGTAGGTTTCAAGTGTCAATTACAAGCTTATAGCAGAATAGTAGTGCAGCAAATGGTCTCTTTGAGTCGTATCACAAATAGTCGGGTCGCCTCGTGCTGGTACCACAAACATTAGAGGGAATAAAAGAACAAGTTCCGCTGCTAATATTTGTTTTCCTGACGTTAATCAGGTGCTTTTTCCCGCTGTCCGTCAGCCATTTGTTTTCCTGACGTTAATCAGGTGCCTTTTCCCGCTGTCCGTCAGCCATTTATTTTCCTGACGTTAATCAGGTGCCTTTTCCCGCTGTCCGTCAACCATTTGTTTTCCTGACATTAATCAGGTGCCTTTTCCCGCTGTCCGTCAGCCATTTGTTTTCCTGACGTTAATCATGTGCCTTTTCCCGCTGTCCGTCAGCCATTTGTTTTCCTGACGTTAATCAGGTGCCTTTTCCCGCTGTCCGTCAGCCATTGGTTTTTCTGACGTTATACAGGTGCCTTTTCCCGCTGTCCGTCAGCCATTTGTTTTCCAGATGTTAATCAGGCGCCTTTTCCCGCTGTCCGTCAGCCATTTGTTTTCCTGACGTTAATCAGGCGCCTTTTCCCGCTGTCCGTCAGCCATTTGTTTTCCTGACGCTAATCAGGTGCCTTTTCCCGCTGTCCGTCAGCCATTTGTTTTCCTGATGTTAATCAGGCGCCTTTTCCCGCTGTCCGTCAGCCATTTGTTTTCCTGACGTTAATCAGGTGCCTTTTCCCGCTGTCCGTCAGCCATTTGTTTTCCTGACGTTAATCAAGTGCTTTTTCCCGCTGTCCGTCAGCAATTTGTTTTCCTGACGTTAATTATGCGCCTTTTCCCGCTGTCCGTCAGCCATTTGTTTTCCTGATGTTAATCAGGTGCCTTTTCCCGTTGTCCGTCAGCCATTTGTTTTCATTACGTTAATCACGCGCCTTTTCCCACTGTTTGTCAGCTATTTGTTTTCTCAGATTTTTCGCTCTCCCTGAGCGTATATCGTATCACTCAGGGCATGTGATGAAAAATCACCAGTATGTCAGTTAATTTAATGAAAAATGTTTGACTGGACAGCGGCGGAGACTTGTGCCTGAAGAGACATATTAAGTTTACATACATACACAAAATGATAATATACAACTATGCACAGGTTGATTTAATCATCACTCGCTCCTTGCTCCACTCGGAGTCTGGGGTTACCTCTGCTTTTGGTTCTTCCGTGAGAACTAGCATGAAGCAATCACCAGCGCTTGTAGTGGTGGTTCATGAATGTATCCTTTTCACATGCTGAGGTTGCCAGCCTAGTATGGATCTTTCACACCAATAGCAAGTATAAACATGTCAAATTCAAAGTATAAGAAATATGTTACAACTCACCTCAATAATTGAGAAATCTTAGACTTCTTGCTCAGGTAAATAGTCTTGGCAACTTGATATAGATCTAGAAAACACGTCGGGTTATTTAGTTCTATTAACAATCCCTCTGCGACTTTGTGAGTAAGTCCTTGTGGTGTCTGCCCATGCAATCAAACAGCGCCCCACCACAGTCCTGTTTCTGTATGAATAACTTAGGGTTTCCTTGCTGTAGTGTTCAGAAGTGTTCCTCTAAGTCCGGTCCTATTTAAAGTCAGAATCTTTACTTCTATTGTTTCCTGACTTCAGTCCGAGTTGTCTACTTGACGGTTTCGGAAAAGCAGTGTCGTGTGTCTAAAATGTCCATTATATCTCAGACTTTACCGACACACTCTTGTTGTCTACTTCTAGGCAACTCCCAATGAGAGCGATTGTATATGACAACTCGAATTGTCAAACCAATGGTATTCAAAGTACACGTTATGATGGAGTAGTGCTTATGGAATTTCCTGCGCGACTCATACGTTTGAGAATTTAAACAGCTACTTTCCATATATTGAATTGCGATTTTCGTAAAGTGTAGTAGGAAAAAAGGATGACAATTCTGAGTAGAGGATATGCACGAAATTATGTGCGTTAAATATGCCGAAATAATAGATAATAAAGGCGATGAGAGAAAATTACGAAAAAGCAAACGAGCCGTAATGCCACACTAGTATAATTACTTTGTGTATTTGTGTCTAATATCATTTTTTGTGTATTTATGTCTAATATCATTTCTTTCTGTATTTGTTTCTAATACCATTTCTTTGTGTATTTGTGTCTAACATCATATCTTTGTGTATTGATGTCTTACATCATTTCTTTGTGTATGTATGTCTAATATTGTTTCTTAGTGTATTTGTGTCTAATATCATTTCTTTGTGTAATTATATCTAATATCATATATTTGTGTATTTGTGTCTAATATCATTTCTTTGTGTATTTAGTCTAATATAATTTCTTTGTGTATTTCAGTCGACTAGAGGAGAATCATATCACGCAAATTCCCTCAAAAGTTTTTGCGGATTTCAGCAACCTGAAGAGAATGTAAGATTGACTTCTATGTCTGTTATTATGATATACTGTTTAGGCGCTGTCGTTACGATTAGCATCACTGTCATTATTAACATTATCATCTTTTCTTTCATCAGTCATATAAGTTCCATTTGGGATGCTGACAACAATATACAGTTGACATTCAAAAATTCGGCAACCTCCGGACCTGAGGAGTGCCGGATTTTTGAAAATGCCGGATTTTTTATGGTTATATATGCTGTATATATTTAACAGAAAATGACTACCTGTACAGTCCTTTAAAGAAAGAAAATTAAAAACTAAATGAAAAGCAAATGAAATTTTAATGTTCATCAACTAAATAAAACAGTTCTACAGAATTTTATACAGCAGCAAATAAATGATAAAATGAGAAGGAATGAGCAGGAATGCCTGTTAACACGTGCAAGCAAGACCCAACTGCTCCATCAAAACATAAACGGCTCCAGAACACAGTGGCGCGCCAACGCGGTAAATTTAAAAATGCGCTCCGAAATCCATGCCGGAAATCTGAAGGAACCGGATTATCGATGGCCGGATTTTTGAATGTCAACTGTATGCTATTGTTAGAACTGTTCCGGTAATGATACACACTGGGTCTTTAATACGGATTTACTGATTTACAACAACAACAACAAGTGGGGCTGGGTAACTAGGGCTGTGGAGCCGGAGTCGTGGAGTCGGTCATTTTTTAGTGGATTCTGAGTCGGTAAAAAAATATCCCGACTCCGACTCTGAATTTTACGAGACTTAAGTCAAGGCAAATCCATGTTTGATTCATGCAATGGAGGGAGGGGGGGGGCGCTTTAACAATTTGAAATAACATTTAAAAGTATTAGAACTCCTAAAACCACTTTCATGTTAAAGTACATCCATTTTCACATAATGTAGGAAAATTTCAAATGGTTCTGATCATAAATAAAGTTTGCATCACAATTTGAATTTTTTTGCAACATTTAGAAAAAGAACACAAGAAATGAAAATAAACTGTATACACTGTCAATTTTTCCGGCATTGTTGAAATGAAACTATTTTGCCTCTTGGTGTTTGACACAGCAGTCATTTGTGTGCAGGTGTGGATGATTTGTTATTTTGTATTTCTGTATGAATGAATGAATAGTTTAAAATGTAGTCTACGAAAGCCAAGAATTCATTTATTCACACACATACCATACTTAGACATATAACTCAAGAAAAGTGCATAATTGTATGCCGTATCACTGGTTTTAAAAACTGTAGACAGAGTCGGACTTCTAAAATTTGCAGAGTCGGAAAATTTTTTTGCTGACTCCACAACCCTGTGGGTAACAGCGACCGTTTAAATTAAAAAAAAAATGAAATTTTCATAACTGCCCGTAACAAAGTCAACTACAGTGGATGCCATAATTTGATCAGCAAAATGTAGATTTATGATTTAGATAGAATATCTTCATTCCAGTCCAAAACTTACTTAAGAGTTCAGTCGTCATATTCTAGATGTCGGTCGAGGACTGTCTGTATTTTCGCTCACTTTACTGTTTCATCATCATCAACATTATCACCATTATCATCATCATCATCATCATCATCGCCATCATCATCATTATCATCGCCATCATCATCATTATCATTGTCATCATCATCATCCCCATCATCATTGCCATCATTATTACCATCATCGTAATCATCATTATCATTGCCATCATCACCATCATCATCACCACCGTCATCGTCATCATCATCACCATCATCATCACCATTATCATCATCATCGCCATCATCATTGCCATCATCATCACCATCATCATTACCATCATTATAACCATCATCACCATCACCATCGTCATCACCATCATCATCACCATCAGCATCATCACCATCATCATCGCTATCATCACCATTGTTGGGGTTACTTCATAGTGTGAAATAAATCTCGGTAAAGTTAGTCTTTCGGGATTTTCCCCCACCATGTCGAACCTCAACTAAGTGTATAAAAGATGTGAATATGTGTTAATGGTATGACGTGAGAGTGGGTATCGAAGCATTATGCTCAGTTGTGAGGAGTCTGCTTTGTGCTTTGACAGCGTTCAGTAGTGTTTGAATGTGTGGCTCTGGCCACTGAGGAAATGTAGTGCTGAAAATAATTGGAATGTGTATGCTCAGGAAAGTGTGATAAAAATATTAATTGTTCAGAGTGTTTACGGGCTAGATGTATTGCCCCGTTATATGAAACAGAGTGTTCACGGGCTAGATGTATTGCCCCGTTATATGAAACAGAGTGTTCACGAGCTAGATGTATTGCCCCGTTATATGAAACAGAGTGTTCACGGGCTAGATGTATTGCCCCGTTATATGAAACAGAGTGTTCACGGGCTAGATGTATTGCCCCGTTATATGAAACAGAGTGTTTACGGGCTAGATGTATTGCCCCGTTATATGAAACAGAGTGTTCACGGACTGGATGTATTGCCTAGTTATATGAAACAGGTTGGTCAAACTTATATAGATAAAAGTGTGTGAAACTGACTTTAAAAGTTAGCAGACAGAATCAATGGGTGTCGGTGACAATGTGTAATATAAATATAAATATAAATATATATATATATATAAAATATATATATATAGACATAATATATATATATATATATATATAAAATATATACAATATATATATATATATAAATATAAATATAAATAAATATATATATATATTGAGCATATGCAGAAGTCGATTTTGTGTGCATGATAGCACTGTGTATTCAAGTGACATGTAATGTTGCGTCGAATGAGGATAATGCTTCAAATGCATTGAATATTTCAAATCAGAAATGATCGTGTAATGGATGCCGTAATAGGATGATATAGAGATATGTCGAGTAGATTTATTCATTTCAAGTACATGTTTCGTCGAAAAATAAACGGAAAATCGTCAAGTCAAGGCGTTGAATCACATATCTCAGTTTATCAGTTTCGTTCAAGTTTGAACTCAGTTTGAAATAATTGATACAAATCTAAAAGCGAACGTTATTCCTTCGACCAAATGGCCAGCTACAAAAACGTATAAGGTCGAAGAAGTGAAAGCAAAGAATTATTGAATCCACAACATAATTTTCTCGGGACCAATCTCCACCCTTAACAACCATCACCATCAACATCACCTTCATTATCATCACCATCATTGTCATCACCGTCATCATCATTACCATCATTATCGTCATCATAATCATTACCCTTCGGCTCCCCGAGGAGCATAACGGCAGGTCTTCAAGAAAGTCCAGCCAAATCTTCTTGTCCTATGCCAGCTGTTACAGATCATTGCATGTCTTATTTATCCCTTGTATGTTCCTCTGTAGTTCTCTTCTCCATTTGTTTTTCTTCTTCCTCTGTCTCCCTTAACCTGGGGATCCCAGAACAAGAACCACCTTGTAATGCTATCAACAGTTTTTTTTTTTTTTCGTAATGCGTTTCCTTTCCGACGCCGACGTCTCCTTCTCACCTCTTATTCTACATTGGCACTTCCATTATGTTTACATGAAAACAGCACATTCAAAAAAAATCGTCACAATGCATCGGCTCCACGAGGGAAACTGACTGACAACATGGCCTTCACCAACCTGCTCCTCGAAGGAAAAATTATGTGGTAATGAGAAAAGCCTAAGACAGCCTATTTTGCTAGAAATATGTAGATGTAGTAGATGTGGTAGATGTGGTTATATGATAGCGAACGGGGAAGTAGGAGAACTAAAAGCCAGCAAGAATACCAGAAACAAAATGTACCTAACAGATGCTGGTAGAGATTTATTGGCTCCTGAGAAGTGACGCGATCTACCGCGCTACCACTACTGCCACTTTCCAACGTGCCTGTATTTCATTAATAATAGGTGAGAATAACACTCAGTTCGGTGATAATTTTCAGACTAAGAACCAGCCATTGCAGATTCAAATATCATCTGTTCAACAAACTGAAAATGGGACAGACAGATATATGACTATGTTGGTCGGACAGACAGATATGTGACTATGTTGGGAGGACAGACAGATATGTGACTATGTTGGGAGGACAGACAGATATGTGACTATGTTGGGAGGACAGACAGACATGTGACTATGTTGGGAGGACAGACAGATATGTGACTATGTTGGGAGGACAGACAGATATGTGACTATGTTGGGAGGACAGACAGATATGTGACTATGTTGGGATGACAGACGGACATGTGACTATGTTGGGAGGACAGACGGACATGTGACTATGTTGGGAGGACAGACAGATATGTGACTATGTTGGGAGGACAGACAGACATGTGACTATGTTGGGAGGACAGACAGACATGTGACTATGTTGGGAGGACAGACAGACATGTGACTATGTTGGGAGGACAGACATATATATGACTGTGACTATTTTGGGAGGACAGACAGATATGTGACTGTCACTATGTTGGGAGGACAGACAGATATGTGACTGTCACTATGTTGGGAGGACAGACAGATATGTGACTATGTTGGGATGACAGACGGACATGTGACTATGTTGGGAGGACAGACGGACATGTGACTATGTTGGGAGGACAGACAGATATGTGACTATGTTGGGAGGACAGACAGACATGTGACTATGTTGGGAGGACAGACAGACATGTGACTATGTTGGGAGGACAGACAGACATGTGACTATGTTGGGAGGACAGACAGATATATGACTGAGAGGACAGACATGTGACAGACAGATATGATATGTGTTGGGAGGACAGACAGACATGTGTCATATGTTAGGAGGACAGACAGACAGATATATGACAGGCATGCGTGTACTATGTTGGGAGGACAGACAGACATGTGGGAGGACAGACAGACATGTGACTATGTTGGGAGGACAGACAGACATGTGACTATGTTGGGAGGACAGACAGACATGTGACTATGTTGGGAGGACAGACAGACATGTGACTATGTTGGGAGGACAGACAGATATGTCACTATGTTGGGAGGACAGACAGATATGTCACTATGTTGGGAGGACAGACAGACATGTGACTATGTTGGGAGGACAGACAGACATGTAGAATGTGGGGAGAGGACAGACGAAGTGACTATGTCGGGCAGACAGATATTGACATGTTGGAGGACAGAGATATGTGACTATGTTGGGAGTGGCAGACAGATATTCACTATGTTGGGAGTGACAACAGATAACTATGAGGGAGAAACAGATTTGTGATGATGGGAGGACAGAAAGAAGGCTGAGACAGACAGATTTCTAAACTTGTTGGGAAACTGACAGAGAGAGAGAGACAGAGTGGAGAGAGACAGACAGAGAGATGTTGGGAGAGAGACAGACACGAACGACAGACGAACGAACAGAACTTTATTTTTCAGAACAGAAGGGTGACTATGAGGAAACAGACATGGGCACGCAGGCCCGTCTGACATTCTGCCCTTCCTTTCTCTCACCTTTCATACTGAATTCATATGTGACTGTCACTGTGACTATGTTGGGAGGACAGACAGTAGAATGTGTCCTCGAAGACTGTCGGCGTCATGTGAGGAGCAGAGTGACAGCACGGCTTTCTCCAACCCAAAAGAGGGAGAAACTTTATGATGACTATGTGAGACGGATTTTCTAAAATTTATGAGAGGAGAGACAGAACGAACGAACGAACTTTATGTTCTGTTGAGAATTGGGCACGCAGGCCCGTCTGACATTCTGCCCTTCCTTTCTCTCACCTTTCATACTGAATTCATATGTGACTGTCACTATGTTGGGAGGACAGACAGATATGTGACTATGTGAGGAGGACAGTCAGACATGTGACTATGTTGGGAGGACAGACAGATATATGACTGTGACTATGTTGGGAGGACAGACAGACAGATATATGTCTGTCTGTCCTCCCAACATAGACATGTGACGAGAGAGAGAGAGAGAGAGAGAGAGAGAGAGAGAGAGAGAGAGAGAGAGAGATTTGGTTTTTTTTAGAGCGAACCAAAAGAAAGAAAGAAGAAGTGCGGCCGTCTTTTATGCGAGGGATGTGGGTCCTGAAAGATGTCGCATAATTCAAAACTCGCATAGTTCAAGACTAGTTTTCTAACAGCATTAAATGTAAAGTAGTGAGGGATTCGCATTATTTCGAATTCGACGCATTAAGTGAGACGTTATTAACGTTTTTTTAATATCGCACAATTTAAAATGCGCGTAATTCAAATTTTCATAACGTGCAATCGCACTGTATGTTATTTATATTTAACGTCAGATCTTGGTAAATATTATCCACAAATTGTAAATTGGGAGGGACTTAACTCTTGAACTAAATAATTCGTTGTTAGTAATTCTCAGACATGTGTGTTACCAGGGCCCGAGATGGAAGCAAAGAATAGTAACACTGTTCATTGTCATGCATGTCGTAAAAAGCGGCTGTTTACGGTTAGGCATTGTACCGGTTACCCCATCCTGCAGACAAATTTAGATCACAAAAAGATCAACAAACAACATAGACAGACCAATTAAATCCTGTGGAACCGATGACAGGAGCAGACAAGTGCCATGAACCAAGAGATGAGAAGAAGACGCTGGAGGTGGATAGAACTGAGAAAACCTGTTGATATCATCACCAGACAGTCCTTGTTCTGGAATGCCCAGGGTGACAGCAGTAGAAGGAGACCAAGGAACACATGGAGAAGAGAACTGGAAACAGATATGATGGAGATGAAGAAGACCCTGAGCTGATGGCACGTGACACAAAGACTTGCCATAAGCTTGTTGAAGGCCTTTGCTCCTTGGAGCGCTGTCGAGTGATGAATTAATTAATGAATGATGAATTCTAAGAAAACCTAAGCTGAGCAACCGTTATCTCTGATTCTTCTGTTATAGAATTATTATAACGAGTGTGTGTTTGTTTTACCTCAGAGATTTAGGAAATAACCAGATCTCTCACATAACTCCAGATGCCTTCTCTGGCCTGAGCTCGCTCAGCTCCTTGTAAGTATTTGTGACCATCAATATTATTATTACAGCATGTTCCTTATTGTCATTTGAATCATTTGTTTATATGTGTATGCATTTAGATTAATTCTCACTGTCTTTTCTCTGCTGTTTTGTTCTTTTGTCCTCGACGAAGACCTTGTGGTCGTAACGCAGGCCAAGTACGAGGGTTCTCAATCTTTTTATATCCCGTACCGCCTTGGTGTTGCGGTGTAAAACTGTATTCGAACCAGGGGTATGTGGAACAATGAAAAGTCAACGTGAAAACAATTATAAACGATGCAATTTATCTCCACGAGCCGCTAGTTTACACAGTACAGCATTTACTTACAGATCCACAATAGTTCCACAGACAATATGATTCCATTAAGCTTTCCATATTTGGTTAATTCATGCTTAAATCATTAATGACGAACAACTCCTAAATTCAACTTGATCATCCCAGCAAGATTATTCATTTACATCTATCATTTTCTTCCACATCCAATTAGTATATTACTAATTCATGGCGCTCTATTAATAAATTTTATCAGACTTTACTTGACACTTCATCTCCACGTATAAATCATTCATTGACAGTGCCGTTATACTAGGAACATATAACATAGACGGGTCAATGCAGGACCACGTCTATACACTTCCAAGGTACACATAGAAAAGACCGTTGTCGCATGGCCCCATATAAGGCGTCATATCCGCTCATGCATAGCGACAAATCATCGTAAACACTACAGGTGCTCAAAATACAAAATCCCCAAGTGGTGCGCAAACTATGTTCGCGACACTTGGCTTATAGTAAACCTTCCTGTTCCCCCTATTCAATATGAGAGGAAGTAAATTCTAGAGTTTACCATGCATATGCACATAAGGGAAAAAAAAGTTAAAAGATTAACTACATTTTCACACAGAAACTTTATTAGGTACATAACATTTTTTAATTATCATAAACTTGTTGAACGTTCATAAGAATTCAGTAAAATAAATTAGTGAGACCCTTCTTCCTCTTTCTTGCCAACCAACAGTTTTATTTTTAATTCAGTTTTTTAAAGAGATGCTCGCATATCAAATTCAGCTTCTAGTTGGTTTCTTACTTTGGATGTGAGTGAGAACATGACTCCCTGTTCTCTTTTTAATCGACAACTTTTTTCCCCACTAACACAAATACTTTTGGAAAATTTCAATAGGATAATAAAGTTATTTACCAGATACTCCCCATGTTCCCTTGATAAGTTTCCTTTATCCTCGGAGTACGCCCACCCAAGCTTGGGAACCCGTGCCTAAGTAAGTAAGACGTGTGCTACCTATTTTCGCTCACTTTACGACATTTATTCCCACAGTACTATGAGCATCGCTGTCGTGTTAGCACCAGCAATAGAATATGTGTTAGACCCCCATCTTCTGTTAGCCAAAACAAAATTAAAACTCAAGAAATTTACAACAGTATAAAGCTATAGACAACAGTATAATGTGGGATATAAGTCCGGAAATAAGAGAACAATTAGTATCCAACAAATAGCAAGTACTCCAACAGCTGGAAGATGAAGCAGAAACGGAAGACCCAGGCAACAAATAAAAAATATATGAAACGAGACATATGGAGAGGTACTGGGACAAAGAGAACATCATTATATTTGTTTCATATTAATTTACTGTTTACAGGCCTCGTGGTTTCCCTTCCTTACGTGTGACAAAGAGAACATCAGCACAAAGCATGGATAACAGAAGAAACCATAAACAATGTAGAAGACAGGAAAAGCAGATTTAAACAGAAGCAAAACCAGAAGCTCTAAAGCCAAAGCTAATGAAGTGTACACAGAAGCAAGTAAGGAAGTAGAAGAAACACCAAAGGAAGCAGTGGAAGCTAAATCCAAAGGAAATATGAGGGACCTGTACAACAACACAAAGAAGCTAACAGGGGAATATAAGCAAGCAAATGACCTCATCAAAGATAAAAATGGAAAATTGCTTAGTAATTTACAAGAATAAATGAAGAGATGGACAGACCATTTTTAGGAACTTCACAATAGACCAGTTCCAACTAATCCCCCAGATATCCAGCCAGCAGGAGAGAAGCTACAAATCAATTGTGAACGACCAAGTAGATAAATACAATAAAGAAAGCCATAAAGATTCTGAAAGATGGAAAAGCAGCTGGTCCAGATGGCATTCCAGCAAAGGCCATCAAAACAGATATTGATACTTCTACAGAGATATTATACAAACTACTTTAACAAAGTCTGGGAGAGAGAAGAAATATCAGCTGAATGGAAGAAATGTTATCTGGTCAAGTTGCCTTAGAAGGGAAATTTACAAGAGTGCACACATTATAGAGAAATAATGTTACTATCAGTGCCAGGAAAAGTATTAAACAAAATCATCCTTGAGAGATTAAAAGAGTCCATTGTCAAGCAACTGAGAGATGAACAAGCAGGTTTTCGACAAAACAGATCATGTACAGACCAGATAGCCGCATTGAGAATAATAGTTGAACAAAGTCTGGAATGGAATTCACCGTTATACACTGGATTTGTGGACTATGAAAAGACATTTGGCAGCGTAGACAGAGAATCACTTTGGAAATTGATGAGGTATTATGGAGTTCCCATGAAGATCATTCAAACGTGTGTTACCGGGGCCCGAAAGGGGAGCAAAGAATAGTAACACTGTACCCTACCATGCGTGTTGTAAAAAGCGACTAAGGAGGGTTGGGCATGGGGCTGGTTACCCCATCGCGTAAAAAACGTTTACCAAAAAACTTCAACACTGGATACAGAGGTGAAAATGACGAGAAAAACATGGAAAGAACTTAAGCGGATGGCACAGGACATGAAGAATTAGCATGTGTTGAAGGCCTATGCTCCTCTGGGAGCTAAATGGTATTGATTGATGATTGATGAAGATCATTAATTTAATAATGAAGACTAATGAAGACATGCCGATTTCGTCATGACGGACATCATACAGAACCGTTTGGGATAAGAACGGGATTGCGACAGGGATGTCTCTCTTGTGTCCATTACTTTTCTTACTAGCAATAGATTGGGTTATGAAAACATCGACATCATACAACAGAAATGGAATCCAGTGGAATCTGACTAAACAGATTGATGATCCAGATTTTGCTGATGACTTGGCTCTTCTGTCCCATAACCATAATCAGATGCAGGACAAAATTAAAATACTCGAGGAGAGGTCACAAGAAGTGGATCTGAAGATGCCCATGGAAAAGACAAAGATAATGAGATTAATACAAGAAATGATAACAAGGTTGAACTTGAAGAAACACCACTAAAAGATGTAAAATCGTACACATATCTTGGCAGCAATATAGACACAGTTGGAAGGACAGACAGTGATATCAAAATAATATTACAAAAAAGCAAGAGCAGTTTTCATTGCATTGTGAAACGTATGGAGATCAAGAGAAATCAAGTCCATTACGAAAATAAGAATCTTTAGCTCAAATGTCGTCAGTCCTATTGTGTGGTTCTCAAACATGGAGAACAACAAAAACAACAAGAAAGATACAGACATTCATAAATGTTGTGCTTGAGTAGAATAGAAGGATTGAAATGGTATTTAAAAAAATCACGAATGGCGATGGATAGGTCCCACATTGAAGAAACCTGTTGATAGCATTACAAGGCAGTCTTTGTTCTGGAATCCTCAAGGAAAGGTAGACAAAAAAACACATGGAGAAGAGAACTTGTAACAGAAGTGAAACTAATGAGGATGACGTGGAAAGAACTTGAGCTGTTGGCACGTGACAGGAGACTTGGCACGTGACAGGAGGACTTGGCACGTGACAGGAGGACTTGGCACGTGACAGGAGGACTTGGCATGTGTTTGTTGAAGGCCTATGCTCCTTTGGGATCTAAAGGGTTGTGAAGAATAAAATATGTACAGAATTTCTAATTGACCTGTTTCAGTGTGTACAGAATTTCTAATTGACCTGTTTCAGTGTGTACAGAATTTCTAATTGACCTGTTTCAGTGTGTACAGAATTTCTAATTGACCTGTTTTAGTGTGTACAAAATTTCTAATTGACCTGTTTTAGTGTGTACAGAATTTCTAATTGACCTGTTTCAGTGTGTACAGAATTTCTAATTGACCTGTTTCAGTGTATACAGAATTTCTAATTGACCTGTTTCAGTGTGTACGGAATTTCTAATTGCCCATTTTCAGTGTGTACAGAATTTCTAATTGACCTGTTTCAGTGTGTACAGAATTTATAATTGAACTGTTTCATTGTGTACAGAATTTCTAATTGACCTGTTTCAGTGTGTACAGAATTTCTAATTGACCTGTTTCAAAGTGTATCTAGCGTTAAAACTGGTTTTATGACAAATACTCATCATCTTCTCTTGCCCTGTTTGTCTGTCTGTCTCTATCATTTATAAATCAAAACTGAATATCTCAGTTACTGACTGTGTAGGTTAAACCGTGTGTCCCTCTGACTATCTACCCATCTGGCTTTCAAGTAGCTATTTTGTCCGGTGACAGCAACATCGGATATTTCTATTCATTATAATTTTTATTTATTTTTATGTATTTAACTTAGTCCTCTTTTGTGCTCGTTCTTTCTCCCCTGACGATGTCCAAATGGTCGTAATATAGGCGTTCCCTTTGCCCCAAGTCCCAGTATAGACACATTGTCTAATTTTGTGTTTCCCGCTATCTAACCCTATTACAACTATTCGTTACATTTATCCTATTTCACCTTTATATGCAACGTTTCCCCCTCTCTCCGGACCCCAAACGACGCCACCCACCATCTCTTTTAGCCAGTTTTTATGCACGCCATCCTTTCACACCTTGGGATCTAGATGTTATCTTAGCGTAAACCGTGCTCACGTTTCAAAATATTCAGCTGTTGTTTCTTTCTGTAGGGTACTGTATGGAAATAAAATCAAGGACCTCCCACAGGGAGTCTTCAGTGGCCTCACATCATTGCAGCTGCTGTAAGTACTTGAGCCTGAGTTGTAGTTAATGCACATTAATGTAATGTAGGTTAGATTGCGGTTGTGAAAAAAAAATGTGTGGAAAAATTGGAGAACTGGTAAATGCGTGGGAGTGTGATTAAAAAAAATAAACGACCAATGTTTGAAAATTTAAAAAAAAAATGATTAGTGTGTGGAAGTGTGAAAAAATAACTCATGGCTGAGTGAAAGTGTCAAAAAGACTATTGTGTAGAAAAAATATATATATATATAAACTAGCCAGGCCCCGGTGTGTTTAGCTGTTACTAAAAGGAGAATAATCAATAATAGCGACAGTGACAACAATTACGCAGACAAGTAGTTTACACGCAATCAATAAACGATTGAAGAACTGATCAATGCATGGGAGTGTGATTTTTAAAAAACAGTAAATGACGAATGTTTGAAAATTTAAAACTAAATGATCAGTGTGTGTGGAAGTGTAAAAAATATAACCCACGGATGAGTGAAAGTGTCAACAAGAAATGAACAATGTGTATAGTTGGAAAAATAAGTGATGAAAGTTTGAAAATGTGAAAAAAAATTCATGACCAACGTATGGAAGAATGAAAGAGTAATTGATGGATTTATGGAAGTACATTATGTCTTAAAAAATGGCCAGCTTGTGGCGTTGGCCATCTGGATCCAGAGGCCCGATATTTGAGAGCATATAATAGGACAGCCAAAAATGTTGTAGACAATGTAGACATTGGGTGGTGTTTGGAGCTATCAGTGTAAGGAAGTACAGTAAATTTCTACCGAAACTGCCAACGTACTGGTCCAGAAAGTGTTTTGGTGCAAGTTTCCTGCAGAGGGAATCAACGACAAAGATGAATACTTGCTTCTTCAGTAGCCGGAATGTGGAAAAACAAGATCTTTGCATGAGAACTAAAACCGCAAACTTGGGAGCGGCGACTGAACTCTCACAGTTCCTTTCAGGTCTAGTCTGTCACGTGGACAGTGCACTTGGAATCTTTCATGGTGCATTTTTTTTTTTTTTGCTCTTTTTAGTTTGATTTTTTTTTTTGGTGGAAGTGGTTAGTGTGATGAAGTGTTATGAAAAAACTGACTAGTGTGATGAAGTGTTATGAAAAAACTGACTAGTGTGATGAAGTGTTATGAAAAAACTGACTAGTGTGATGAAGTGTTATGAAAAAACTGACTAGTGTGATGAAGTGTTATGAAAAAACTGACTAGTGTGATGAAGTGTTATGAAAAAACTGACTAGTGTGTAGAAAAAAGACAAATAAACTAACTAGCACCTGTGTGTTTAGCTGTAACTAAAAGGGGAATAATTAATAATAACGACAGTGACAACAATTACGCAGACAAGAAGATTATACGCTATCAATAAACAATTTATAAGAGGAAAATAACCAGAAAAAAAGCCCACTCCAGATATATTGAAACCTCGTTTATACTTTAGTAGCACCACTTCACTCGCTGAAAGAGGTTAGTTTATAACTAAAAATGTAAGTAGCGATTGTATAGGGAGATATGAAAATACTGACCATGGGGCCGGAAAAACAAAACAGTGTACAAAATATTTACATTTGAGAACAGGTGACAATTAATGACGCAGCCATAGACTAAACGTTATTCATGCATTTTGCACCTAATGACCACACATGCCATGCGGTTGAATTTATGCACCACAAACGTAAACCAAATGCTGTCACGGTTCACCAGTGTTTAAGTTCATAAACAGATCTCTAGAGACGACTCAAGACACGGTTGATAGTAATGAAGAGGTCACATCAAGAACATGTAGAAAGCGCGAGAAGAAAAGAAATACTGAAAAACGAAGAAACACGTTTTCTAAAATGTTATAGTGGCATATTAGAATGTCCGGAGTTAGGGGCGTGGGATGTGCGGTGATGTTGATGTGGTAGAGGAGAGACGATCGTATATATTATCACAGAACGAATACTCTTCATTAAGCTCAGATTTCCCTTGTTTCTTCGTTTCTTCACAAGTTTGCCGTGTCCTTAAGCTAAAAGATAACTGGGTAATTTAATGTCCATTTGGAAGCGAATCTGAAATGTGATTAGAGCAGCTCTGACATTGCCTTGCCTGTCAGCCCCCGTGAGTCCAATAGTTTGTGTCTGTTTATCACAGTTCAATATCTGGAACTGAGCAGAGGAATTGATTTCCTTTCCCCATTACTGCTTCATCGTTACAGCAAGTGTTGCAACAGACGAATCGATTTACTTTCCCCATTACTGCTCCATCGTTACAGTAGGTGTTGCAACAGAGGAATTGATTTACCTTCCCCATTACTGCTCCCTCGTTACAGTAGGTGTTGCAACAGGGGAATTGATTTCCGTTCCCCATTACTGCTCTATCGTTACAGTAGGTGTTGTAACAGGCGAATTGATTTACTTTCCCCCATTACTGCTCCATCGTTACAGTAGGTGTTGCAGCAGAGTAACTGGTTTCCTTTCCACATTACTGCTCCATTGTTACAGTAGGTGTTGCAACAGACGAATTGATTTACTTTCCCCCATTACTGCTCCATCGTTACAGTAGGTGTTGCAACAGAGTAACTGGTTTCCTTTCCACATTACTGCTCCATTGTTACAGTAGGTGTTGCAACAGACGAATTGATTTACTTTCCCCCATTACTGCTCCATCGTTACAGTAGGTGTTGCAACAGAGTAACTGGTTTCCTTTCCACATTACTGCTCCATTGTTACAGTAGGTGTTGCAACAGAGTAACTGGTTTCCTTTCCACATTACTGCTCCATTATTACAGTACAGTAGGTGTTGCAACAGAGGAATTGATTTCACTAACCCACCGATTGATGGAGTCTTTAAAGCGATTTTCATTTGCGGCAAAGTTACCGAGTTCCAGTTCATAACCTGGTAGCGTCACGCTACAGTCTACTCACCTGTAAATGGATAGCTGGCTCAGCTGTTAAGTTAGGGAAGGTAAAGGCAGCCAGGAAAGGAACTGCTCTCCCACCTAAAAAATCTAGCATTGTAAAGTCTCTAACACTTCACTACCCTGCGACAGTATCTGCTATGGGACTACCTTTTTGTTTTTAACCCCACACCGTTCCACTGTTACAATGGGTTGTAACAACAGAGGGATATATTCCCCTATTCCTGCACCAGAAACAACTGTGGAAACAAAACGGTAACCATGTCAAATTTGTGCAGTTGACTACTATGTTGGCGCTCATTTGATTTTTCCAGATGTTATTAAAAAATGGTTTTGCAACAACAATTTTAGTAAATACTCGCTGGAAATCAGTCTTCCATTCTCTGAAAATTTTATGACTCCAAAGTCTGGGATGCTATCATTCGGGGCATGGCTCAGAATTACTAGCGGGACCACAACTCAACGGCAGAGCTTTAATTAACAAGAGATTATACTGTTTCCAGAGCTTCGTCTTGCCCAGGCCAGATATTAATCTTGTCTCCTTTCACAATATTTATGCCCGTGCCCAGTTGGGGCTAGGAAGAAATACATCGGCATTTTAAGTTTGAGGAAGAATGGTATATAATGTGAAATAAAAAATGGCTGGTATGTGATCTTCCTTATCAGTCATTTCTGACCAAAGGAGCGTACCTCCCGAAATAACTTTCGGTGGCACGAGGTTGGGCAATGATAGATCAGGCTGTTGCCCATGCAGCATGACCCGGCCTGGACGTCAGAGGAACGGTCTAGCCGATACAGTCTGACACCAGTAGCAACAGCCTAGTCACTAGTAGGATACGGAACTTGCCCTCCAAATCATCTTCCCTTTTAGTCATTACTGACTGTATAAGGGATACAGACACCTCGAGAGCAGAGGGTCTGGGAGCCGGACATTCTGCGTCCCCGAGTCATTGCTGACTATATATGGGAACGCAGACACCTCGAGACCCGTAGGTCTGAGGAAATGCCGGACTGATCGAGCGCTATCTGGAAACGGACACGACTCTCTGTCTCGATTTCTGATACTGGGAGGACCCGAAAAAGGCACCACACACAGTCGTTAGAGACAGAAGTTCGCCGGTAAGCTGGTAAGCATGTATTAGCTCTAGAATTGCCACAGTTATCCAAGTAGGATCGTGTCATCTAAGGAACCTCGACTGATTTAATGAGCCATTCGCGGTTTCACCGTGAGACAGTGTGAACTTAGACATGCATGGCTTAATCTTTGAGACAAGCATATGACTACTGGCAGGATCAACCAGATAACTGTCCTTCGAACAGAGCATTTCGTCGCTCGCTCGCGCGGGGAGGGAGACAGCGCTCTGTAATGGAATGGCTGTAAGCGTATACATAATTGAGTGCACGTTATCTAACAGTAGTAAAATCTGAAGAAGAATGGTATATAATTTGGAAAGAGTGGCTAGTAAGAGTATACATAACTGAGTGTATTTTAACTGACAGTATGAACATCTTACTGCCTTCACTGGGTAAGTATAGCCAGCAGGTGGGTCTGAACGTCAATCTAAAGAAGACAGAGGTAATGACACTCAATGTGGGCAATCCTCAGCCCATTACAATAAGGAACCAGAAGTTGAAACAGACAGACACATTTACATACCTAGAATGCATAGTAACACCAGACGGCGGAACAAGCAAATACATCAACAATAGAATGAATAAAGCGAGAACAGCCTTTGTTAGTCTAAACAACAATTAGAAGTCCTCTCAGTACAGCACTAACACAAAATTATATGAGAGCTGTGTACTTTATGTGATTCGCTATGGTGCGGAATGCTGGAGAGTAACAGAGAAGGAAATGTCGAAAATGTCCTCTTTCCACACAATCTGCGGAAGGAAAATTCTCGAGTCTTTTAGCCGAATACCATCACCAACCAAGAACTCTTACTCAGAGCAACCAAGAGGACAGGCACACCATCATAGCTGGCAGACGCTGGAGTTGGGTTGGCCACGTTCAGAAAAGACCCCGATACCATCACAAGACTGCTTTGCTATGGACGCCAGAAGGAAAGCGATAGAGAGGCGGACCAAAATCAACTTGGCGGAGAACTGTGGAAGCCGAGATGCAAAGAATGAACCAGAACTGGGGCACTGCACGAAGGATGGCCGTCGACTGAGCAAAGTGGAAGCAGTTTGTTGCTGCCCTACAAGACGCCACTAGGCAGAAGACTACTGACTGCTTTGACAGTTGGCGGCTAAAGATCAAAGAAGAAGTAAAATCTAAAGAAGAACAGTACATATAATGTGAAAGGCAGAATGGCTGGTAACAGTGTACATAACTGAGTGCACTTTACCTGACAGTAGTAACATCTACAGAACAATAGTATAAATTGTGAGAGAAAGAATGATATAGGCCTACAATATGAAAGAAGGAATGGTTGGGAAGAGTATACACAACTGAGTGTACAAATTCAAGATTGCTGCTATAATTAATATTTGCAACTATCGTAATTATTACAACAACACACACAAAAACAGAAGATTTAGTGAACAAAATGAATTTAATGTAGGTCTACTTAGCGTCACTATAATATTGGTTATGGATAGGCCGAATTTTCGGTACATGTCTAGAAGTTCAGCCTGATGATTTAAAAAAAAACGGACTTTCTGGTGCTTATTATAAATCACACGATAATTTTTCTTTTTTGCATACGAAGTTTTTGTAAGCAATTTTCTTAATTCGTTGCCCGCTGGCCTATATCCAGTTTTGTGATCTTGCAAAATGATTTTATGTAGAGAAAAGATTAAACTCATATTTTCAGTATCAGCGATACTGAGCGTTCTATTGCTTAACGGATTAGAGCTCTTACCTCTCGCTGTAAAGTAACCGGTTCTGAGATCGAAACCTTGTAAAGTCACGCTCCAGTGTACCCATCTATAAATGGTTGCCTGACTCTGCTCTTGAGTTAGAGAAGGCAAAGCCAGGGAGGACGGGAACTGGTCACTCCACCTCATTAAGATGGACCTAGTGTAGTGAAATCTCAAACGTGTCACTCCCCTATATCAGTATCTGCCATGGGACTACAATTACGCCTTTTATTTTCAGAATGATGAGAAACAAATATAAGTGCATTTCGTTAACATTAAATCTTTCAGAATGATGAGAAACAAATATAAGTGTATTTCGTTAACATTAAATCTTTCAGAATGATGAGAAACAAATATAAGTGTATTTCGTTAACATTAAATCTTTCAGAATGATGAGAAACAAATATAAGTGTATTTCGTTAACATTAAATCTTTCAGAATGATGAGAAACAAATATAAGTGTATTTCGTTAACATTAAATCTTTCAGAATGATGAGAAACAAATATAAGTGCATTTCGTTAACATTAAATCTCCAAGGAAGATTTGTTCACAATGTCTAATGGTCTTTATCCACAGACTACTAAACGCTAACAAGATCGCTTGTATTCGAGTAGATGCCTTCAAAGATCTGTCCAGCCTAAACCTTCTGTAAGTTGAAATGGGTATCAAACTTTTAAGCTCTAATGATCGTTTGTTAAAAACTTATTCATTAGCTATATTTTGCAATAAAACGCCTTACAGCAAAACTATAATCTTAAGTCTAGCCCCCCCCCCCACACACACACACACATACAGTTGTCCAAATCGGGCCTCACAATTAGTAAGGGCCGACCCTGCTATATAACAATCGGTGACAGACTTAGATATGAATCCAATCTACTGTCGTGAGCTGTACATCATAGTTCTCTATGTGTTTTCATGTATGCATCCGCACGTGTAAGTGTTCGTGTGTTTGTGTTTATTTGTCTGGGGTTTTTTTTTTTTAACTTACCTATCCATGGTCATTTTCTATCACTTACTTTTGCTTTTAACAATTTCGAAAATAACGTTATTTATATTTGTGTGTTGCACAATTTAAGCCATATATATATATTAATATATATATTATATATATATATATATATATATATTAATATATATATTATAATATATATATATATATATATATATATATATATATATATATATATATATATATATATATATATATATATACAAGGGGGTTGACATAAGTCTTGGGCCTGACCATGAAGGAGCCACAGGAGGAAGATGAAACTTGGCACATTTAAAGTTCATCATATTTGCACTGAATGTGTCAAGTACGTGTTTGTTTCTTCAATGAGTTTTCCCGCTACGGTGCACGGCGCAATGTACCCTATTGACCGGATCTGCTGCTCCAAAGATTTGACAAAACGATGGAAAAGAAGGAGGCCAGAGCTGTGATAAAACTTCTGATGTTTCAGGGAAAAACACCTACATTTTTTGGAGACCATGGTGACAGTAGATGAGACTTGGGTACACCATTATGACCCTGAATCTAAAATTGCCAGCATGCAATTTAAAACCCCGGGCTCCCCAACACCTGTCAAGCCGAGGGAGCAGAGATCTGCATGGAAAGTGATGCTGTTTTTTGGGACGGCAAAGGTGTCCTTTTGAAAGATTATCTGCCTCGTGGCAACATAGTTAATGGACAGTACTATGCAGATCTTCTCACAAAACTAAGAAAGGTTGTGACCAGGAAACGAGGGATAACGCGCACTCAAAATCTTCCTTTACTTTAAGACAACGCGCCCTCTCACAAAGCACGGCTTGTGCAGCTAGCAGCCAACGATTTGAATATTGAAATTCTTCTACATCCACCATATTCTCTAGATTTGGCTCCATCAGACTTTTTTCTATTCCCAAATCTTAAAAAACAGCTAAAAGGAAATCATTTTGACAGCAATGAAGAGGTTACACTGGCATGTGATGACTGGTTTAGTTTAAAAAATAGGGTGTTCTACTCCCAAGATCTTTTCAAGGTCAAGTACAGATGGCAGAAGTGTGTCAATACAGACGGTGGCTATATTGAAAATGAATAAACACTCTTTCGGTAAAGGTTATCTTTAGACGTTTGTATTATAGTGATCTCCTCCTTTACGTGAAAGAGAACCTGTACCTTTTCGTACATGACCAAGACATACATTACAAGAGGAGTTCACTGTAATGTACATGTGCAAAGAGAACTTTACCTATTGGTACATGACCAAGAGAAACATTACAAGGGGAGGCCACTATAATGTACATGCCTAAAGAAAACTTTTACCTATTGGTGCATGACCAAGACAAACATTACCAGGGGAGGCCACTTTAATGTACATGTCTAAAGAGAACTATACATATTCGTACAATACCAAGACAAACATTATAAGGGGAGGTCACTATAATATATGTCTAAAGAGAACCTTTACTTATTCGTACATGACCAAGACAAACATTACAAGGGGAGGCCACACTATAATGTACAAGTCTAAAGAGAACTTTACCTCTTGGTACATGACCAAGACAAACATTACAAGGGGAGGCCACACTATAATGTACAAGTCTAAAGAGAACTTTATCTCTTGGTACATGACCAAGACAAACATTACAAGGGGAGGCCACACTATAATGTACAAGTCTAAAGAGAACTTTATCTCTTGGTACATGACCAAGACAAACATTACAAGGGGAGGCCACACTATAATGTACAAGTCTAAAGAGAACTTTATCTCTTGGTACATGACCAAGACAAACATTACAAGGGGAGGCCACACTATAATGTACAAGTCTAAAGAGAACTTTATTTCTTGGTACATGACCAAGACAAACATTACAAGGGGAGGCCACACTATAATGTACAAGTCTAAAGAGAACTTTATTTCTTGGTACATGACCAAGACAAACATTACAAGGGGAGGCCACACTATAATGTACAAGTCTAAAGAGAACTTTACCTCTTGGTACATGACCAAGACAAACATTACAAGGGGAGGCCACACTATAATGTACAAGTCTAAAGAGAACTTTATCACTTGGTACATGACCAAGACAAACATTACAAGGGGAGGCCACTATAATGTACATATCTAAAGAGAACTTTTACCGATACTTGATATAACAAAAGTAAAGTTTTGAGCAGAAAAGGTATACAGTATTCATATTCCTTCTCGCTCCTTGTGGAGCACAGAGCCGCCACTGTAGCTGGCCTCCTTGCAGGACACCTGCACCAAACATTCATGTGGTCTTACAGTGTTGGTTTCTCTAGTCATATGTTTTACATAATGTGGGGTTGTCAGCCCCTTACACATCCTCTTGCCACATTCTTGAGGGAGTAGTAGCGTTGTTCTTTCCGTGTCTCCTTGGAAACCTCCGGAAACTACACGGGGGGCAAGAATGGTATATAATGTGAAAGAACGACTGGCTGGTAAGAAGGCGGGTGCGAGAGAGGGAGGAGGGTCTGTCCTGGGTGACAGCCAGGAGAGAGGTGGCATCGGACATTATTTTGGAGTACTGTACTGTTTAAAAATCTACTCGAGGCATGGTGTATTTTTCAGTGTGTATATTTATTGGGGGTGGGGAAGAGAGAAGTGGAGAGAGAGAGAGAGAGAGAGAGAGAGAGAGAGAGAGAGAGAGAGAGAGAGAGAGAGAGAGAGAGAGAGAGAAAAGGGGTGCAGAAGAAGGATTCACTTCGAGTGCCAAATACTTTTAAGTACGCCACTGCTGGTAAGAGTTTGCACATTTGTGTGTGCGTGCGTGTGTGTGTGTTAATGTAGTGTTTGTTTTATTCCTGTAAAATACAGATTTACTTTTCCCGTTATATGGATGCTAGTTTTTTAATGTATTCTCTATTCTGTATTTTAGAACAGTTTCTACAAGCATACTCACTTCTCATGCGTGTGTTTGTTTTTTTTTTCAGGTCTTTGTATGACAACAACATACAGTCTATAGCAAATGGCACATTCGCTCCACTGTCGAAAATCCAAACCATGTAAGTTTAGGTGTGAAGACTGAATGACTTCTGTATTTGTGTTACCACACACCAAAGCTAGATAAGAGAAACAGTGAGAGGATGTTTGTTTGCATGTTGGTGAATAAAAGAGAGATAGGCCATAAGGCCGCTGCCCTGGCACAATTGAAAAATTAGAAACCTACCCGTCACAAAAATATTTATAGAATGTGTGATTCCTATACACACACATTGGGATTCTCGCCGGTTCTACGGAGTTCGTGCACTGTGCTGAGATCCTCCGTGTGTGATCTAAGGGAGGAGATAGGAGCACTGATGGAGTTGTCAGTGTGCAAAGCAGATAGTCCTTAAAACTAAAACTAACACAAAGATATAAACGTTTAGCAAGTGAAAGAGGGAACTGTGGTTAGTGTATAAAGGTTATCGTTTATTGTGGGGGTGAGGGCATGCAAAAGCATTTAACTGGGTACGGTTTGTCTCGTGCTCGGAATGCTGCACATGTAAGTGAAGATATTTGTAAAAGTCTGATTTATTAAACACTATTTTACTCAATACTTAATAGAAATTAAGCAACAAGAACTAACAAATCATTAAAAAAAACACTTACTAACTACTCATAGGACAAGGAAAGACAACGAGGTTTAAAAAAAACAACAACTCAAAAAGAACAAATACTAATACAAATTAAAACCAGGAACTGCAAAAGACAATAGTTATTTAAATTTAATACAAAATTAGTAAATAACATGACACTAAATACCCCAATTATAACCAATTTTCAGGTTGAACAGGGTAGATCAAGATGGAACGAGAAGAGGCAATAACGGGCAGCTGTTAAGTGCCCGCTCTCGACCCATCACCGATTCAAAACAACAACAATCTAGACCTAGTCCTAAATTCCCCATAGATTAAAAAAGCCTTTGCTTCCCCCAGACTCCCCAGCAGTTGCTTGAAGATCTACCAAAGCATCCACTGGGATCTACTCGTAGATCGTGATCGACTGGTTGCCGAACCCCCGGCTATAGAGCATACAGCTACAACTAAAGATGTTTCCCTAGTAAGCCTGTAACAAAGCATTCATGTGCTCGTGACGCGGTACTTTTGTAGTAATTTTTGTGTTTGTTTAACATGATGAGGTTCCCACCCCCACGCACAACCTCATATTAGTTGCCTCATACGACATGCACGAGAGTCCTGTTATCCTACTATTTATCTGTGTCCTCAGAGACACCCCCCCACCCCCCCCACCCCGTAAACAACATGGGGCCGTGGCCCCACTGTGTGAACTTATTTCAGCTCATTCAGACCTCATTTACAATGTACTGAATTTTAGAAATTATTTAGAATTTCTAGTTCGTCCCGCTGCATTTGTATCTTAGTGCAATTTCTTCCTAACGCTCATTATGTCAGCGTTCACACTGGTACACAAACAGTAAATAAACATTAGACAAACATAAAGGTATGTTTTCAGACACTCGTAAGAAATAAAGAAGTAGAAAACTAGACAACAGAAAAACAACAGAAGTGAGTGGCTTACCCAGGACTCGAACCCAGGACCTTCCGTGCGACAACCCCGCCTAGCTATGCGGGTCGCACTAATGACCTGTCATCGAAGCATCATTTTTTGGTGATGCCTAGATGGCAGGGAGGAAAAGTGTGTGATTCGCTTGCGATTTATTTCTTACGAGTGCCTGAAAACATACCTTTATGTTTGTCTAATATTTATTTACTGTTTACAGGCCTCGGGTTTCCCTTCCTTATGTGTTACACAAACACTACATTGATTACATTACAATCATTACATGAGCGTTGACGAGGGTGTACTAACATTCTTCTTCTCGTTTAACTCCCAAAGGAGCATAGGCCTTCAACAAACGTACGTACACCAAGTCTTCCTGTCACGTTCCATCAGCTCAAAGTCTTTCATGTCTTCTTCATGCCCTTCATCTCTGTCTCCAGTTCTCTTCTCCATGTGTTCTTTTGGTCTTTCTCTACCTCTCTTACCCTCAGGATTCAAAAGCAGGGAGTGTATGGTAATGGTAATGCTGTCATCAGGTTTTTCTCAATGTGTGTCCTATCCATCTCCAGCTTCGTCTTCTTCTCATGTCTTGTTCCACTGGCACTTGTCTGGTTCTTGTCATCAGTTCCACATTCTTGATCTTGTCATACCCCTTCAATCCTTCTGTCCTACGCAATCATCCATTTATGAAAGTCTGTAGCTTTTTGTCTGTTGTTTTTGTTGTTGTCCATGTTTAAGTGCCATAAAATAGGACTGACGTGACATTTGAATGTACTTACACTACACTGATGTAATTATGTCTCTATGTATTATGTATTTTTCTTTGTAGATCGTAATCACTCATGTGTTTCTTTCTTTCTCTCTCTCTGTTTTCATATATTATTTCTTTGTTGATTGTTGTTATTCATGCGCGCTCTCTCTCTCTCTCTCTCTCTCTCTCTCTCTCTCTCTCTCTCTCTCTCTCTCTCTCTCTCTCTCTCTCTCTCTCTCTCTCTCTCTTTTTCTCTCTCTTTCTCTTTGTCTTTCTCTCTCTCTTGTCTCTCTCTCTTTGTCTCTCTCTTTGTCTCTCTCGTTTTGTCTCTCTCTCTTTGTCTCTATCTTTTTCTCTCTCTCTCTCTCCAATCGTAGACTGTTCAAATACTTCGTGAGTGCCGATTATATGCCGCCCTAACTGATTAAGTTTCGAATTATTATCTAATATACTGTATGGAGGATCTACTTGTTCATTTCAGTATACTTTATGTCTTAATTGTGATCAGATACTGTTAATGTATGATGTTATACTATTTATTATGTTGCATTACTCTTGGTTTAATACTTTAAGTACGCTGGAGAATGTCTGAATAACAGAAATAAAAGATAAACGAGAGGAAGAGCAAGAGGGGACTGTGCGCACGATTCTCAACCCTTGGAAAATTGATTTCCTCTGTCTACCTACCAAGTCTGTCTACCTACCTAGTCTGTCTACCTACCTAGTCTGTCTACCTACCTAGTCCGTCTACCTACCTAGTCCGTCTACCTACCTAGTCTGTCTACCTACCTAGTCTGTCTACCTACCTAGTCCGTCTACCTACCTAGTCCGTCTACCTACCTAGTCTGTCTACCTACCTAGTCTGTCTACCTACCTAGTCTGTCTACCTACCTAGTCCGTCTACCCTAGTCCGTCTACCTACCTAGTCTGTCTACCTACCTAGTCTGTCTACCTACCTAGTCTGATTCTGCTCTTGAGTTAGGGAAAGGCAGAGACAGCGAGGACGGGAACTGGTTAACCTACCTTATAAAACTACATAGTACTGTATTGTGAGGGGCTTAACTATGCACTTCCTGCGGCAGTATCTGCTGTGAGACTCAAACCCACTCACCTTTGGTAAAATCTCTCGCATTCACTGGAAAATACGCGGAGCCCCTAGTCATTTACTAGCAGACTGTCAAAATATTTCACTAGTTCTTATAACACGCCATCCTAATCTCATTATGTCTCACATTATTGTCTACTGTATCAAGGGTTGAATTTTGTCTGTTTGTTAGTTTTGTTTGTTTATTAGTTTGTTTGTTTGTTTTTTTTTTTTTTGGTATGCATTACATCTGTCACTTTTTTAAACATAAATTTAATTATGATTGGATATTGCAAATGCATACTTTTATATTACTTTGATAATGATCCATACTTAAATAATGCTTAAAGTAAATGTGAGAATGAAAGTGTACGTTATGCATGATTGTCGTGAGACATTCTAAATACACATATATAAATTAAAAGGTAAATGTAAAGCCTAACACATAAATTCGATAAAAGGAAAGAGAAATGGTAAAAGCACAGTGCTGTCACAATGACTGTACTCGAGATCCCCCTTTTTCTGCTTCGTCTGCATATTCTCACGTTTTCACGTTTACTAGTAAAGCCTACAGCAGCATACACGCGTTTCCACAAAACAATAAAACGTGTACTGCATTTCTAAGAAAACCTTGAGATACGCAAGCTGATTAATGACCTAGATTAATACACTGCGTAATGAAAAGACAGATGGAATTAGGATAGAAAGAGGGAGGGCTGAAAGCAGGAACGCCGGCAACACTAACACGCGTCTCGCGATATACAATTAATGCCACCCCCAACGCGAAAGGCATGAAGCACTAGCTTTTTTTTTTCAAATAGACAGTGATAAAAAACACTACCCATACGAGAGTTAGGTTTAAAAACCTGTAAAATTCTTATTAGGAAACATGACATTATACTGGTTTACGTTTGAAAGCCTGACAGTACAGCAGACACCCTAAAGTTTGGAAGTGAGGAGGTGGTAACAGCACGACTATCCTAGAAGAAAATACATATTTTGAACGCCGCCACTTAGCTCCTTTAAAACTTATATATTTGGGTTCCTTAGGACTTGCTGACAAAGAATATGTTAAGTGTTACGCAAATAGTCTAGGAATTAACAAATTATAGCCAAAATAAAATAGTGAGGGTGTCAGACAACACCAAATAATAATCGCAAAGTGGCATGTTTTGAAACCACCATTTTACGGGAAATAGGTCACCATGTAAAATCCAATTTGATTGGCGGGAATGATATGTAAGGCTAAACACGATTAGTCGGACTACAAATACTAAATTTGGTTGTTAGGGGAAACGTGAGAAGGGTAAAATTTTTTGAAAAGCTGTGAAAACATGGCCCGATTGGTTAGACCCGCCAATATAGTCAATTAGGAGCGTCTGTTCAGTGCCACATTTTAAAATAAACTTACTAAGAAACAGTGCGTTGAGATCCAGATTATATTTTTTCTAAATAAAAGCCTGGGACAGCGGCAGATCGGATTTTGTGCCATATTCATCGCCAGTCAACGTATTTGTGTATTATTTCCATGAATTGTGGTAAGCTTGACATATTTGATATCTTTTTAATGAAAATTGAATGTAAATTGATAATTTATGTCTGTATATGTGCGTGGTTCAGTAGCAAACATGAGGCAAAGCCTAGATAGTGCTCCAACCTGAACAGGACGTGTCGGAGAAAAGTAAAACTGCATGGAATTGCCAAACAGTACACTGACACCTATCTTATTGACTAGAAAGAACTAATGCTGGAATTGCAGAGGCGTAGTAACCATTAGGGAGGAGTATACTGGTGTAAATTGTTTCAGATGAAGCTAGCAGTTGGCCTACCGCTCTGAACTCAGTGTTTGTTATGTATTGTGTTCAGTGAGGAAATAGATTATAAATTAGTTCTGAAATAGGAGGTACACCCTTCTTGTTTCAGGGACCGTGGTCCTAAGTTATTGAAGCAGCACCTGGTCTGAGTTTTGCTGAATCCAGAGGCTGACAGCATACTCCTTGGTCCAGATAGCGACCAGTGAGGTGTCTCCAGAACACAGTGAAGCAATCGAGCAGAGGAGTCTTTTCCTGCCGCCATCACGAAAGATAAGCTTCTGTGGCCAGAGCAGCTCACCATTATGTGCCCCCCCCTCTAAAATTGACATTATATTAAACACAGAGGGACAATAAATTGTTTCAATTGACAGGAACTGTGAACTTTTCCCAATACTATTTCCTCCATAAGCAAACACTTGAAGTCATGATGAAAAACAACAACCAAGCTTGAACAAGCCAGTATTACCTCATAGTACCACTTCACAACTTACACACCTAGGATAATAACAATAAAATATGTCAATACAAAATCATAACTATAAATTGTGTACATATACATTGTAATTACATTTGATTGTGATTCCTGGTTCACTGTGTAGTTGAATCAGGATATCTATTATTGAAAGGAATTAATACATATATTTTTAACCTTTAACACTTGACTCATTTAAGATAGTCTTATAGAGTGTTTTATGTGTGTGAGTGTCACAGTGCTGTAAAGTGTTGTGGAATAAATTAAATTGTTTATCTGTCTGTTGTTGTTGTGACTTACACTTCATCATTTTCATAACCCTAGACATTCAACGTAGTCATCACAATATTCCAGAATAATTCTGACTGAGGTATAAATGTGGTAGCAAGTAAGGTCATCTGTAAGACACCACACTTATTAGATACAGATACCTTCACAGCTGATCTCAGTCAGTACACTAAGTCCCCTATAAATATTTATAACATCCCACTTTACCACATATATTGGGGTCTCGCTCCCGGGATATTGAACTTTCTCCTATTATATATATTGGAAATAATAAAAATTTAAAAGGTATCCTTGGGTGGAATTAAATAAGGTTGAGCTTTCAGTGCCTGTGGTTGTCCTTGGATAATTAATTACAGATTGTATTGTTTAGTTAGACATTATATAAATTTACCTGTTAGAAAATGGCGGACCTGGCCAAATTTCGATCTGCTGCTGTGCAGACTGCAAAAGAGTTAGGAATGGAGGGACAAGTTATGATTACGTATGTCACTACTGAATGTGACAATATATTGAACGGGAAGAAAGAAGATTAGAAAAAGAAGCCGAAAGAAAATTAGAATCGGAAAGATTAGAAAAAGAGGCTGAAAGAAAGTTAGAAGCTGAAAAAGAAATTAAGAGGTTGCAGATTGAGGCTGACAAAGAGGCTAAAGCATTGGAGGCAGATAGGGAGATTAAAAGGCTCCAATTAGAGGAAAGAAGGCAGGCTGCAGAAAGGGAAGACAAGCGATTGGCTGCAGAGAGGGAAGCAGAAGATAAAAGATTACAAAGGGAACATGAGTTCCGACTAAGGGAGTTGGAATTTCAGGGCCATGCTCCTGAAAATGGTGCCAGTCCCTTTACCTCCGATGCTACTGCTAGTCAGGGAGCCTCAACCTCAGCTATGAACTTTCATTTAGATCATTTTGTTGAGAAAGACGATGATATTGAGAGCTATCTAAATAGATATGAACTATTAGCTACCACGTATGGGTTAGAGAGAGAAAGGTGGAGCTTAAAGTTATCTCAAGGGCTTCGTGGGGCAGCTTATGAAGTTTTTGCTAAAATGAGCAGAGGTGATCAAGAAAATTATGACATGCTAAAGCAGGCTCTTTTGTTAAGATATGAAAAGAACGCAGAATTTTATAGGAAAAAATTTAGGAATGCTAAACTACTGTCAGGTGAAACCTATCACCAGTTCTCTGCACGGTTAGAGACATACTTGGAGAAATGGACTTCTCTGGGGAAAACCCAAGATCTTAAGGAAATGGTCCTTATAGAACAATTAAGAGAGTCCATGGCTCCAGACCTGAGAAAGTTTCTCATGGAACAAGGTGCAGAGAGACTGGGTGAGTTACTAAATGTTGCAGAAAGGTATCAAGCAGCTCAGGCAGAGGTATCAGGTAATAAAAAGAAACAGGTAGAAAATTTTAAGGCACCACAGAACTTTAATAAATTTGATCCTAGAGATCAAAACAAAGGTAAGCACCAGTTTGATAGGCCACGGTATGACAATAAAAATAAAACCCCACAATTCGATGAAAGGAAATATGATGAAAGAAAATCTTTCAACCAAGGAAGGAGGTGGTGTAAAAATTGTAAGATGGACAATCATGATACTGACAGTTGTAGAAGGAAACCTGTGTATATGGCCACCCTTCAGGTCAGGTCAACCTCAAGAAAGGAGGAGGATATTCTGATATATACCACTCCAGATGAGATGAGGAAGGCACAGGCTGGGGATAAGACCCTCAAGCCTTGTTTCAGGAAATTGTCAACTTGTCATACAAATCCAGGCAAGGGAGATTTTTACATGAAAAACAAGTTGATTTACAGGAAGGCCGGAACTAGATCCAATGGTCACGGACAGTTGGTTCTTCCAAAGGCATATAGGGCAGACTTAATAAGGAGCCTACATGTGAAACAAGATGGGGACCATGAGAAAATTGGTACCATCATCCAAAAGGTGGCTCACAATTATTATTGGCCCAAGGCAAGGTGGGACATTGAGAATTTTGTAGAAAGGTGTAGCATAGCACATGAGGGAACACCCACAAGTGGGAACATTGATCAGGACCTGGACACGCCACGAGGCAAACTTAGGCCTGACAATACAAAGAAAAATAAATTTGATAAAGTGGACCAAATGGAATGGGAAGCCCCTTTTCACGGACAAGCTTCAATTAACTGTTTTACAATGGCCACTATGCAGAGAGTGCAAAAAGATGTCTTACACCAGGATAAGCCGAAAATCCCTCAATCGGACTTAAACAAACTGGAGGAAGAGGATGTAGAGAGGAAATCTCTCATCAAGAATTCTAAGTGGGGAGAAAGCCCCAAGAAAAGAATTGGTAGCGGTCGTTTTGTGCATGATAATTCTGGAAGGAATTATTTCACACAGTGAATCTTCGTATAGTTCCAGTGTGGTGCTCTTAAGGAAACCCTCTGCAGAACATAGACTCTGTATAGATTACAGGAGACTGAATACTATCACAGAAGGACAGGTGGATCCATTGCCGGATACAAATCAGTTGTTTGCCAGGCTAAATAAAGCTAAATATTTCTCAAAAGTGGATCTGAGTAAAGGATACTATCAGATTCCAGTAAAGCCTGAGGTTAGACCATACCTAGCTTTTAGTACCTCAGAGGGACACTATGAGTTTAACAGATTGCCATTTGGATTGAAGAATGCGCCTAGTATCTTCTCTAGAATGATGAGAAAATTATTGGACCCTCTGAATAATCCATGCATCACAAATTTCATGGATGATATCCTTATAGCAACAGAAACATTTGAGGAACACATTGACTCTCTGAACATGCTGTTTAATCGACTTAGAGAAGCGAATTTAACAGCCCGACCAACCAAATGTTGCGTTGGATGTAAAGAATTAGAATTCTTGGGACACACAGTTTATCAGGGAAACATGACCCCTGACCCCAAGAATTTAGAGAAACTAAAGAAAGCCCCGAGACCACAAACCAAGAAAGACGCGAGATCCTTTGTCTCATTATGTGGTTTCTACCAAAAGTATATCAAAAACGTTAATTCCATATGTGCACCGTTAACTGATTTGACACGTAAAGGAAATCCAGATCGAATTACATGGACACCACAATGTGAATTGGCTTACCAGGAATTGAAGGAAAAGCTCACAAGCAAACCTATTTTGAAATTACCTGACTTAAGTCAAGAATTCATTGTAAGAACAGATGCCAGTAATATCGGGTTAAGTGCGACACTGTTACAGAAATCAGATGCATTGGATGGGGAATTAAGCCCAGTGGCATATGCTCACCTCTACACCTCACGGTAGAAGGGGAACGACTAAGTAAGTAAGGCATATGCTAGCAGAAAGTTGAATACAGCTGAAACCAACTACTCAAATAACGAAAAAGAATGTCTTGCAGTAATATGGGCGATAAAGAAATTCAATATTTATCTGTATGGGAAGGCATTTAAGTTGCAGACGGATCACAAACCCTTGTCGTTTCTAGCGCAGGCTAGGCATGAAAATTCTAGGTTACTCAGATGGTCATTACTGATGCAGCCATTTGAGTTTAGCATAGAGTATATATCTGGTAAGACAAATCTGGGAGCGGATTTTTTAAGCCGCCATCCGTGTGATGAGAATCACCGTAAGCCCCAGAAATAATAATAAATTCCTCTATGTGTATATAGAATTATAGACTGACATATAACGTCTGTTTTAAGAGGGGAGAATTTGTCGTGAGACATTCTAAATACACATATATAAATTAAAAGGTAAATGTAAAGCCTAACACATAAATTCGATAAAAGGAAAGAGAAATGGTAAAAGCACAGTGCTGTCACAATGACTGTACTCGAGATCCCCCTTTTTCTGCTTCGTCTGCATATTCTCACGTTTTCACGTTTACTAGTAAAGCCTACAGCAGCATACACGCGTTTCCACAAAACAATAAAACGTGTACTGCATTTCTAAGAAAACCTTGAGATACGCAAGCTGATTAATGACCTAGATTAATACACTGCGTAATGAAAAGACAGATGGAATTAGGATAGAAAGAGGGAGGGCTGAAAGCAGGAACGCCGGCAACACTAACACGCGTCTCGCGATATACAATTAATGCCACCCCCAACGCGAAAGGCATGAAGCACTAGCTTTTTTTTCAAATAGACTGTGATAAAAAACACTACCCATACGAGAGTTAGGTTTAAAAACCTGTAAAATTCTTATTAGGAAACATGACATTATACTGGTTTACGTTTGAAAGCCTGACAGTACAGCAGACACCCTAAAGTTTGGAAGTGAGGAGGTGGTAACAGCACGACTATCCTAGAAGAAAATACATATTTTGAACGCCGCCACTTAGCTCCTTTAAAACTTATATATTTGGGTTCCTTAGGACTTGCTGACAAAGAATATGTTAAGTGTTACGCAAATAGTCTAGGAATTAACAAATTATAGCCAAAAAAAAAATAGTGAGGGTGTCAGACAACACCAAATAATAATCGCACAGTGGCATGTTTTGAAACCACCATTTTACGGGAAATAGGCCACCATGTAAAATCCAATTTGATTGGCGGGAATGATATGTAAGGCTAAACACGATTAGTCGGACTACAAATACTAAATTTGGTTGTTAGGGGAAACGTGAGAAGGGTAAAATTTTTTGAAAAGCTGTGTAAACATGGCCCGATTGGTTAGACCCGCCAATATAGTCAATTAGGAGCGTCTGTTCAGTGCCACATTTTAAAATAAACTTACTAAGAAACAGTGCGTTGAGATCCAGATTATATTTTTTCTAAATAAAAGCCTGGGACAGCGGCAGATCGGATTTTGTGCCATATTCATCGCCAGTCAACGTATTTGTGTATTATTTCCATGAATTGTGGTAAGCTTGACATATTTGATATCTTTTTAATGAAAATTGAATGTAAATTGATAATTTATGTCTGTATATGTGCGTGGTTCAGTAGCAAACATGAGGCAAAGCCTAGATAGTGCTCCAACCTGAACAGGACGTGTCGGAGAAAAGTAAAACTGCATGGAATTGCCAAACAGTACACTGACACCTATCTTATTGACTAGAAAGAACTAATGCTGGAATTGCAGAGGCGTAGTAACCATTAGGGAGGAGTATACTGGTGTAAATTGTTTCAGATGAAGCTAGCAGTTGGCCTACCGCTCTGAACTCAGTGTTTGTTATGTATTGTGTTCAGTGAGGAAATAGATTATAAATTAGTTCTGAAATAGGAGGTACACCCTTCTTGTTTCAGGGACCGTGGTCCTAAGTTATTGAAGCAGCACCTGGTCTGAGTTTTGCTGAATCCAGAGGCTGACAGCATACTCCTTGGTCCAGATAGCGACCAGTGAGGTGTCTCCAGAACACAGTGAAGCAATCGAGCAGAGGAGTCTTTTCCTGCCGCCATCACGAAAGATAAGCTTCTGTGGCCAGAGCAGCTCAACATTATGTGCCCCCCTTCCCCCCCCCCTCTAAAATTGACATTATATTAAACACAGAGGGACAATAAATTGTTTCAATTGACAGGAACTGTGAACTTTTCCCAATACTATTTCCTCCATAAGCAAACACTTGAAGTCATGATGAAAAACAACAACCAAGCTTGAACAAGCCAGTATTACCTCATAGTACCACTTCACAACTTACACACCTAGGATAATGATAATAAAATATGTCAATACAAAATCATAACTATAAATTGTGTACATATACATTGTAATTACATTTGATTGTGATTCCTGGTTTACTGTGTAGTTGAATAAGGATATCTATTATTGAAAGGAATTAATACATATATTTTTAACCTTTAACACTTGACTCATTTAAAATAGTCTTATAGAGTGTTTTATGTGTGTGAGTGTCACAGTGTTGTAAAGTGTTGTGGAATAAATTAAATTGTTTATCTGTCTGTTGTTGTTGTGACTTACACTTCATCATTTTCATAACTCTAGACATTCAACGTAGTCATCACAATATTCCAGAATAATTCTGACTGAGGTATAAATGTGGTAGCAAGTAAGGTCATCTGTAAGACACCACACTTATTAGATACAGATACCTTCACAGCTGATCTCAGTCAGTACACTAAGTCCCCTATAAATATTTATAACATCCCACTTTACCACAATGATGAGAGTGAGAGGATTGGCAGAGTGTCAGACAGGCGTGCTTGCCCAATTCTTAACCTTTTGAAAATAAAATTCGTTCGTTCTCTCTCTCTCTCTCTCTCTCTCTCTCTCTCTCTCTCTCTCTCTCTGTTTAAATGTATTTTTCTTTGTTGACTGTTGTCACTCATGCACTTATTTATATCTCTCTCTGTCTCACTGATTTTATGTATGTTTCTTTGTCTCTCCCTCTGCCACTTTCATATATTCACTCACGCAATAAATTTCCGGAAGTCACATAAACTGCTACACGAACTCAGCTACTGCTAGGTAACCATTCTGGACATATTATTTGTCATTAAAGATGGACGCACAGGACAGCGGAAGTTGGGGACTTGAAAAGCAGCCTGTAGGGTTTAAGGAAAATAAAAAAACAGCAGGTCTGGGTTCTTAGGAGGAGTCTTGGTGAGAATCAAATGTTCAGTAATTCCGAAGTGGGATGAGCGGAATAATTCCCAGTCTGACAGGAAATGCCATAGAAATTGGTTACCCTGGTGAAGTAATTTATCTGGATCCAGGACTCAAGTGCTGAACAGAGGGCATGTATTTATTCAATTTCCTGCTGAGATACCACTGTCCGTCCTATCTTTTCTGCACGTAACGATTTCCCATCGATTAATTTGGTATTATTTAGCAAAAATAATTCACATCCTATTCTAACAGGTCTCCAAGGAATTATGTCAGTTTGGAAACACCATTCTGAACTTGATTCTGGCTATAAGCTTTTGAGTGAGTTGAGCTTTATATATATATATATATATATATATATATATATATATATATATATATATATATATATATATATATATATATATATATATATACACACACACACGAATAAACTTGTGAGTACGTGAACTTGATTCCGGCAATACGTTTTCGAGTGAGTTGATATATTAGAGAATCAACTTGTGAGAGTTTTACCTTGATAAACAAATGAATCAAAGCTGCGCCACCGACGTGTAAAAACGCAGGTGTGGATTTCCTTCCTTCTAACTTAGGAAGTTTATGATGTCCTATCTCGCGACGTCTGCTATCCGGACGTAGGCTTTCTAGCTTCTTTCCGATTAGACGCAAAACACTCAATGTGTCATATTTACTTCCTAACACATACGGATGGTAAGAAGTAAAAGACTTAAAAATAGATGCTTGCATAAAGTATAGGGGTTGAAATGGTACAGCAAGATTACCAATGTGGAATTGATGTCATGAATGAGACAAGTGCCAGCGGAACAGAAGATGAGAAGAAAACACCGGCGATAGATAAGGCACACATTTGGGGTAGTATTTATTCTGTAATCCCTAAGATAAGAGAGTTAGTAAGACCGAAAAACACACGGAGAAGTGAACTGAAGACGAAAATGAACGGGATGAAGATTACGTTGATAGACCCTTAGCTGATAGCACCAAACAGGAGTACTTGGTTTAAGTGTGTTGACGGCCTATGATCCTGGGAGGGGGTGGGGGCGCTAAAAGGTAATGATGATAACGACTTAAGAATAGTAATATATAATGTCATTCTACACGTTTCTACCTCATACGGTTCACGATGAAACTGACTTTAGTAAGCTAGCTAACTGGGAACGCGGAAAAGGTACCGATCATCCTGTGGGATACCGCGCTTTTAAAAGCCGGGCTGGACAGGACCAGGTCCAAAATTTCCCGAGCTTAAAATAGCCCCCTCCCTTTTTCTCAGAATCTAGGGATCTACCACATCATTCCCTGTGATCTACCGGCAGTGTGGGATCTACTACCTCTGGTCTGAATGCACGGTAGTGCTTGTCTCAGTTTGTGTATCATAAAGCTGTATGTACCATAAACAAACATCTTGATTTCTTTCACGCACACAGGGGCATACATCGTGCTTGTTATCTGTGGCTTTTAAACTCTCACTGCTTTCTTGCTTACACCAAAATATAACTACGCATAGTTTTCTTCTTTGTTTTCTTCCCCCCCCCCCCCCCCCCTTTCCCGTTCTTCTCTTCCACTTTCTACTTCTTTTCTTCTAGCTCATAACGTTCTCTTCTCCTACAAAATCTGTTAAACTCTTTACTGTCTCTAGTGGCATCACGTTGGGCCGAAGGGCGAGAGCCCAAGTGCCGCTGGATCAATAACAACTAGTGGCATCACGTCGAATTGTGTGTTTCCAGTTCTTTCAAAGGCAACAATAAATAAGTAATAAAGGTATATTTCAGACACTCGTGAGAAATAAAAAAGTAGAAAACTAGACGACGGAAAAACGACAGAAGTGATAGAATTACCGGAGACTCGAATCCAGGACCATCTGAACGATGGTTTCTAGTCTCCCGTAAGCCTGTCATTTCTTTTATTTTTGCCTTGTCTAGTTTTCAATTTCTTTATTTCTCACGATTGCCTGAAACATACTTTTAAGTTGTTATATTATTTATTTATTGTTTACAGGCCTCGGATTTCCCTCTTTATTTGTTCATAGGCAACTAACTATCTCTTATTTGTGCTTGTGTCTTCTAGATGAGAACGTCCAGTACCCTGGTAACTTTGTGCTCTTTCTGCTGCATTCCCTGATAACGGTACAAAATTCCCCTCTTGTCATTTCATTTATTTCCATTTTGCTTCAGAAGTACAGAAACAGTGGCATGAAAGCATAAAAGCTTCAGCTATCATGAGCAATGAGGCTTCACTGGCTAAATATATATATGCATTTAAGGTAGTTCCATAGCAGATACTGCCGTAGGGGGGTGAAGTGTTAGAGACTTCACAATACTAGGTCCAGCATCGAGAGGTAGGGTGACCAGGTTCCTTCCTCGTTGCCTTTTCCTTCCCTAATTGAAGAGTAAAGTCGGGTACCCGTTTACAGCTGGGTAGACTAGAGCGTGTCGATAACGTGAATCGAACCCAGCACATTTGCTGCGAGAGACCAGCGCTATGACCACTCTGTCAATTGGACGCTATCCATTCTTACCTGAACTGCTTAAAAATAGAAGAACTACTGTCACAGAAAAGCAACAAATGCAGGAATATTTCTATTAAAAAACAAAAAATCTGTCGCCGTTATGTGTATTGGGAACAAATTGCGCGTTGCTTCAACAAAGGCATTTTTAGTTCCCCGGCCGGAAACGTCATTAATGTGACAGATTGATAAGAGAATTATGAGGTTTATGTGAAGTAACAAGAAGAGACATGTTCCGCAACCAGACGATACGTCAAGGCCTAAAAACCTAACACCTGCACACCCAAGTAGAACAGTCCCAACTGAGATGGTTTTGGCCATGTCTGCAGAATGGGAGAAGATCGGCTACCACGGCAAGCATGGGAAACTAAGAGCCAGGGATCCAGACCTCCAGGACGACCCAAAGTCCGCTGGGAGGACAACATTAGACAATCTTTGAAGGACCGAGGACTAGAATGGAACCAAGCCAGGAGGAAGACAGCCGATAGAATAGTATGGCGCTCTCTCTTACAAACCTCTACACCTCACAGTAGAAGAGGAACGACTAAGTAAGTAAGAAAGTATTATGAGGTTTAACAACTTAGCATGCACTCGTTCAACTATATCAGACTGCTTGATTTTTAAGACAAATTGCTGCCTTATTTTGTCAAATTTTTAATTTCCCTACATTCTTTTACATGTACCTGATTTTTGTTTTACATACTTTCCTTTTAGTGCATATCACTTAAATTTGTGTTGTCTTTTATTTTTCATAGGGCTGCAAAAGTAAACTATTAATAAATCAATCAAAACTTTTCAGCATCCTGATGGATGAGCACAGGTCTCAACTAAAACACGCCACACTTTCCTATCATGTACCTCAAGGTCTTTCCATGTAATCTTTATCCTTTTCATGTCCGTTTTCAGTTCTCTTGATGTATTTTGGTCTCCCTCTATTTATATTGAGCGCCCGATCGACAGAGTAGTTAGAGCGCTGGTCTCTCGTGGCAAAAGGGACGGGTTCGAATCACAGTACCGACACGCTCCAGTCTACACAGCTGTAAATGTGTACCTGACTTGGAGCTAGGGAAGGAAAAGGCAATGAAGAAGGGAACTGGTCAGCCCACCTCTCGATGCTGGCCCTTGTATGGTGAAGTCTCTAACACTTTACTCCCCTACGTCAGTATCTGCGATGGGACTACCTTTTACCTATTTCTCTTACGCTGGGGGATTCCAGAACACAGACTGCCACGTAAAGCTATCAACTGGTTTTTTTTCTCAATGTGTAAAATATGTTAAAACATATTGGTAGATTTTATATATTTATACATACAAGCATGCAAGAAATAATTACCGGTTTCTTGTGTTTTTATTGCCTGATTGACATTTATTTTCTTCATGACTGCGACATGACAGCCACCTTGCTCGCAACCCCTTGATTTGTGACTGCAACCTCAAGTGGCTGGGTCAGTACCTGGAGAAGTACCCAGTAGAAACCAGCGGGGTTCGTTGTCAGACGCCCAGACGAGTGCGGAGGAAGAAAATAAATCAACTCAAATTCGACAAGTTCAAATGTAAAGGTAGGTGGCGCCAATAATATAAAACAACCTCGCCTTAGAACCGCTTTATTCCATCACCCACTTCAGGTTGTTTTGAGAAAAATGCGTTCAAAGTTACGGGGTTGCTAATTGAAAAGTAGGAGATCGGGGGTCGGAATGGCTAAGAGATATGGCGTCCGCCTCCAATTCTAAATGTACCGGGTTCGGTTCCCAGTATAGAGAATATATTTGATGGACAATTTTTCAGAACCAATAGGTCCTAATGATGTCATACTTTCCCTTGATCTCGTGGGTAGTGAGATTGGATGCTTAACGTTCTTAGATAAAAGCGAAAAAATTAGAGGTCCCGTGTGCAAATTGCACACGTTAACAATCCCTTGGCATTTGGAAATCGTAAAGAGTAGGCCACACGGCCGCTGCCCTGGAAAAATTTAAAAATTAGGAAACCTACCCACCAAATAAATATTTATAGAATGTGTGATTCCTGTATACACATATTGGAATGCTCGCCAGTGCTACGGAGTTCGTGCACTGTGCTGAGATCCTCCTTGTGTGATCTAAGGGAGGAAATCGGAGCACTGGTTGATTTGTCCATGTGCAATGAAGATGGTCCTTCAACCAAACCAAACCAAAGAAGGAGATATCTCATTAACTCTTAGTATACGGCACGCCACTTGAAGTAAGTAGCTCACGATTAGGGCCAAAAATACGGGAAACCACTTAAAGTGGCAGTCGCGTCTCAAGGTTTACTCACTAAAATTAGCTCGTAAAAACGTGCATTTTGAGCGCGTTTACTAAGAATTAACATTACATTATGCATGATGATCCGAACTGTTAATTGATATTGTGTAGGATGTTCGATTAAACGATAAGATGTCGATTTATGACCTCAGGTCAATTTTGGTCAAAAGTGGAGATGGAATAAAGCAGTACTAGGACGGCGACATCTCGAAAGAGGCCCCGTGTACTTTCAGTGGACCCTAATGAAACAAGAAAGCACAGGACTACTGATCCCTCAAGCCTGCCGCAAGAGGGCGTCTAACATCAGGTTTTACATGGCGTCGGCAACCTCATTATGTAAAACAAATTTCTACGGACACCACAGCTGGATGAGCACATGACTGCGCCATTGTAAATCAATATATATAAAATCCCAGCTTTTACTGTCACTAACGCTAAGGGATGCAACTTTGGTTGAAAGTTAGACATTAACTAGCAATAACCCGTCAAAATTGACAGGTTTTTAATTATAGTGTGTTGTTTCTGTTACATGTATTACAGACGGTACTATCACTACTGTAGTAATTTCATTGCAGGCGACCGTCATTAGATATTTGTAGTGAAAATTATACGGATGTATTAAATATGAAGACATGGAGTAACCTTCTCAAATGACATGTGGAGCAGTGATAATGATCTAATGGACCGTAAATTGACTAAATAACTAACACTTCTTTTATGACAACATGA